>JAHXMU010000568.1:70046-98275 GCA_019455685.1 Philornis downsi
ATGAAGACACTTTTCTATATATGTAGTTACTTCGGAAGTTCGACTTTTAAGGTACAAAGTCACTTACATCGCTCTAAAACTGTTATATCAAATCTGTAAACATGTTTCACCGTATTGAAGATTATTAAAAAAGTTTCGTAAGCATCTTTTCAAAAAGAAATAATATACAAAATTTAATTGGGTTCTTATAGCATTTTCTAGATAAATCTAAGATTAATTTTCACTTTCTAAAATCAAATTATTGTGGTAGAATGACCCATAATATTTAGGTTGAAATAGAATAGAATATGAAAATAGAATTTCATAAGTCACATGATATACGATGGTGTACATGGGTAATAACGATATATTTTGGAAAATATGTGAAATATGCGTTTTCAAGTAGGCAACTTTTATAAAATATCGTGTATGTGTCACTTTTTGGGAATAGATTCATTGTCTACTAACCAAGAGACCTTTGTTGGCCTTTGCTGTTTTCGTTCTTTCATATTTCAAATTTTCCGAATGCGTGTCACTTGGACCACTCTAATAAGAATAAAATGCATTCTGCTAAACGTCACTTAAATAAATCTACTCTAATGGTAAATTTTTTTTCAAACTGGTTTTATGCACTGAAAGATCGTAACGAATCGATATGAAATATGGACGTAATTCAATTTTATGATTTTGGACTTGGATCACTGTGATAATTACTGGTTCAAATAGGAAAAATTAAAAGCTTTTGGCCTTATTTATAATAATTCATTGAAGGTTTGAAGAACGTGTTATGACAGTTTGACTATTAAACCTTCAATAATTATTTATAAATACGGCTCTAAAACGTTAGCTTAGATATCATAATCGTTAACTGTATTAGTGATGTTTTATTTGTCGGTGCTTGATTATTTTCTGTATGGGAGGATTTTCATTCTAGCTAAGCAACAGGCCTCATTTTTATTAAACTTTCTGTCTGAAACACTAATAGCAGAGTTGATGTGAAAAATATTTGTTTTATTATTTTACTGACCCGGTACAACTGCCATTAAGTTTTTTCAGTATAAACCTTTTTTAACACTATGAGGTGGAAAATCGTTGACTTGCAATTGTTGACGATTGTTAAACAAATTCACCACCCACAACCAGTCATCACATTAAATATACGACCATACAATCATCTTAATCTAAATGGACTTTGAAATGGAATTTACAACACATCCCTATGGGTTACGCTTTAGGAAGCGAAGGTTTTGATAACACGTGATATTAATTTCTATCTGTGACCATCATATTAAAGCTACAATGTCAGCAAGATTGATAAAACTTTTGGAACCAGTGCCTAATTGAGATGAGCCCTTAATAAGCAATTCCTTGTGGGAGGAATTGTATATGCTCTTTCAGTTGTCATGCAATCGTAGAATATTAAGAATCAACAACTCAAATATCGTGGGTGCTTCTAAACGGCTAAAAGCTAAACGATAAATGGGTTTATATTTGTTGTTTCGGGAACGATGGTTTCATTCTTTCGGTTATAGGCTTAGTTGTGACAAACAAAAACAAATAACAAAAAAACGGCACGTCTGCCTCATTGGAAGAGAGAAATACTCGTATGAGCAACAGTGAAACAATCAACCAAATATTCGGCAGTAGCTTTGAATGGTTGAATAGGCAATCAATACGGCATGTTTCTTCGCTTTTCATGGCGTCCAGGACCATATGCCACGCCGTGTATCATATGCCATGTGGTCTATAGTGAAACATCCATAACATTCAGTGTAAAAATAAAGAAATGTATACTATAAATGTAAACTAGACTTGGAAATGAAGAATTTGAATTGTGAAAAGTATAGTGATGCAGCAATTTTTGTAATCGTCGTTCAGTGACAATAAGACTTTATAAATGTCGAAATTATCGTACATAAAATCGTTGATTTGGACCCTGATACAGCCATGCAAACAAGTATTTCATGTAATGTATCAAGTTTTCTAACCTGGCATTCGGAATAGTCATTAAAAAGCAGAACCCATTTGAATGAATCATTGAATGTGAGGAGCTACTTCATCATCCCATTGTTGTACTTTTCCTTTAACGTCGGTCTATGGAAACAAATGCGAATATAACCAGTTGAACTGGTTTTCTTTTAGGTAGAATACCCGATGCAAGATAATTTCTTTTATTTTTTTATAGTCCAGTTATGAACGTAGTTTTAAGCTACATTTATCCCAATTTGGTTTTCGACTAAAAATATATTTTACTTAGTTTTTTGATATCTTAAATGCACAAAATTGATCGCCCACCTTTTTACGATTCTTTTTTAATGTATTTGCTATACTATTCACTTTCACATATTTTATGATTCAGTTTCATTCTATTGCAAATATTTCTATAGTTATTTAGTGTTGTTTTATACAAACAAATACCAAATCATCAAATCACTGAAAATCCATACATTTTATTTTGAATAGAAGAGCAATACTTTTGGAATAACAAACAACAATAATTGTTTACATAATACACGAACATACATATGATACATGTATATAATATACATATATATATGTGGGGCATATGTTTATGTGTGTATGTGTATTAGGCTGGCACTCAATTGTGAAATAAAATGCATTGACTAGCAGCTGTTACAGTTGCATAGTGAGGACCGATATCAAAATGACTCACACACCACCAAGGAAATCCTGGACATATTAGTACTGAGGGATGACTCATTCTAATATTAAAAAATAAAACAATTTAATTTTAACGTGTAATTCTTACAATGATGCAAAAGAACAGGCCTGAAAAATGAAATTAAATACTCATCGAAATATTTTGAAAATAAAGCAATGATTTCATGAGTTTCTAGATCACGGACTTCAGTCGGGGAAAACTAATCCCCAATAAAAAAAGCAAATAATAATGCACAAGAAACAGTAATAGTTTAGCCGTTTGACAGTTTAGTTTGTCATTGAATATCTACTGAAAACCGTATATCCGAATGAATTAGCCTGTTATACGCCCCTAAAAGTGGTTTTGTAACATATTTTTAAGTCCATAAGTAATTGTTTTATTGATTACTACAGCAGTATGTACTACAAGTTTTAGATGGGCTCATCCAAAAACGAAGTTCCCAGCCGATATTTTTGGCGGCTTATCAAATCCGATTTAAGCTTATAGCCGATTGAACCGGCTTAAATCGGATTCGATATGTCGACGAAAACATCGGCTCGGAACTGCATTAGCTGAAGACAGAGGTCAAAATAGAGGAACGATTGAGTCCTCTAAATGTGTAAACACCTATTTATGTAGATTTTATTAAACGTTATAATTTTTAATTTTCTCAATTTTTTCCAGTTTAAGGCTGGTATTCACCTCACCCAGAATTACTTTTTCTAATGCAAAATGTATGCAAATTCTACAAATGGAATTCCGTTTGCACAGAATTTCCATTGCTGAAATTTTCAACTGCCGAAGGTTTCAGTAACACCAGAAACATGTGTTCTTCATGGGCGAATGGAAAAATACGTTTGAGGTGCATACTAGGCTTCAAACAGAATGGGCGAATGGTGTTGTTTTCAAATAAATCAACGACAAAAAAAGTCAACAAATCAAAAGGTGGACACTTTCGGGTGTTATCTCTTCGTATCTGCATAATCTGCTTACAGGTAATATAGCATCGACACAGTCACAAGGGCCTCTGAAGATAAACTTGTCAGAGGTCCGAAATACGTCATACTTGTGGGTGATTGACTGTTACTCCAACCAAATAATTAAAATATTTTTAATTTGCAAATATCTACTTAACCTCACAGAAAACTTGGCTATATTTCTCTGAACATTCAAAAATTGTCATTAACATGATCACTGTGAGGACAAGCAACACCCTGTTAAAAAAAATAAAATTTTTAATAATTGCTTAGAGCAGGAATTTTGATATATGGTGAAATACAGATCAAGAAAAAGAGGATGAAATACAGATGAAGAAAGATCTGCCGTCGGAAATTACCAAGTTTTTAATGTGAAAATATTGGGTTAGAAAGTTCGTTCGGTTAATTCGATGTCACATGGCGTAGAGTTCCTTCAAACACTATCAAAACTTTCTCCCACCCCTTCTCTAAGCTGTTTACTATTGTTTACTTGTATTCTCGTTCTAGTCGTGAGTGGTGGTAGCGTTTTAAATAAAAGTTTTAAAAAGTGGAAAAATGAGCGAAAAGGAACATTATAGCCATATTATGCTGTATAATTTCCAAAAATTAAAAACGGCTAGAGAAGCCAACCGAGAAATAAAGTCTGTTTATGAAGAAAACGGGCCAGCTGAAAGAACTTGCCGGGCGACTTCTCCATAATGGACTTTCCACATCAGAACGACCAAAAGAAATTGTTTCCGAGGAGGTGAGAGATTTAATTATTGTTAATCCTCGTGCAACAGTTAGGAAAATAGCTAAAATAATCAGTCTCAACCGTTCACGGGGTCATAAAAAAGCTAAGATTTGTGAGCAGCCTCGATGTGTGGGTACTTCACTCTCTTTCCGAGGCCTCACACTGCCTTGCTGACTCGTCAAAAACTGTCAGAATTTATGTGGGAAGTTTGGCCTCAACCACCATATTCTCCAGACTTCGCCCCGTCCGACTATCACCTATTTCACAGTCTGAAGTGAAAAATGGAATTGAGCGCTTTTTTTCAAAAAAAAACCACGCGAGTTTTATTAGGGGAATTAAAAAGCTCCCAGAGAGTTGGGAAGAAGTTGTTAAAAGAGGGGAAGATTATATGATAGATTAAAATAATTGCTATCTATGCATTTGTAAATAAATTCCTTTAAAAAAACGAACGAACTTTCCGAACCACCCGATATAATCAAAATTGTTGACAAACTGTATTAAATCAGCCAAATTTATCCAATAATGTGGAATCCGATACAAATGCTTTTAATTTTTAAATCAACAGGTGAAAATGCAACAAATGTTACAGCATACAATAAAATTTAATAAAAACTTTCATCAGCCGATGTTTAAGCCGGCGTCGCAGGCGTCAATTTTTTGGTATCTTATTTTTTTTCGTATTTTTTGTATCTTATACCCGTTTCGCCATACAAATGCTATCCGGTATACGCTAATGGAGATAATTTTGCACGCTAAACTAAACGGGGATAAGTTGTATAAAAAGTAGTAGAAAAGTATGGAAAATAACGCGACCAAGTTTTCCTACGTAAAAGTAAACAAAAAAGGAGAACGTCAAATAACGTACATAAATACAAGTTGTTATTTTTTTTTTTGCAAACATCAGTTGGTGAATTTTGTTTTTTTTGTTATTGGCGTTATTGGTATTTGTATGGATTTGTTTCGATGTATATTTGTTTTTGTTCGAATAAGAACAAAACAAACGGGCCTGTTCTGAAAATCACAAATCACAAAAGTGATTTGAAATCACAAAAATGGTGTTCTGCACAACAAACTTTTTGAAATTTTGTGATTTTAAACCGGTCAGCTAAGCACCTGTCGATTTCAAATCACATGCTTATTTTTACGAATACTTTTATGGGAAATTTAAAATTAATTGCTTAATTTATTAACAGCATGTGTTATTTCTTAATTTATGTAGTAAAATTAAACATTTAGCGCAATAAAAACGCTAAAATTAACAATTTTTTGAGACACTACCTTTTGTTTATCTGTTTTGTGAATTTGTTTGTGGTTTGCTTGTGATTTCTTTTTGCTTGAGGTCATCAGCTGATTTAGTTTTCGAAGATGTAATCAATGCTTGCCAGACCAACAAAATTTTGTGGCAATGAAAAAGTAAGTTTTAATTATTTGAATAAATAAAATATTTCAGACTAAAGTTGATTATTTGTGATGTTATTAAGAAAATAGTTAATAATTATTCAGTCTTCTTTGGGTAAATTCAAAGAAAAACTCCATAAACCTTAAGCAAATGGCAACGGAAACCAATTGAGAACTGTGGCAATGCTGCTTTTTCGCGGAATTTGTCTGTTAGTGAATGTTTTTGAATAAAGAAGTAAAATTTTTTTCAAGATGTAAGTATTTTAGCTCAAATAAATGGTAACCCAAAGGTATTTTTATCCATGTTGGGCATAGCTTTTCCTCCAACAGGTTTAACATTTGCCCCAAGATCTTGCAGAAAGTTGAGCGTCCCAGGCTTAAATTGATATCGTTCGCTATCACTGCTTGGTACGACCCGACTGCAAGAAATCTAAGTACAGCGGCAAGCTGCATACTTGGTGGAATGGAACTCGTTGTCAGAAGTGGTGATAAATCGTCCAAAATCATCTGGAAAGCTCTCTTGTTCAGCCTGTATAACGATATAAAACTGAAAAGTACTTTATTTATAATCTTAATGTCTACATCAGTTTCATTTACTTACCATTTTTCGCTTGCATCCTTAGGGTTGGATAAGTCGCGCAATTTTCTCTTCCTTATGCGTTCGTTGTTTAATTGCGTCCTTCGCAAATTTTCCAGAGCAAAAAATATAGCACCCGGCATTTAAGTTAAACTTTTTTTGTTTTTTTCAACTTAAAAACGTAAAATTTTCTACTCACTTGATAATCTTAATTAAATCAGAACAAAATAAGTCAAGAAATCAGCTGTTTTGTGATTTCGAAAAATAAAATCACATCGAAAAAGATAAAATCGTGTGATTTACAGAACAGGAAAAAATCACACGTGTGATTTCAAAACGGCATGTGATATGAAATCACGTGATTTACAGAACAGACCTGAAAATAAACATTTCATAAAAAGGAATGCTGCCAAGTTAATTTTGTTAAGATCTAATCTCTAGTTAGAACACCGTAGTTACATAAATTTTTACCAAACTATTGTATTATAATGCTTTGTGCAAGTTAAAAAATTTAAAGAAGAACCTCACTTTCTCTGATAACTCCTATTTAATTTATCTAAATTATACCATATGTTACTATATTTATATCTTTCCTTCAATAACATTAAATTCAGTATAATTTAGGTATTGCCAAGCATTTAATGAGCTCAGCTTTATGCTCCCCCTACTGGCACTCTTCATAATTTAACACCAACGAAAAGAGTGTTGGGTGAAGATATTTATAAGTCAGTTCACCTGACTGAAATTTCTGTACTGGTTTATAAAAATTTATTAATTTTAAATTAATTTACAGCGTAAATGCCATTTAATTCAAAGATCATTCTGCCATCGTTCAGACAACTTTTTTTCCAGATTGAAATACTGGAACAACTTAGTTTTTAGGTCATCATCTATATTGAAGGATTTTCCATTCAGAAAATTTTGCAGGCTAAAAATAAATGAAAATCTAAAGGTGCCAGATCAGGACAATTAAATGAATGTGGTATCACTTTCCATCCAAGCTGCAACATTTCTTGCCGACTCTGCAAACTTGTATGAGGTCTGGAGTTGCCATGATAGAAAATCAAGCATTTCCGATTTGCGCATTTAGGCCTTATTTCTTTCAGTCCTTCTCCAAGCTTTATCAGAATTTATGGCTTGGTTCCTTAGAAGTAAATCATTTCCTCAAAATCTCTCCAAAATTGACAACACAACATTTTTTGATGCATATCAGTCTATGATGAAGCATTCATCTTGCTTGGCCCTGGCTGTCTTTCGATAAAAAAAAAATTGATTTTTATCCCCTGTGAAAAAATGGGCTCATTTTGGTTCAGTTTAATCAATAAATCGCAATTGCTTATCAGTTTTGTTAAGTGGATTTCCCGAACAAGCAAAGCACGATACCCAAATATCTAGCTTTTTGAGCCCAAGTCCTTTCAACTGATTTTAAACGGCTCGGCTCGATAACGGGTTTGGGAAAACATTTTCAGAACAATCCATAATGTATCTTATTCACTTTTATTATAACATTATTAGGAATTCTAATCAGCTTCCAATGGATAGGCGATATAGAACACTTAAAACGCGGAAGCACCATATAATGCAGCTTACTTACTGTAATATTATTTTCCCGGGTTTAAACCCCGCTTTTATAATAGTTCTAAAACGTAATCTTAAAATTGATTGCTTCAATGGCTACCAAAGACAAATTTGAACATTTTTAACCAACGTCGCCTACAATTCCATCTTGACATCGTAGTATTGATTCACGAGGAAAAACAACTTAACACGCAATTTATTGTGTTTAGATATGAACTGTTTTTCAAAAAATGGTCATTATGGAAATTTGTCATAATTTTTGAAAAATACTAAATTTTGAAATCACTCTTTGACGACAGCATTCGTCTTAAGGATATGAACAATATATAGATGTGATCTTTCGAAAATTATTATTTTGAAAATTTGATGTAAAGTTCATAAAACTTTGCCGAATTTTGACCTGGGGATAGGAATAAAACATGTGTCTAAATAAAGACACGATTTTGTCTTAACTGAACTTAAATCGTTCCTCCTTATAACCGCAGATGCTGTCAAACTTGGATAGGCGGAACGGAGTTTAGCGGAAAAACTGCATAAATAATTGTTTTCTCCCTTCCTTCGGTCCCTTTCCCTCGGAGATAAAAAAAAAATCCTTAAGCGAATTTTAAAATCCACATAAGTGAACATAGTTTTGTCAAAATTTACCTCTATAAGTGGAATTTTGCGCTTCATTACAACTTCACTTCAGTTATAAGAAAAAATAAGCTAAAACCTTAACCTAAAGTACACGAAGAAAATAATTAATGAAAACGCATTGTTTAAAAAAAAAAATTAAATTTAAATAAAAGAAGTTTTGTTTCCCTGCTCAAGTTTTCATTTTCTGTCCACTTTCTTTTATCGAGCAGAAGAACGATGTCGACCAGGTAATCTTGATGTAAATGAAAAATCAAAAATTGTTAACGTTTATTAATGGATTTAATACCACAAGTTGTAATAACATAACAGCATTTGTTTTAAATAAAACTTTACCTTTTATTTTTCTTAAGCAAAAGCATCTCAAACAAATCTGTTTTTAAGTAATCATAAAATTATTGTTTGAGAAAAGATCTCCATCAAAAGCGAAAAGCATTAAAGAGAAATATAGCTATATAGGTATATTTTAAAAACTCTACAAGTGGAAACTGAAATAAGTGAAAACTTCACATACATATGTATGTGAAATGAAAAGTTCGGTCTCTTGAAGATTCCACTTATCCACGTTTGACAGCTGTAAACTAAAGGGCATATGTGTTCGATTTGACTAACTAATTCGGTGCATTTAGTAGAAAATTAATCCTTTATTTTTTAAAAATTGGTAATTTTTTAATAACTTTTGAATTTAGAATCGTTGGCATCCTTAGACCTAAGCGCGTCACATCTAAAAGTTATCCGATTTTGCACTAAAATAAAAACTTAAATTCCAGAAAATATTTCTTTTCACACTTTTTTCACCCTAGTGTACATGTGTGTAAGCTATTAAGCTCATATGTTTACTTTTCAAAACAACACCTAAGCAACGCAAACGTGCACATCAAATATTATTTGATTTCAGTTAATTGTAGCATGTCTTCGCTTTCCCACAACATTTGTGTGGTTTCTTGTCCCTCAAAGTTCAAAACGAAAAACAATAAGAAAAAAGAAAATTGCAAAAATAGTGGAATAAATGTTTAATATAAACATTTGTATTTTAATACCTCAGGTGCTTGTGTGGCGTATAAGTGATATTGAATTCAAATATTGCATATATGTATAGTATGCAGTGTTGCCACTTTACGTACCCTCAGACATTTCATACGTAACGTTTGGTTCCATGCAGTCTGTGTGTAATTCACTCTATGCATGTACATATATGCAATATGTGTAATCTCGAACATGCCGACATGTCATTCGATCAAGACCCATAAATAATATCTTAGAAAAATCCGCAACAAAATGTACGTGGACTGAGCAGAATTAAAAATATCATCGATATCATCAATCCAGCAAAAGACGAGCATCCAAACACATCCCATACTCTTGATCCGGTAGTAGTGAAATTTTGGACAATCATAGGTGAACTTAATGCTGTCGTTTTTCACTCCACTTCAAACGTTTTCGTCAGATTTCATAAACCAGTGAAAAAATTCGAATTCTATGCAAATTTATACAGGTTTTGCTGTAGTAAGCGATAACGAAGTAATATTTAGTTGCTTCTTCGAAGATGATAAAAATCTTCATCATGGAAACCATTTCAATTTTGAATCTCAAGATTGCATTAGAATTTCAGAAAATAAAAATACACATATATTCCGACGATATATATATATATATATATATATATGTATATATTTTTGGTATATATAATGGATACAATTCAGTATTATCATTACAAAGTAACTTTAGTAAAAAACAAATTTGAAAACATTTTAAATTTGTTATAATTATAAAGACATATACAGTATCGGACAAAACTAAAGCACGGACTTCTGTTTATCAAGAAACTTTACAATAACATTAAAAAAGAATGCTCAATTCAAAAACAAAAACCATATTCGAAAGAATGTATCCTACACTTATTAAAAATTAATGCAGAAATTTCGTTGCTTAGTAGTTTAACTACTTTTTTTACGTGCTTATTTTAATACGTACGAAAATTGGATTTACTAACAATTACCGTTATTTTTGCAAAGATCATTTTATGTGCGTATAAAGAAAATTTTGCATTCAGTTACTAATTGTTTCTGTGCTTACAAGGTCGTACAAGTTTGTTGTGAATTTTTTTGATTATTCGCTAAATAAATGGCACGAAATAAATATTCAGTTCATTTAAAAGAAAAAATAATAGCTGATTTTAATAACGGTGAATCTGTGACGGCCATTGCAACAAAATTTGGTATTCATCATAGTATTATATCAAGAATAATAAGCCGCTTTCGATCTTAGGGTTCTTTGGCTACAGTACATAAAGTTGGACGGCCACGAAAGACCAGCAAACGAGATGACCAGCAATAATACGTTTAGTAAAAAAGGATCCGTTTGTATCGTCAAGGACCATTGTCTCACAAATATCGTTAAACGTTACTCCCAGAACCATCCAAAGACGCGCTGTAGAAGGGGGCCTAAAAACTTATAAAAGTGCAAAAAAGCCCTTTATTTCACGGAAAAATAGACTGGCCAGGATTGAGTTTGCGAAGAAACATATTAATTGGACCACTACACAATGAACAACCGTACTATTCTTCGACGAATCCAAATTTAATATAAACGGTTCCGATGGATTTAGGCTAGTTCGGCGACCCAGAGGACAACGTCTTAAGCCACAATATACAAAAGGCACAGTGAAACACGGAGGGGCAGCGTTTTGGTCTGGGGCTGTTTCTCAGGCCATGGCATTGGTCCAATTCATAGAATAAGTGTCGCCTGATCTCAACCCCATAGAAAATCTATGGAAAATTGTAGATCGAAATATAGACCGCGATAGCTGCAAAAATTTGGATGAGCTTTATAAAAATGTGGAAAATGCCTGGAATGAAATTTCTCCAGACATACATATTAAATAATTTAATTGACTCCATGCATCGAAGATGTGTCGAAGTTTTACAAGATAATGGATATGCCACAAAATACTGAGTTTTTTCTAGTCCTCAGTTACGGTTACTTCGTAGGAGCTATGACAATGGTATTCTTTGAAAATGACTTTCTCCTTTTTTGCTATGTATCAGCGGATTGGCATTTAGATTGGTAGGAGGCCTAATCCAAACATGAAATCAATTTTAACGGTCTTGAATATTTTAAGAGGTTTAGCCCCTGTATTGATAGTTTTTAATTGAACCAAATAAGTCCCCGTTTGCAATAGATCAGACAACTGACACATGACCCATGAAGATAAAATTGAATTTAAAGTGGTTTATTTCGTTCCAGATTCATAAGTTTATTTAAAGGAGCTGACTGAGCTACCCATTTTTAAAAAATATGTTAACTCCTTTAATAAAATTTTAAATTTGCTGACACATCAGTCTTCGTCTACGTGCGTGAAATAAAAACAATGATCATGAAATATTGGTCCAATTAAGAGTTTTTTTTTTTTTTTGTTTGAGTTCTTAATCATTTATCTTTTAACTAACTGTATTCGATAAAGTCCGAATCGATAGAGCTATGTGGCTAACATTTCGAATGAAAATGTCTTAATAGGGAAAAACTTGTCATTTAATCTATCTCTAGAAAATTGTCCTTTTTTTCAATATTTACCGAAAAATCCGACTATTAAGGCTTTATTTTGAACCAATTAAAATTTTTGTCAATGGCGCCGCGTTAGTATGAACGTATTTGTTAAAGAATACTGCAAAATTCGAAAATCGGCTTGAAAAAAAGCAAAAAAGGAGTGCGGCTAGTAATTTGATATAACCATTGACCAATTTACTTAAAAAATAAAAACACTCTTTTTTTTGGTTTTTGATTTTACTTTTTGTAATTCGTAACAAATTCTTTGTGTTTTCCAAAAAAATTTGGATAAGTATTCTTAAATGTGACGTAAAACGACTAGACTATCCGTAGACTATTAAAAAACATAATAGGCTGGCGTCCGTCAAAAAATGAGAGCGCTATCATTAGCCGTTTGGTTGATACAGCAGCGTGGAATTTGTAAGCGCCCACCTCCGTAATATAATATAAAAGCATATGTGGCAGTTAATTCACAAATAAATAGAAACACGTTTGTAAAAATCCTGACAAATAAAAGTTGTTTAAAAGCTACGACAGTCCCAGTATACAAAATTTTTTTTTATTGGGCCAGTATAGGTCAATTTGAGCTTAACCCACCTATAAATATGACGTATATTTAAGCTAAATTCCAGTCTCCTAAATCGATCGGTTCAATGAACGGATATTCCTAGATTGAAATTGATTTCCGTAATGGTTAGAAATATTAGACTTTGTAAGTGTTTAACAAACAAAAAGAATTTAATTTCCCCATTTTTTATTTTTTAAAAAAGTCCTTATAAATGAATCATCCGATACCTATGAGAAATAATTCAAATAAGTTAAGAAAAAACAAATAAACGATGAATGTCTTCGTAGTTCTTTCTAACCAAAATTCACGATATTCGTTGCGACATCTTTAATGGGTCAAACAAAATTCGCTATATTCGTTGCAACATCTTTAATGGTTCTTAACGGTTCTTAATTTTAACAAGTGGATAGACGCAAAGTTGGATAAGTAAGCATTTGGACACATGTACTCATAGTGTTAGGGACGGTCAACTCTGATAACAAAATAGTCTACATCATCAATTCTGTCATGAACGATACTTTCACACATAGAAAAGTTTCGTAGAAGAGACTTTTCATATGGAAAAATGTCATGGATAACATTTTTTTCTTATAGAAAAGGGACATGGAAAACGCTTGTCATATAAAAAATTTCATGGAAGACATATCTCATAGAGAAAAGACTTGTAGAAAATACTTTCCACAAAGAGAAGTGTTGACAATTCTTATAACGAAATGAAACTTTCAAGAAATTTCTTTCCGTGAAGTAAGATATCTTGGAAGACACTTCCTTCTTTTGGAAAATAATGTTTATTACGATTAAAATCTTTAAACATATCTCTTAATTTCTATATTATATTTCTATATTATTTTGGAAACAAGAAACATTTTCTTTATGAACAGAGTCCTTTAAGCCACTTGTTTATAAAAAATGTGTCTCCAAGTTTGTTCTTTATACGAAAAGGCATTTCTTCGTATGGAAAGTGTCTTCGTAGATGCTCAATCATAGAAAATATTTATTCCAGAATACATATTTTTATGAAAAATTTATCCCCAGACATTTCTTCACATGGAAGTGCAGAGCACAGACTTTGCGTTGCTCAAATTGATATAAAAAAGTCGAAAAAACAACAATTTCGAAGCATAGGAAATAATTTATTTGACGAAAAACCGGTTACCATATAATATATAAAACGTATCTGAACTGACAAAATTTGTGTATGATAAATTATTGAAAACTATAAGTGACTAAGACACAAAAAAAAAAGTTTTATAAAGTTAAATACGATTATCGTGTGAGAATCGTAATCACAGATGCAATAATAACACTGATTTTGAAAATTACGAAAACTATTTAAATGTATCTCAAGACCATTTGAAATGCCAACAGTGAGCAAAACCTTGACATTTAATCGAACTTGGTATGCTTTTTTTGGTCTTGGCTCTCCTGGACTCTTCCATTGGGCCGATTGGGCTTTGGTTTCGATGTGATAACCATATACCCACGATTCGTCACCAGTTATGACTCTTTTAAGCAAATCTGGATCAGCGCTGACGTCATTTAAAAGTCCCTGAGCGATGCACATGCGGCGTTGTTTTTGGTTAAAATTCAGCAACTTTGGAACGAACTTCGCTACCACACGTTTCATGCCCAAAGTTGCCGAAAATATTGCATGGCATGAGCCAACCGATATGCCGATATCCTCAGCAACTTTTCTAATTGCGATTCGACGATTCTCCATAACAATTTTCTTCAGTTTCTCAACATTTTCATCGGTTGTTAACGTGCTGGGGCGTCCAGAGCGAGCGTCGTCATTCACATCTTCTCGATCTTCCGTGAAAAGCTTATACCACTTGTAAACATTTTTTTTTGACTTAGAATACTGTCACCGTATGCCACTGTCAACATTACAAGTGTTTTTAAGCACTTAATTCTATTTCTTGCACAAAATTTGATGCAACTTCTTTGATCCATTTTTTCGATAGAAGAAAATTGCCGAACACGCAAAACACTTGTCTAATTTATGCCTCTCACAAACAAACTAAACATGCTATATGGATAAAACCGTCAACATACATATCTTCGAAGCGAGTGTACCAACATAAAAAAAAATAATAATCGAAAGCCGAATGTACGTAGCCAGCGAAATTTGAATATTCACCTTATTTTTTGAACACACCTCGTAAAATTAAATATTACAATCATAAAAATTATTAACATGTTCACTGAAAGTTATTTGTCAAATAAGATAAAACTAAAAACATACAATAAAATCAGGGATGTGCGATTAAACTGTTAATCATACTTGTTGATTAATCCATATTTCTTATTATTCAGATCTATGATTAATCAAATATTTTGAATTTTGTTTAAACAAATATGAATAATTTATTGAAAATTCAAACATTTTTTTATGGTGACAAGAAAAAATAAATATTCAAGCGACATGTTCTTTAGGTGCTAAAAACGATTTGAGTTAAACAGAACATAAAATGTGAAATACAGGGTTGCCCATATTCGACGGACCCGTTTTTTAAAAAAACATCAAAGAAAAAAATAAAAATTTGGCGGTTGGCAATTTTATTCATTTAATTTGTTCCAAGTAGATTTGTTTACATCAAATCGGACGAACGCGGTGGCCAGTCCAAATCACCACTTTTCGACATCAAACGGCCCGGAAACAAATTCTTCAGAAAATCGACTGTTATGCGACTTGTGTGCGGTGGAGCGCCGTCTTGTTGAAACCAGAACTGCCTCATACGCTTTCGACGAGTAATTGGCATCACAAAATTGGTCATCATGTCGCGATAACGCTCCTGGTTGATGGTAACAGCATGGCCATTTTCGTTTTGGAAGAAAAACGGCCCAATGACCGTTTTCGCACTAACGCCGCACCAAACTGTGACTTTTTCGTCATGAAGAGGCAATTCTTGAATCTCCTGAGGATTTTCAGTGGCGTAAATACGGCAATTTTGCTTATTTACGGTCCCATTCAATGTGAAATGGGCTTCATCGGATATGATAATTTTGTTCCAAAATTGCTCGTCATCATCGGCCATTTCGATGACTCGTTGGGCCCATTCCAATCGACGAGGCTTGTCCGCAGGCAACAATCTTTGCGTCAATTGAATTTTGTACGGGAACAAATGCAAATCAACGCGAATAATCCGTTGTAAAGTAAACCGAGCCATGCCCAACTGCTGAGAACGGCGTTTTTGGGATGTTCTTGGGGACCTCTCAACACTGGCTCGTACGGCAGCGATATTCTCGGCCGATCGCCTTGGTCGACTTTTATTTGGCCTCTTCGGATTAGAAAGAGCCTCACCAGTCGAAAATTTTTCGTATAAACGCTTAATGGTGTTCTTAGAAGGCGCACTTCTCACATTTTTTAATATTTTAAAAGCACGTTGAGTTTTCACAATTGACTTCTTCTGTTGAATGTAAATTTCAACTATTTCAGAGCGCTCGCGTGGCGTGTATTGTTCCATGGTAAAAATCTGCTTGGACTGACGCTTCAAACGCGGTATGTCATTAAGCGATCTGACATCTCTGTCAAAAGTTATGGCGTTGCCAGATGGGTCCGTCGAATATGGGCTACCCTGTACAGCATACAATCCAGCTATTTAAGTTTTGATTATTTAATTGTTTGGTTCATCAATTAATCATGAGTTTTGAATAATCAAAATAACGATTTATCGATTAATCGTAAACGTGATTAATCCAAATCATCAATTAAAATCAATTAATTGATTAAACCTGATATTAGTTAATCTGGTTGACTGATAATGATAAGTCAATTTATCGAACATTTCTATTAAAAATATGTAAGCATTTTCAATTATTTATTTCAGATTAACTTTTGTTCAGACTTGCTGTGATTTATGAAACTTTACCTTAACACTTGTAATCGAAAGGATTCTACAACGATTTTGCCAAATGCAGCTACCAAACATGTTCCACACAAAGTGGCTGCCAGCAGCTTGTGGCAGTTTAGCACCAGCCCTAATACCACCCGCTCATATGGTCATTTTATGGTACTTTTGGGAAAACTATGCACGTTATGTTGACAAACACTTTTGCACATGTTCATGTTGGGACACGGTGTTCAAGGGTCCCTACGAATCGGGTGTAGCAGCCTATAAACATATGTATTTTAATGCCACCCAGAATACATTCAAAATGTGGCTCCTCACCGTATTTGCAGTGATTGGATTGTACGAGTGCATAAAACGACTGATTGCATTGATAATACAGCAGAGAATACGTTATTCCATGTTGATCCTGTTTAGTTTGTCAATATTCTCTCATTACTATGCGTGGTGGGCGTACATAAATTATTACAACGATGACTACTATCAACAGTGGAATCATCAGCTGTTTTTTACGGTATGAAAAATATTCCAATTTATTTGTCAATTCAAATTTTATAAACATTCAAATATTTGTTTCTCCTTTACTTCAGGAATGTTCTTATACATATATATGTACAATTTATTACATTTTATCTCAACATTTTTTTTTATTTTGTACTGAGGCGAACACCATTTTTCAATTAATTTTAACTAAAATAACCGGGTTTATCCACACGTTGAACGATCTTTATCTATAGGTAATTCCAAAGAATGTGCTTCAGATCTACAAATCTCAAAATATAAAATTTTGTTAAAATTGTACAATATTTAGTTGACTGAAGGCGAACGATATCAACACCGTCGATAGATTACAAAATCCTTTTTTATACCGAATTTTTAATTTGTGCACATTATATTAAAAACTTAACAATTGTTATGTTATTCGCATTATTGTAGGGGTCGGCGCTCGAAGTGTTACCAATTAAAAATGCTGCAAATTGGTCAATTTTTTTTTTTTTTGCCTAATCACAAAAATATTTAACCATTTAAGAAGAATATGTCCCCAAAAACTTCACAAGCTGCATAAATGAAGAGCAATCATGCACCCATAAAGAGCAATCTTTGAGACTTTGATCGTCACGTATTTTGTAGTTGATACATTGACCTCCGGAACTGACCATATGAAAGAATCTGTTGGATTTAATAAGTACGCGGAATATGGCGGCATTGTTTTTTTCATGTAAAGAACTTTAGGTTTCATGGGCTTTATTGGATAGAACCGAGTCACGTTGAAACGTCCAAAAGTTTCTATGAATAATTTACGTGGTCAAGGTAACAAAGCATTGTTTAAAATGTTTTCACGGTAGATTTATTGGTTTGTCTTTGAGCCCTACTCAAAGAAAACAAGTGGTGAGTGTCCTATGGCAGTTAATGCTGTCCAAACCATCAAAGACGCAGGCGAATTTGTAAAGATTGATAGATACTCGCATAACAATAGCATAAACATACGATAAATATTCGCTGAATTGCTTGGCCGGTGATAATTTTTGAAACGATGATGGTTTCTCTTGTTGATACGTATTTACTCTTTTTAGAATAGACAATCTCCATGCGCAACTCTTAAAATTTGTCACTCCAGTGTTCCGAAAGCCTGGTCTTTCCAACAGGGCTTTGACGTCGTCCGCCAACCAACGCGTTCGTTGTCGAAATCTTTTCATCCTGGAGTGTTTGGGTGCATTTGCAGGACATGACTCAGCCAAAGCAATTGCATTAATTTTATTGTCGGTGAACAACTCATTCAAGTCGATGTTCATACGATGCCGATACTTCCTCTTAACGATGATGAATCTATATATTCTTGGGGTATTTTTCTCTAGAAGACCCTCAGAATTACTTCACAAAATGTTGTCGCCAAATTCTGCTCTATATAGCAAGAAAGTTGATTTTTGGTTCCTCAAGAGAGAGAACTTTTTCCTTCCTTTTGCGAAGCCAATAGTAGAATCTATTTGCAGGCAATATTCTTCTTCGAATCTCCGGACTGCCATTATTATGTTATTTTCAGCAGAATTGAATCAAATGAATGCGTCCACTACTTTCAAGTTATAGTTATCCTAAGCTTCAGACAGACGTCATTAATGCTATTATCGGTGAGGTTGTATTAAGTGAATTCATCCACAACTTTCGCGTTACAGATGTCAGCGCTCATGCACCAACCTGAAGGTGTGAATCCTTTATTCGTGATTTTGTCAGGCTCATTTTCCAACAGACTCATTTTTTCCAACTCTCAATAGCTGAGAAGACTGCAGTAACATATCCCAGCGCTCTGCCAATAACGTATATATTATCAGCATACGCAAGCAGCATATGACTCATGCATAGCTTACTGTCCAGCATAATCCTCGTTTTAATTTATAATGCACCTATACCTGGATAGTTGGTACACATTCTTGGATAGCTGTGGGGCACACAAGGCATAATATATTATACATATTAATTTCATTCATTGAGCTAAATCAGTTTTAGGACATGATGCATGCTGATTATCACCACATCACCAGCAGTATAAAATGACTCTGTCAGTAGGCAATCAACATCCGCTACTTTGTTGTTCTTAAGCCCTGGCACTGCTGTTCAGATTTGGTTTTGGTCTGCAATAAAGGCCGTCATTGGTAATTAATGCAATTCTGTACTGCCACCTGGTGCTATAAACTTATAACTGCAGCACATTCTGAATATCTGTGATTAAATTTTCATCCCTTTCCTTTCAGGAGGGAAGTCTTGTTCTATAACTTTAACTTGTTACCCTTTGCTAAAAATGTAGCTTCAATTCTATGCCACGGATCACACGCAGATCAATGTTACTAGAAGTATTTCTACCATTTATTACCACGAGATCAGCCTGTTTTCTCGTATTATGATCTGGAGATGGCAAAGTTGCCTTGAAGACATCTTTATGTCGAAATCTGTTTCCACTTACTACCATGTTATAAGTATTGTTTTGCCGCCAGAATATTTTAGGCAAACTGTTGGCTGCACATTATTTTCCATAAAACCTCGCTATGTTGCCTTACTTTGAACAAAAAGGTTATCATTTCTACAAAATCTGTGCTATTTGAAATAAACTGTTTTCCAAAATTGCACTTGATCTGCTAAACTTGGATACAGTTCCATACAAATCGACCCCTTTAAAAAATTGCATCTAATTTCAATAGAATTCTGTGTATTATACATTGCCTTCAAAAACCAGTTTCATTAAAGGTGACCCAAACCGATGCGAATTTGTTTACAGATACCTCACCGATATTGGGGCAAAACGGTCCAAATTTTAATACCGGCACCTAAAGTTTGTCCACTTTAATTGTGTTGTTTCTTATATCTACATATTGTAGATGATTTTCTTCAAATATTGAACCTTTCAAATAGATTTACTAGAATTTACTAGATTTACCGAAATTCGTAACCACATGTGAAAACACATGTCGTGGAATTGGAATTTAAACATGAGTTCAGCAGATTTGCATAAAGTATATAAGTTAAAAGATCAATACTAGCAAGAAGTTAAAAATGTTAAAAAAGAGTGAAAAGTCTATGCCGCTGTTTTCCATTCAATTTTATGAAATTTTTATTAAGTTTTTCGATTTGGTGTTGTAGTAGAATATTTAGCTAAATATTGAACGGCTTCAAAAATTACCTACAAATTATTTTATACTTTTTCATTTGTTTCCAGATAACTGAAATATTCGCCACAGTAATGGTTATGCATTTAGCTGATAGTACAAACTTGGTCACCGCCAAGAAAATCCTTTGCATAGTGGGCATAGCAATACTACACGTTGTAGCCAGTAGCTTTGATCAGTTCTTCCTGAATGTCGTTCGCGGCGAAGGATATGCCCATCAAATCGTGCGTGACATTGGTTTCATGGTACCCGACATAATGCAGCTGGTGATACCACTGTGGCTCCTGAATCGCGTACGCAAGGAATCATACAGTACGAGGCCTTTTTACAGAGATCGCAGCCTGCACAAGGACATAATTGCAATGGTGTTCTTTGTCATAGCCCTATTTGCTATTTGTACGATATTGTGAGAAAAGCTTTATCAATGGTATCTCGACCACTACCATACAAAGGAGCATAAAGACGATGTAGCGCTGCTACGAATTGAGGACAACGACGACGACATTGAATGAAATGGATAGTGTAATGACTTAGAAATGGTGTGTCGCCTCCAGGGAGGCATACTTAGATTCCAAAGTAATCGGTCATGTAATGACAGCATTAATAGAGTGTAAAAAAAAACAAAAATCATGCATTACTCAGTTCGAGTTGCTTAAATTGAAGGCGTTTCTGAACAATAATTGTAACATGATGGGCATATCACAAGTGTTTGGTGACATTTGATGGCAAGTGAGTATCTTAGTTCACTTTGAGTGTGAATAGATGTCATTAAATTGTATTTATTTCAAATAAATGCACAAAATTGTTGTTCACTATAATTATCAACGACCTTAGAATATTTTATATACTAGTTTTCATACTACATCTACCATATATAATAGGTTTTTTTAATTGTTGCAAATAGTGCATATCAAATTAATATTAATATTTATTGTTTATGATAAATGAGTGAAATCGCTTCACAAAATACATGTATTTGGAGATTTGGTAAAAGTGTATAAAAAGGAATTTGTTTACCTTAAGATTTTGTAAGGATCACGAAAAATAATTGGTCCGTTCGAGCAAAAAAAAAGAAGAGCTTAGCGAATAAAATTCAAATTGATTTCGTTTTCAATTTATACGTGAAGTTTTATTTTTTAGTTTAACACGGCCTCAATTTACAGCAAGGCAAAGTTTCCCAACCCCTGAAGACAGATACCAAAAGAAATAGAAATAATTGACAGAACTTTAACAAAAGATTTGATGAGAATTTAATAAACAAATTCATTTAAAAGAAGTAACGATAAAACAAGTAACGAGAAACGGAAATATTAATTAACATTAATGGACTAACAGAATTGATTCATATAGTAGCACTAACTTGATGTATACATGAAACCATAGCTGCAAATTAAACAAATTCCAAGAGAACCTGTACCCATGTAAAAAGTGTAAACCCGGTGTTGCAGACAATTAAAAACTTTCTAAGTTATCTATTTTCAAGCGTTAGATAGTCACCACTGTTAGCTTAGGCGTTGCATGTTTCTAAACTACGCAGATTAGTTAATCGATACTGGAATAATTTGGCAGAGGTATTTTATTGAGGCGAGGAATTATACAAAATTAAAATCGCCAAAATGAAAAAAACTAACTTGCAGTTGCACCCCTTCCATATACAGGGTGTCCGTCGGGAAAGTATACTACTTTGTTTTGCTGCCATTTTGGTAAACATTAGGCACATTTCATTTGAAAGGATATGTGAATAAACAGAATAGTCGGTTCTTGGCAATGAAAACCCCTCAAATTATTTATCAGTCACCTTTGTATCCATTAAAAGTGACAGTCTGGTGTGCAATTTGGTCAGGAGGAATCATTGGACCTTACTTCTTTGAAACTGAAAACGGCGTAATGGTAACTGTCAATGGGGAGCGATATCGTGATATGATTGATAACTTTTCAACGCCACAACTGCATGCTTTGGGCTTGATTAACATGTGGTATCAACAAGACATTGCATACAGCCAGGATTACAATGGAATTACTGCGAGACCTCTTTCCACAAGTTATTTCAAGAAATGGTGATGTTGACTGACCTACACATACACAATTGCCGACATTAAATAAAACATTTATCAATATAAGATTCATTCTCTGTCATTTAATTTAAAATTATAAACAAATAAAGTAGTATACCTTGACGACGGACAGCCTGTATTTAATTACAGTTACATTTATATCCAAAGATCATATGTACCGGTATGTCCTCAGAACTGTCTTCTATACTAATGTGAGGTTTGAGTTTGTTTGCAGTGCTCGACAAGAAATTGTCTTAAATTTTGTATTGCAAATGAAATTTCATTTGCCGAAAAAAAAAATGTTGCGGAAGGCATATGGTGAATATACGTTGCCAAAAACAGGTGCATAGCCCATTCAAAAGCGACCGAAATATGGTGGAAGATATGCCTCGCTCTTGTCGGCCATGAACGACAGAAGTTATATGAATAAAGTTAAGGAAATAGTCACTGAAAATAACCATTTAAGATTAAGAGATAAAGCTGCTGAACTTTCTATGTTTTATGAATCAGTTAATGCCATTTCCTAAGATTTTTCGGGTTGGAAATTTGTAGTCGTTCGAAATACCTGAATTTTCTTCAATAACGCAAGGGCGCTTAAAGCATGTTAGAACGAGTCATTTTGGAACCCAAATTCATAGAACGCACTGTAACCAGTGATGGGAAATGGATTTACAAGCTTGGCATACAAACCAGTTAACAAGTTCCGAAACAAAAAAAAAAACACATTAAAGTCAATTGAAAGTCCAAGCTACGTTGACTGTTTTCCTTGAATATTACAGTGTCCGTGCTTCGGAATTCAGACGGTAAATAATATTTAATATTTAAGCGTAGCGCAGCTTTTGAAATTCACTTAAAAGGGCCAGATTTAAGAAACTCCGAATACGCGTATTTTGTGAATTGATTAATGACATTTCATACATTTAGTAAATATTGTATTCGTAGAAATATAAAATAGGTGTTCTATTCCAGAGCTTCCTACGTCTAATTATAAATTATTTCGAGAATAAATCTGTCTCTTGTTAATTGTTAACTTAGTCTGTTTACATATCATTTTTATTTAAGTTTAAAATTTTCCAGTGCCCTTCCTTTAAATTTTGTTGTAGTATATTTCCATAGGCTTACAATTTAAAGAAGAAAAAAAAACAATAATGAAGTAATGAGCATTAGAATCAATCGTATATTCGGATATAGAGTTATCATCACCTTTTGAAAGATTTTTGCACACACAGAGCGAATATTGGAAAATTGTTGGCAAA
The DNA here is from genome assembly GCA_019455685.1 of Philornis downsi. Classification (NCBI taxonomy): domain Eukaryota; kingdom Metazoa; phylum Arthropoda; class Insecta; order Diptera; family Muscidae; genus Philornis; species Philornis downsi. The sequence goes on from JAHXMU010000568.1 coordinate 93,515, forward strand.
ATTTCTATATTTTCGGCTAAAACATAAATTTGTTGTGAAAAAGGCTAAATATGTTACAAATCTTGCGAATGCCCACAAAATTACATATATTGGTTGAAATCTAATGTGCTTTCAACGAAAATAGAATAACCAACAATATTTGTATTATTGTATTAGTTATTTCACAAGCGAAAATGTTCGAAACTGATCTATTTTGGATGTGTTACACTCCTAGTATTTATATATTAAAAAAAATGTTAAAAAAAACATCTGCTTTGATAGTTATGAACTTCTGAAATATTACTAAAAATTCTTATACAACCTGCTTTAAAGATCAGTACTCGGTAATTCATAAATCAACAAAAAAAAAAAAAACACTTTTGTAAGTCAAATATCTATTTTGATTTCAAGTTTATTGATCTTTACGAAGTTTTAAATTTAAGCTTCTAGTTTTGAATCTGAACAAAAAATCGTGTCCTCTCTCAAGATCATATCTGTACGTTACAAGGAAAAAAACTTAAATGGAGCTAGGACAGAGTCGGGTTTATTCGTGATTATTGTTTAGACGCACATTTACGTCCAATCTTAATTTCAAAATTCCGTGCAGTTGTGATTTTTGAAACAGAGATTTTTGAAGAACTGTATAATATTTCTAAATGTTATATAACTTCATTAAAATGAATGTTGTCGTTCATTTTATAATTCAACTTCTCACTGAAACAATAAAATAAAATTAGGTAATTTCTTCTTATAAGCACGAATATGTACAGGGTGTCCGTCGGGAGGGTACACTACTTTGTTTATAATTTTTGATTAAATGAAAGAGAATGTAGTTTATATTGATAAATATTTTATTTAATGTGGGCAATTATGTATGGAATACAATATCAGATAAATGTCCGCCTCTGTTAGCCTCACAAATGCGAGCCCTTTTGAGCACATTTTTCATTATATTCTCACACATTTCACGCGGTATTTCACTAATTTCATCACGAATATTTTGTTTGAGTTGCTCAAGCGTTTCTGGTTTGTTTGCATAAACCCTGCTTTTCAGATAGATATCCCCACAAAAAGAAGTCCGGAGCAGTCAAATCAAGCGACCTTGGAGGCCGATCAACATCACCATTTCTTGAAATAACTTGTGGAAAGAGGTCTCGCAGTAATTCCACTGTAATCCTGGCTGTATGCGATGTGGCACCGTCGTAATCAAGCCCAAAGCCTGCAGTTGTGGCGTTAAAAAGTGTTCAATCATATCACGATATCGATCCCCATTGACAGTTATCGTTAACGCCGTTTTCAGCTTCAAAGAAGTAAGGTCCAATGATTCCTCTTGACCAAATTGCACACCAGACTGTCACTTTTAATGGATGCAAAGGATGGATGCATTGCCCTGAACCGACTATTCTGTTTATTCACATATTCATTCAAATGAAAATGTGCCTCGTTATTCAATATGATATTTTCATGAAAATCGGTATTGTCTGCCTGGGATTGCTGTAACATCCTATTGGCATATGTACGGCGGCGTAAATGGTCTTGTGGAAGAAGCTCTTGTGTTAACTGAATCTTAAATGGAAACAAATGCAAATCCTTGTGCAAAGTTGTTCTTTTAAGCTCCTGAGCACGGCGTCGAATTGAGGCTGATGGATTGTTTTGAACACTTTATTGGGCAACAGTAATCTTTTCAGCCGATCTTGCAGTACGTTGTGGTCCATGCTTCGGCCTATCAGCTATAGATCCTCTTTCTTCGAAATCATTCGCTACACGATAAATAGTACGTCTTGTTGGCATGTTGTTTCTCCCAAAAGTTTCACGTAACTTTCTCATCATCACAGTAATCGATGATTGATTTTGATAAAATGTTTCAACGATTAAAACACGTTGGTTTATCGAATATTTTTCCGTAATAAATTTGCCACATCTCTACTTCACGCCTGCCAAATATGAATCGTCAAGACTAATGTTTACCAAAATGGCGACAAAATAAAGTAGTATACCTTCCCGTCGGACACCCTGTGGTATATTTCGACTGTTGAAACAAATTTTCAAAACAGTTTTTTTTTTAATAACATTCAAAGTATCAAAACAACAAATTGGTAGTTAAGTCGTTATCCCTTGTAAGCATAGATATTATTTATGCACGTTGTTTGAGTATGATAATTTCCTTACCTCAAAGCTATGGAGCCAAAGAGTGGTGCGTAAACATCAAGGCTACAGGATTAAGTTTTAATTTATGTATTTTTAATGTTTGTGCTTGATGTTGAGCTAAGAATAAAGTCTTTAACATCGCATATAATTTCTTTGCTTTTCACTTCCTGTGAGAAAATGCAGACGGAATTCAGTTGATTCGCTTTGTACTTGCAACTGCCTTGAACGTTTCGTATATAGATCATTTTGGATGTTCTACAGTAAGATGTATTTGTCTATAATGAAACATTTTATAAGAAAAATTAAACTTTGTCTCCACTGAATATAAAGAAAAAAGTGAAAGAATCAGAATGTTAAAAAACTGAATATGAACAAAAAAACTGATCATAAGAACCATATTGCGGTGCAGGAATGTAATTGCATTTATATAAAAGATGGCAGTTTTTATGAAAATAATAGGAAATAATATACAGAGTTCGTAGTTCAATTGTTAGCTACTTAACACCGTTATGTCTGCCAAACCACTAATGACAGCTACGTAAATCTATCACAATAACAGTTTATTCTATTGCTTACAAACCGACAAAAACGTTTACGTCTCAGATTAATAGAATAAAAATTATTCGAACTGAAATTCAAACGTAATAGTGTGATTGCGGTGTATTTGATTGGAAGATTACAAGCAGTTATTGTTCGTGTGCTCAGCCATCTATAAGCCAATTAAATGATTGTGTATCACATCATAAATCGTTGTAAAGATATAGGCAGCACTGCCAAAAACGGTGGAAATGGACTGAAAAAAGCAGCATCGGAAAGTGAAAATGCGGCTTGACTGAAATACTCGACAGCAGTAGGAATCAAATTGCCTAAGAACTATGAACTTAAGATCAAGTTTCGTAAGTTCCAAAAAGCTCACCTTAAAAAAAACTTCGCCTCGGAAGAGGCTTATCTTCTCTGATAAGAAAAATTTCTCAACTAAGCATCAAGAAAACAACAAAATTATCATGTTTCCTTGACGAGACGCCTTCGAATGGCCATCCGAAGCAATTTTCTATCTCGAGTAATGTTTTGAGCACCATTGATCAATTGTTTTCATCGAGTCTAACGTTGTCAATGTCAAGTTGATTTATCGGGAAAACGTTTAGGAAGCTGCTTTGGTGAAGAAGGCAGACAAACATTTCGGTCATAAGGTTTGGAAGTTTGAACAAGATTCGGCACTACCTCACAAAGATCTTATGAACCAAGAATGGCTAAAAATCCATATTACACGCTTCAATTTATCCACACAATGGCTTTCGAATTCCCCACAACTCAAATCCGCAAATCACACATTTTAGTTTTTGAAATCAGTAAAATATATGTAATTCCGCATAAAAAAGTTGTAGTCGTTTCAGTGTTGCGTCTGAACTCTGTATAATTTACTGTAACATCAGTTAAGAAGTTTTAAGAAAGAAATGTATTTTTCATATATTTTGCTTAGAAGCCCGATAAATATAAAAAGTTCTTCTACATATCATCAAAATGAAGCACACATTCTTAACAGTCTTAAGCTTAAAATGCATAGGTCTATGATGACATTTGAATCTCTCATTTAGAATGAAATTTATTTTCGAAACCATTTAAAATATTCTTTTTTTATTTATTTTATTTTTATTATCAATTAATAATAGTAGATTAATGTGGATAGGTTGTAAATCTTATTTTAAAATATATAAGTTATACCCTTTTGCCATACAGGAAAAGACTCTCGAAACCCACATGTTAGCCACATTTCAGCATGCAAAAGACTGAAAATTTTGCGAACAAATTGCACATTCGCTTTGTGGAAACAAAAAAAAAAATCAAAATGCGATGATACGAAAAAACAAAGGAATCATATTTTTCAAAACAAAAAAAAAAAACGTCTATTATGTATAGATTCATACACATATTTGAAATTTGTTAAAGACTTAATGAAACTAGTAATAAAACATTTTCGGCTATGCCGAAATGATAATAATCTCCACCAAAGGAAATCGAATGGAAAACAGAATCAAAGAATCAAATCAAAAGACCAAAATCTGAATATGCGATATAACGTAAATTTGTTTATTAGTAATATATATTTATGTCTTTAATACACTATATTTTTTCAGAGATTTTCAAGATATACATAATTGAAATTAGACACATGACTTTATTTTTCGGACGCATCTAAGACGATATGCCATAACGGATTGTACAACTTTTCTCCCTGCTTTTACATAGCACTGGTCCTATGTAAAGAACAGTGTCTAATTTTAATGAAGAAATATGTTTGATAGAATTACTTACAAGTCTCGTTTAATAGGAGGAAGTATACGACTGACGGAAATAATATTCTTCATACGGAAAAGCTTTGTTGTAGTATTTGCAAGGATGTTTTTCGCAGAGAAAAGTGTCTGCAAGGACGCTTTTCGCATGGAAAAGTGTCTGCAAGGACGCTTTTCGCATGGAAAAGTGTCTGCAAGGACGCTTCTCGGGTAGAAAAGTGTCTGCAAGGACGCTTTTCGCATGGAAAAGTGTCAGTAAGGACGCTTTTCGCATGGAAAAGTGTCAGCAAGGACGATTTTCGCATAGAAAAGTGTCTGCCAGGACGCTTTTCGCATAGAAAAG
>JAHXMU010000568.1:98285-119955 GCA_019455685.1 Philornis downsi
TGCAAGGACGCTTTTCGCATAGAAATGTGTCTGCAAGGACGCTTTTCACATAGAAATGTGTCTGCAAGGACGCTTTTCGCATAAAAAAGAGTCTGCAAGGACGCTTTTCGCATAGAAAAGTTTCTGCAAAAACACTTCGCATAGAAAGCAATAAAATCAAACAAAAATAAACAAAAGCATGCGATATTCCATTTAATATGATATTATGCCAATAATAATATGTTATTAAACTTCCATATATCAGGGTACTGCTTGCAACAAATAAAATAATGTTACAACTCTTTGGTGGAGATTAAAAGTATATCTTAGTAATAATAATAAATAAATCCAAATCGAAATCTAGCAACTGCTGTTTGAAAAGTATTAAAACAAATATGTTTAACAAATTAATAGACAAAAACATTAAAAAATTACAATTACAACATTTTTTTTTATCCGTCTTAGATTTAGCCCATTTACAACCAAATATGTTATGAGGATTCTCCTAAGTACTGATTTATTTAAATTTTACATAAATGATATTTGTAGACGACATATAAATCATGTAGTTTTTATATACATGTACATACTATAGACATTATAGACACTTCCAGATAGATATATGTAGATACTTCCACAGAAACAAACTTTTGAATATCACATGAATTGGAGAAATATCATAAATTTACCAAATAGTAATAGTAAATAAATAAATAATCCAGAGAATTGTTAAAAGAAGTTATACACCATTAAAGAGTAAAAAATAAATAAAAATTTAGACATACAAATAGGCTTCAATACGTATAAATAAACTATACTCGTATATAAAATTAGAGCATTTTATAAATAGGATCTTGATAAAAAAATATCATAACTTGTTGTTTCATGTCAAGCGACATAAGTATACAAAATACGGAATTAAATAAATATTAGAAATACATTTATTAAATAAATTATTTGTTTTAATTAAAATAAACTATCAAGTCAGTGATTAATTGGACAACAATTGGCACCATCTACTGGAGATTGAAACCAAGGGGTAAGAAAAAAGCTATTGCTTAAGCAAGTCGCAGGTTCTCCGTATGTCAGACCAACAAAAAATGTACCGGATTCTGGGATAATTCGAAGTGCACATGGTAGTTCGACCGATATCAGTTCATAAAAGGCAACACGATTATATTAATTGAAAGGAAAAATTGATTCATATTATGCTGATGCCTCCTGTCTAACCATCAATTGTGTCAAAAAGTTCCGGAATAGATTGATCCGCTTTTGCTATAACTGAAGATTCTTCGCCATGCAGCAAAACAGCTAGGTGAAGTTTTGTTCATGAAAATCAAGATTTGTCATTAAATCATTTCCTTTGTTGATAACAGCATCAGTTTGCAAACACTACTTTTCTCCTAATTTATTGGCTGATGCAGGGTGACGAGCTAATTGTGCTACAATAAGAAACTCAAATACCTTTCTTTTTAATCAATGTATTTCATTTATTTATTTTTTTTTTTTGTATAGACAATTCAATTTTATTTTAAATAACTTATTAGTTATGTAGATGATACACCGTAAATGACCTCCATGCTAATTCACGCATATGCGACACCTGATTAGAAAATTATTCAGTGCGGGATCGCTTCAATCATGGTTTCAATGGACTGCTTCAACTCAGTCAAATTCCTTGAGTTCGTTTTGTGCACTTTTTGTTTGACATAATCCCATAAAAAAAGTCTGGTGCAGTCAGGTCAAGTGACGTTGGATGCCAGCGGAAAGTGAGGTTTCTGGATTTTAATTTGTTTGGTAATGTTCGTTGTAGCTCCGCAACAACCGGTCTGGCTATGTGCCAGAACCAAATGCTGTTGAAACGGATAAGTCTTCGACGCAGTTCTGGATAAAAAAACAAACTCTTCAGCATCTTTAAATAACGGTCCCCATTGATTTTGACATTGAGTATGTTGGACGATTCGTGCGCCACTCTGTCTCATCATCCACCACACAACACCAAAATGAGCACATCTTAGATTTTCTCCTCAAAACAACAACATTTGTGAAGGCCACAGTAATATTCCGCAACGACTTGTTTACAATTATGAAAACGATGAGAGACTATGCCTTAGTCAACAACTGGTATGGTTCTTTTACCAGTTGTACGTTTCAAAATCAGGAATTTATAGGTATTCTTATCCTTATTTGTAGCATGCTCTATTTATTCGCGACTAGATTTTCATCATTGTTCTTACAGGAGGGGAACACAATGTTTATCTGAGTAAGGTTTTTTCAGTTATCATATTTTGTCAGGAATATAAGCAATATTTGAGAGAGCTTGTTGGAGTACACTATAAAGATTGCAGCTTAGCGATGTCTGCCTTAGGGTTGACTACGTACTTCTTTGGTGATCAGAGTCCATTAGTAGCATCACGGATTACAAGCACGTCTAATCATTGCATGGCCTCCATCCACTACCATGTGATCAAACTGGTATATCTATATTTGACGGGAGATAACTAAATTATCTGGCGGATATTTCGTGAAATAATTTATTTCTACTCACTGCAATATGCCTCGAAGCTAAACACTACAAATTCATTACCGGGAGTGTTATTAACGCAAATTTAAGGAAAAACGACTTAAGTGAAATTAGAACAAAATTGAGTTTATTCGTTATTATAGCTGTCCTTACTTATTTTTTTTTTCCATTCATTTCCTTTATTGAATCTTTCTTTTGAAATTTACTATAAGTATTCAAATCTTAATCCTATCTTAAACTAGAGTATCCTGCCATTGCCGGATTTTATTTTTGGTGAGCCGAACTTTTTATCACCGGACCAAGTCTAGCGTGTCTTTTCTTCTTAGCCGTATATGACCGGGAAAATGCTGAAGGTTTTGGGCGAGTGGGTTTGAGTGGGAGGACAACTTCGATACATATGACCTGCTTAATTTTCTTATTTCCTCGGAAATATTCTATTCCTATTATACCATGGGGCATCACAAATTTCTCGCAGTATTCTTGATTGTTTTCTCTGCAGCTTATTTATGTTAGAAGCCGATGCCGTTCCCCACAACTGGATGCCGTATGTCCATATTGGCTTCAATATGGTTTTATAGATGGTGATTTTATTTTCCAAACTGAGAGTAGACTGGGAGCCAATAAGCCAGTGGAGTTGAGCCATTTTTAATTTCAATTGTATGATTTTTGAGTCAATGTGATTTTTCCAGGTGAGACGTCGATCAAGGTGAATACCCAAATATTTGACATGATTATGAACGGGTATGGTACTACCGTGAATAATGAGGGCTGGGCAATTGTTCTGTCTAAGAGAGAATGTAACCTGTACACTGTTAGTGGCATTTACTTTTATCTTCCACTTCCACGAGCCAAGATTCTAATGTATGTATATGAGACTGCAGTTGTCTAGAAGCCATTAATGGGCAAGTGCTAACGCTCATGAATACAGTGTCATCAGTGAAAGTTGAGGTTTGAATTAGGGAATGAACAGGCATGTCAGAGGTGTAGATGGTATATTGCCGGTAGAAAAGGGACTATTTTGTGAATAAGGCCTTCATGCCACACTTTATGAAAGGTTTGGAAGATGTCTATAAAGAGAGCTGAGCAATATTTTCGATCTTCGAATGTTTTTCTGATTTGGGTTACTATACGGTGTACTTGTTCTATCGTTTTATGACCCTTACGAAACCCAAGCTGGTGCATGGGTATTACATGGTTTGCTTCAATATGGGGATACAAAATTTGGAGAAAAATCTTTCCAAACAGTTTAGATAAAATAGAGAGTAAACTTATGGGTCGATAGGATGTAATTTGTGGCAGTTCCTTTCCATGTTTTGGGATCATTATTATTTCAGACAGCTTCCATGATCGAGGAAAGTACCCAATTCGAAGAATATTCGAATTCGAGTTCTGAAATCATTTTTGCTGTTATTTTATCGTGTCTAGGAGATTTACTCATTTTCAACGAGACAACATTTTTCTTTAAGAGAAGCAGACTTATTTCCATGGGATTTGTGACCCATGTGATCATTAGCCCAATGATCGTTAGATTTAAACAAGAGATCGTATAGTTAGGAGTAAATACTTCTTCCAGATGATCAGCAAATTCTTTCACTTTTTTATCACTACTCCTTGCCCATCCTCCATCTCCTGTGTTATAGGACGCTGTAGTTGCCTTGTGGCCTTGCACAGGCTATAGTTAGTTTTTTTGTGTGGCTCCTAGACGAGATAAGTGGCGGGCTTCGGAGATTTCTCTGTTTTCATCCAGAGTTGACCTCAGTTTTGACTTGCACTGGTCGAGACAAGCTTTGAGGTAGGGAGATCTGTGCTTTTGCCATTGTCTTCTCGCTTTCCTTTTCTCTTTGATAAGGGCTTCAATATGACATGAGGAGTCATTTTTTGTTTTAGCATAGACCTTGTGCGGTGTTGTCAAGTTTGCGGCAGTTGTCATTGTGGTAGTGAGTACGTTCATGACAGATTGAATTTCATCTGGTGTTTTGAGAGAAAAGTTTTGCCACAGATGAGAGCTTATGTACATCTTGTATCTCAACCAATTTGTATGCCTGTTTGGGAAATGGTAAGATATTTCCGGGTTCAAGGGAATGTTGAAAACTGTTTGAATTGTGGGGGAGTGGTCTGATGAGAGGTCGAAGGAAGGAGTAAACGATGATGTGTTCTCTTGTTACGCTCTTCATAACTGCAAAATCTATGATATCGGTGGTTTTATTGAGATCCGTGGGCCAGTATGTTGGTTCACCTCCAGACAAAACTTGTAGGCCTGAACTCGATATAGCATTCAGCAATTGCCTGCCCCTGGGGTTGGCGAGTCTAGACCCCCAGAAGGTATGTTTAGCATTGTAGTCTATGGCTGCAATAAACTTGTCACCAAGTGTAGAGAAAAAGTGTGAAAACTGGTCTTCGCTTATAACATATTTGGGCGGTCAATATATGGAAGCAACTATTATGTTTAATCCAGTTAGTGCAACTGAAGTGGCTTGAATGTGATCAGTTTTATATTCGCGTAGAGGGAAGTGCTTAACCTGATCATTAATTATTACAGCTGTTCCTCCACAAGCTCTGCCACTGGGATGTTTTGTATCGTAGGTTGAGTATCGATTTATTCGGAAGCAATTTTTTAACGAGAAATGAGTTTCAGAGACTAAGAGAATGTCAATATCTCGGGATCTCACGAAATACTCTACTTCATTCTTGTGTTGGGTGAGTCCGTTGGCATTCCAGTAACAAATTCTTATAGAGTTCATTTTCTGGTTAATAAAACTTGAATGAGCGTATTCTGGTTTCGTAACATTTCTTGCACAATCCTCTGCATATTTATTATGAAATTATTCATAGTTTTTATGAGGGATTCGATTGAAGTTTCAATATTATTTTTCTGCGAAGGAGCTTGAGGAACCTGATTTTTCAGAGATTGTGCATATGTCATTTGAGTCGTCGTTGCTGAATTGACATTTGAGACTGATGGAACTGTTCCTTATTCAGACATATATTTGTGTCCAAACCTCAGTCCAAAACTCGATGTTATTCATAAGCTTTGCGTTTTTCCAAATTTCGTCATATCGCCAAATATTAATATAAATGGGAATATATGTTTTTTTTATTGTTATTAAGTCCTTAAGACATATGATGTCGTCTAAGCATGATTACAAAATTCTGTATATTTCAAAACTTATAAAAAATATTTATAATAGTGATTTTTTTGGAAAACACTTAATATTCCAAAACAACGAATTAGTAGTTAACTAGTTTTTTCTTGTTAGCACAGAAATTATTGACTGTTAGACTAGGGCTATCTTTCCTTGACAATGTGGCAAGTCATGGTCATGCAGCGGTCTATTATCTCTTCCAGATATCAGCGACCAGCGTGACAATAAATGCTCTCGATTGCTTACAGAATTAAACAGTGAGACAATTTCATTACTACGAGATATTTGCGTAGGTCGAGAGTCGTATCCAATGTCGGAATCCGTGAACTGCTTGGACATTTTGCAAAGGTTCTGGCTATTCCCAAGAGGGCCTAAATTAGAAATTTCAATATATTAATCAAATCAAAGAAGCGGAAACTCGAAGGAATATTTATTACAGGTACCATTTCTCGATGCCTTAACAAAACACACATGCCAAAATTAGTTCCGCTGTCGAGCCGGGCCGACACATTTCTGAACGAGAAATTGCACATTAACAGAAGATGTAACAGCTTGAAACCCATTTCAAACGGTTTGAACTTGTCAAAGAACTGGTTATTTGGGTACCACTCAATGTCGATATTTGGGTTTCGCACGAGCTAAAACAAATTTATTTAATAAAGCTGATAAGCACTTATGATTTATTACTTAAACGTAACTAGAATAATCTCTTGTTGAAATTCATTGTCGATGAGTACCCCCACACTTCATCAAAGTTTGAACTGCATCATAAAAAGGTTGTCAATTAGATAGGATTTTAAGGAAGTGGTTTATAAATTTTAACTACATAAACTACATTTTGACACAACTGGATGTGTCAAAATGGCAAACGTAGATCAGCTACATATATAAAGAGACAAATGTTGGTAATCAACCAACATTATGAATTATTAACAAAACAATTTTCAACGGTTCCTCACTTGCTTAATCATCACAATAACCAGATTTTGTTAAACGATCCTCCTCCTAGACACATTCGAAAGAAAACTAGAAATTCTGCCACATATTATTGATAGCACGTCCATCGCAGACGCAAGGAAGATCTAACCGGACAGCTGTGTCCGGCGCCATAAATGGCTACGAATATAATAGAATTCTTAACGAACAACCACCTGAGATAACCAGTTCCAATTCTTATTAGAAGGTCTTACTGATGAGATCAGGAAAAGCGTTTACAACCAAAAAATATGTATCTTACTGTCACTGCATTTGGAAAAAGCCTTCGATAGAATGGACCACGGCATTCTCTTAAAAAAGATGCACGCGGATTATGGAATATCCTCCAGTGCTTGCCGTATAATGTCATCATATAAATGTGGTAGAAGTCAGTTGGTAAATGTCGATGGCAGCAGCTGATATATTGTCTATTAGAAGTGGGGTACCTCAAGGTTCAGTCCTTGGCCCTGTCCTTTTCAGCATGTTTTTGAATAGTTTGTTTTGTAGTCTAGGTGATTGGTGCTCTGCGTATGCTTATGCGGATGATGTGCAAATTGTAGTACTTGGAAAATTTATGATGAGAAATTGTTTCTAAAGGTGATTCAAATTATATGGATGTTCTTTTGGCCAAAATCGAGGACACTTTGGAAAAGCTTAACACTTGGATGACTTGCAATAATCTGAGCATAGATCCTTCTAAAACCAAAGCAATTATTTTCCTACATCGTGGAGAGTCATTTACATTTGAGCCAGAACAGCACTACAATTGAGTTCGTGCGTAGTTTGAAGTGTTAAGGAATAACTGTTGATGATCAGTTGAGCTTTAACCAACATGTAGATAGTATGACTGCTTATATGCTCCGTTACCTCCATAGCACTGACCTTATTTTACCGAGGAGGGTGAAAAAACCTTGGTACATGCATTAGTAATGCCAAATTTTTTATATTGTTTAGAAACATATGCAGGAACAACTAAACGCAATTTACAAAACATATAAATTGAAATGTCCGCGATTCCTTGCACAATTATTTGTTTTTACACATTCCACACGCTGTAGAAACTTGATTATCCCTAAAATAACATATTTAATGGATAAATCATTTCTTGTTCGAGTATCTCGGCAATACAATTTATTACCAAGGTGCATTAAGGACTTTAATCTGTCCTATTTAAATTTTTGATAGCAACTCCGCCAATATTTTAATCCGACAGTCTAGATACATTATGTTACTTTCTTATATAGGGTGGCGCATAGGTAACGCTAAGATTTGATCAGTGAATAGATTTGTTGTTTAAGTCTGTTTTTTCGTCTCTTTACAGAATTAACAAAATAATACTTAGGAAATTTATGATGGAAAGGTTCAGCTCAGAACAAAGAACCAAAGTTGTTCAATTTTACTTTGAAAGTCAGCATTCGACTATTCAGATCATATTTAAATTTCTTTCATGTTCGAAATGCTCCCAGCGCTGCAACAATTTACCGATTGGTTCAGCATCTTGGCAAACAAGAGGCTGTCTGTGATCTTCCGCGTGCTGGAAGACCTCGTGCAGTTCGAAATGAAGTGACCATTGCTCGAGTGCGAGCAAATATTGAGGAAAATCCCGAAACTTCCACCAGGCAATCTTTGCAAAGAATTTTACATATGTTACATCTTTTCCCATATATGTAGATGCAATTGGTTCACGAGTTAAAACCAAATGATGCACAAAAATGCATTCAATATAGTCGCCGTTAACGTTACTTATGCACCACCCTTTATTTCTATATTGGGAACTTAATGTGATTTTCATTTATTTGAATCTGGGATCAAAAAGTTGCTTGAACGATAGCAGATTAAAAATATTTTTTTTAATAAAAAATGTTATTTTTTTTATTTATTTTTAACCAAAAATAGACGAAATTACTTTCTTGCTAATCCAATGTTATTAAATTGATATTGAAATAAAAATTCTCATAAACGTCTTTGTGATGTATTGAAATTTATTGTTCTCTTTATATCTATTGTATAGAGTAATTTAGATTTCTTATTTTTAATTTTATTTAGTTCTTTAAAAATACTAATGTATTTCTTTGTGTTCAATACCAAAATAGTATTCACAAAAACTATTCAAATATTCATAAATGTAATAAAGTATCTTTTACTACAATTACAATAACGTAATGAATAATTAAACGTTATTTGTTGTTGCATTATTCATTATTATCGTCATTCATTGCTTCAACTTTATAATAATTTATGTATATATATATATATACATATATACGCGCATGTATACATATATTTAAAAAATTGTTTCTTAATATTTATTATTATTCTTTTATAGATTTGTAAAATTTCAATGCAAATTTATTTTATATCAAATAGTTTTATTTTATTTAATTTTAACAAAACTAATTTCTATATAAAAAAAAATGTAATTTTAACACAATACAATATATATACGATCGTAATGGAATGTAGTGAAACACGTTTTTCGTAAAACTTACGAATTTCAAGTATAGATGTCAGGACACTTCGATAGAAAACGTGTATACAAATTACAAGTATTCGAATTGATTTTGACTCAATGTTTTAACTGCGCAAACATTTTGTATTTACAAAATATAGAGAAAGATAATAAAATTAATTAATTCATTTGTTTTTTTTTTTTTCTTTCTTTCTTTGTAGTTATAAATTTAAGTGATTTGTTGATGATGAGCACATCTGTTCTGGAAAACGGAAATAACTTAAGTGGTAATAAACTAAAAAATACAAATAATGGACGGTTTAAAAACTTAAGTCTGCTTGTTTTTCCAAAAAAAAAAACTAAACGTTTGTTAAGAGAATACGGCTCACGGCTGTGACAAAATTATGATAGCGTTAAACCCAAAAATCAAACAAAGCGATTATGGAAAGAAAAAAAACATTCAAGCAAAAAATAATTCGATTTCTGCAAATTAATTGGCAGTGTCGCATAAAAAAATCAATGTTTTTGAAGACTTTTTTCCATTTCAACTTTATAAGGCCAGCTTTTGTTGTTTTTTGAAGTTACTTTCGTTTCAGTTTAATGTAAAGTCTTTGCGTGATGATAGATGTTTGGATAAAATATTTTCGATTTCAATGATAAATTTTCATTCATTTGTTTGTTTTCATTTTTGGAGTTTCAAATGCTGCTGCTTGTGGGTGCTGTTTGTTGGTTGATTTTGGTGTTTTCATCTTGCAAATGTTGATGTTTTAGACTTACTACGTTGACCACTCATCCACCAGTGGCATTCCGAACTATATGAACCATTCTTTTCGTTTAGTGACTTGATGACCAGTTGTAGAGTGAACCACAGCCTCATCCGGATCATCAGCACCATCGGCACCTTGGTCTTCGTGAGTTAGATAGTCTCCTTTATGTCTGTGCAAGTAGCGGCCGATCAGGAAAATCATCAATATCAGCAATGCGAATAGAATAATGAGGAGGACTGGAAAAACATGAACAATTGAAAACATCATAGCAAACATTTTTAAAGTTTGCATTTTTCTAACCAAAACCAAGAGATTGTGTGGAAATCCTTCTTTTCCAAACGACTCCATCGCCTTGTCCATTTATATTATGAAAGATTAATAGCCGCTAACGCATTGCATTAAAAATTGCATTGCATTAGATAAATGGTTTTTAGAACAATCTTGAAATCTTGCAAACGGAAATTAGTTGAAATTCCGTTACTCGCCTATGACTTGAAGTGAAAAGTTTGGGGATCAGCTGACTATTTGGATCATCTTTCGACATTCTCCATCTGCCTCTGCCGCGAAATGTTCTTGTGTCCTCATTTCCATTCTGGCTGTGATATTCTTTTTCTCTCTTTCTTCTTTCCTCCAAAGTACGAGTAGTTATCTCTTAGCATGAATACTATAGACCTACTATCGATGACGATCTGATATAAATAATCAGTCTTTAATATATTCTATTCAGGCCTTAATATTATTTATCCTAATAATATCCTCTCCAAAGCATTCATGAAACGATTTACTATGGTCCCCAACATGTTCGCTAACCGATAATGCAAGATTGTCAGGTATTATTAAATATTACACGGACATTTGCCCGCCAAAAAGATTGATTCGCTCCGGATCCTCATTACTTGAAAAACAAGCAAAAAACCATTAAAGTAGTGAAAGGATCACAAACTGAAACGTCGGTGCGTCAAAGGTCTGTATGTCTCAAGACTTATGAACTGGAGCATCTGCATCAATCGGCACGAACAAATTCAGTTGATGCGATTGCTGTATTTCAATGCGCTTGGCCAGAGAGATCGCGCCATAAAGCTTGTGATTCATAATGATAGTTTTCATTCAAAAACCACTAGAGTTATTTAACTGTTTGTCGTTACTAAAGATTCTAAGCAAAGATAAGTCGAATTACTGTCAGATACAGTTACTTTTGTAGTCCTCTTAAAGAGATAATTCAACTCTTTTCTCCTCTCTTTTGTATCAGAGGTAGCAAGCAGCCGCCTGCTTTTAAAAATACTGTAGATCGATGAACGATCTTTACTTTAATTTCGCCATAAATTGGAATATGAACTCACAGATTTTGTCTGATCCACCCCTGGTGAGATACAGATGATGTTGAATGAACTACTTAGAACAAAGCCGGAATTTGTATAGCGCGTCATTGTCTCCTGACATTTATACAGAAACCGTTCCCAGAAATTAGGCTGCTGACTGGTCTAACTGCTGTCTATTCTACTGATACTTCTGAGAACATTTATTGCTTGTCCAATGGTTGGTGATTCAGTCAGAAATCTTTATTTCTCTGATGGCTGAAACACTTCTGCCTGCATTATTTGAAACAACGGCCAATAAGGAGAGTAAGTTTCAAAAGTATATCAAAAAAGAAACTGGCAAACAATCCTTGGGGAAAGAAATTCCTAATTTCCTATTTTAGGACATTAATCATTTAAAAATAAACAAACCTCATTTTTAACCCCAATTATATCCGAGTATTGTACGTGATATTACTTAAGCGCCTGCCAACAAAACACAGAAAGAAACAAAATAGTTGATACACATAGACTTCAATCACCCTATGTGGTAGATCAGGTACATTGGACTTTCTAAATACACCAGAAGCGAACTATTATTCATTAACAATGATTGATATTACTCGTATGTAGGTTATAGTGTTATGTACACTGTGCGATGATTTCTCAACCTTTTAAAATGTACAGATCACATGAAACTACAGTAAAATAAACAAAGTACAGATCCCTTAGAAAATAATTGAACAAATTGAATTCATTTCTAAAATTTTACTAAACAAAAATCGTAAAAATTTAATTTTATATATTTTTGACCTAACAAAACACAGTATTTTTGTTAATCTGTATTATTGAATATATTGAACTTTAAAAACTGCCCATATCACCATTGCTGATACACCGACTTTTTGTACCAAAATAAATATATTTGATTATCATGTAAAAGTTACTCTTCAAATGATTCTTAAGGAGTTGAACAATTAGGGAACATTTTCAACATTTTTTTGGCAATACAAAGTATATCCTTTTATACACAATTTGATACATTTTGTTTTGATTCAATTAGTTTGATTAGTAAAAATAACTTTTCCCATATTCACCCTTAAACAATAATATATTTTGTACTCGTTGTTTTGACGGCTATGTATATCCGAATTCTTTTGAGTTCATCAACTTATTGCCTTTATATATTAAAGACAAGTTTCAAATCTACATTATTGCAATAAAATATATCATTACCTATTTTGTATTTATTCCTACAATTAGATGTTAAATTTTATATATTGAAAGACCCTTCTAATCAAAATTTTCTGAGCCTATATCATTGTAAAATATTTTGTTTTATATGTTTTCCTAAAAGACACTTCATTTTTTTGCCTTCCTTAGTCAAATTTTGATTTCCACACAAAATAAAAAAATAAGCAAATAATAAAATCTACTCACGTGCCAACATCACAGTATCAACTTCATTATAAGCTTTACGTAACTTCTCCTCATCGACTAGAGGTGGCGGTCTTGTTTCAATTTCAATAGGTGGATGTGTTACAGGTTCAACACCACAAAAGTCTTCCGTAAGTTGAGCTGAAACAAGATACGACAACAATGTATGAAAACAAAGCACTTACAGGAACCCTATCAGAACTTACATCCCAATGATTTGACATTAGATGGAGGATTTTGTTGGAACAACAATTTCAATGGATAAATATCATCGAATTGCACACGTGATACACAACCAACAAAACCATCAGTCATCGAAAGATTTTTGCCAATATACATGTACTGAATATTGTTGAATTGAGCATCGGCCGAGGCTTTGATATCGAAATGATATTCAACAGGTTCATAGTTATCAACCTGCAATACAACTGTTGAGCCACTATTTTTGCGCGAGAATCTGACATCATGGTACTGGCCAAGACCAAAATGTTTTTTCGGAAATATAATTTCTTGACGTTCAAAACCAAAATCGAAAACACAACGTAAATGACCTGAAAGTTGTAACAAATAATGCACTCTTATTTAGTATAATGATGATAGTATAGTAGTCTGTTACAAAATGTATCACCTGAATTCGATATTTGTATGGTTAAATATTCTCCAGTCAAGTTTGAGGAGAAACCCAAAAGAAAACCTTTTGGTATGGTGGTTGTAAAACCGACTCGTATATTTTCGGCAATAGTGGAACGGAATGACCCCTCAAATTCATAGCGTATAATAGAGTTACTACGTAAATTAACGCCAATTTCTGAAAATAAACAATTAATAAATGAAAAATGCAAAGGTGAACGAAAACATGACAAACTTACCATCAGCGCAAATAGGTCCCTTAAAGGCACTCCAACGGCAGTCACATGTATAACCATCATAACGTTCAGTACAGGTACCATTATTTAAGCAAGGACTAGATTCACAACGTCCCACACAACCAGAACTAACACCATACAAACCACGATCCGAATGCTGTTTCAAATCAACCATTTTGCCATTCAATAGTAATGCTCTAATACAACCCACATAACCATCACGATATTCAGTGGTAGCTCCAATAACCAAATCAGATGTTAAATGTAGTGCTCTCACTGGACCTGGAGGCTCACGCACTTCGGCTTTTATGGAACCGTCCACAACCAAACGGGCTTCTTTTCTGGAAATCACACAAAATTAATAATAAAGGAAAAACTTTTTAGATATTTTTCATGGCGAACTATTTTACACAAAACAATCTACAATTATGTAAAATAATATTTGTTATTGTCTATTCCTCTCCTACTTGAATGAAAGAAAGAAAGAATGAACTACTTTCTGCCCATAAAAAGTACCAAGAATGGATGGTTTAAAAAATTCTCTTAGAACGATTATCAAAATTCTTTTTGTACCTAAGTTGGCACAACTTCCTCTATGCTGAAGCAGAGTTTGTTCACAATATTCGCTTTTACCAATATATCTCAATTGTCTCTAATTTTGGATTGCAAATGGAATTTCGGCGAAAATGTTATGGAATGTTTACTGTGAATCGACTCTATCAAAAACATATGAGATGTATATAAGTGGTCATCAACATCTACTGTGGTTAACGGTTATCTGCTCCAAAGAACCTGCATTTTCTCCAAAAACTCAAACGCTTAAATGTGCCTGAAGCATGCAATTTCGATCCCACTTTCTCAAAACGTATTATTGCCCGTAATGCGACATAGGTTTACGAGTTTGACGCGAAAACTAGTCAACAAGCTTCCAAGTTTCGAAATGTGGCCTTCGGAACCGAAATCGAAAAAACATGTAAAAGGCACCATTCCTTTAGATACAACATTATGAAGAAAAAATTTTCTCAAAGGATACCTTCTCTTAGGGAAATGCTAATGAATACATTCTCTACCGTCTTTACGGAAACTGTTATATTAAAAAAAAGATTCTAATAGTGTTATCATAGATTGAAAAAAATGACAGAAAAAAAAGTGACCACAGTTCAAAGTAGGATAGATAGTTAAAGAATGGGTTTAATTTTCAAATGTAGATATATTGTTTATATTGTATCTTTATACCTGTTACGTTCCACGCTGACAGTGTGCCATTCATTGTCGTTCAAACGATAGCTGGTGCCAACATTAACTCCCAGTGGCCCACTGCCGGCTTGGTATTGGAATTGCAATTTATTACCGCCATTTATGGACAATTTAATGTAGTCCGTTGGTCCAGTAGCGTGGAATATCACGGCATTTTCAATGGTTGTTTTGAATTCTAAATAAATATCACCCGAATGACCCATATCAAAAGGTGGTAAATTTATGGTAGCATCAGCAATACGGAATGTTACAACATTGCTGAACAAATCATCGCCTTCGCAGCGTAAAGGCCCCAAAGTGTAACGACCTTGTTTCTCGTCCAATGGCGTGCCAGTGTCGCCAAATTTAACTGCTCTTACTGGTAGGTATTCTTTCTCTCTAATGTCACCACCATCCTCAGCCCAATCTAGGCTATTCGAGTCGCAGTTACACCATTTTGTAGGATCTTGGCATTTTCCCAAAATACCACATTCACATTTACGTGAACCAGGCAAGGCGCCGGCCCAATAATCCATTGGTTGGTTGTGTCTGGACACCCACCACGAGAAGGGATGGAAATTTGCGGGTTCAGCTAAAATTAAAGCCAAAACCGCAATAATAAAAAAAGTGAAAAGCAAGGACATCAGCATAATTAACAGCAGTAAATGGTATCAGTTATTTGTTGTACACGTTTTGAGTACGTTATTATTGGTTTTTTATGAATAATAATAAATTAAAAACTTACAGGGCGAATTGAATATGCGCGAAGATCTGCAGGAATAACTTAGACGTTGCCAGCAACTGTGAGAACGATTCAATAACGCTTCGATTTGTTGCATATCCGCGTCATACAATATATTCTGTTCAAATGATCCTGGCTCTTGGAAGCCATCCACAGTTGTTGTATATTCCTGGCTGTGGCTCAACGTGGTAATGACACGTCCATCAGCTAAAATACAAGATATTTAAATTTAGTAGTCGAAACACCAAGAGGAAAAAAGGGAACATTAAAAAATGGTTAAAGTAAATGAAATGTTGTAAAAAATGTAATCGAAAAAGATTGGTATCAATATTGGTGTCAATATTGCCGAGAATTTAGCACCAAATATATATTCCCAAATGCTACCTTCTCTTTTTATATTGATATTTTATATGAAGAAAGGATCTCTTAGCGAGATCAGAGGATTTATCTCTCGAAGTACATAATCCGATTAGAACTTTTTGAAAGCCCATTTCCCTTTTGCTTCTAGAAGTAGTCAGAGCGAGTAATTTTAAGCAATTCCACGGCTGTTGGCACTGCATCATAAAAAATATCGAATTATTTTTTTCTCATTGAGCATCTCTCAGCCGGGATAGTATCGTACCCCTGTGAATTGATGTAGAGGGGGAGAACGATTTTAATGAACGATGATTGTGAACAGATGGATATATCAATGGTGGAACAGATTGATGATGGTAATTTCCGCGCGTTGAACGAAAATGAGACGATTAAGAGATATATAAATAGTGAGCCCTAGTCTGATAAACGAGAAACTATCTGACAACCTGGTCACCACTACGACATCAGTCCACATCTGCGTTATTATTCAGATTAACAGGACAATCAATTTTATTACTTCGGAAAGCCACAAAAAGGTATTGTGGCGGTTTCCTAAAGTATACGAATCACAGATTCTAGAATTTATCATTTTTCACACATTTGTTTCGCACAATTGTCACCACAATTGCGACATGGTTAATGGTTAATTCCAGCTTGTCAAATATCTAAATTGAGAGCTTTATTTTAGATAATGTTTGTGAATGAATGTGACCCAGAAAATGGTATAGCAAAAAAAGAAGAACGAAGCACGACTGGACATTAAAGTTACCAAAGTCATGAAAAATGTAATGCTCTTTAAAGCTATAATCCCTTACAAATATCGATTTTAAAGTTCAATACCTATCCTAGCTCCTCACTCCTCACTAGTGTCCCTAATCGTGTCCAATACATGTAAAAATTTAGAAGTTCACGTTTGACACTCCCTTTACATCAGCTGCGTACACTACGTTTATCTGCAAGCGCAGCAAAAATAGGTAATTTAAAGCGCTTGTCGTTACTACGTGACAGTGCGTGGAACAAAGACAAATAGATCTTTTTAGCAGCCTATAAAATTATAGTTCCGTTAATAGTGAACTATGCAGCAACAGTATGGACAGTATTAGTATTACAGGACAGTATGAGTATTAGAAATACGCAAGTCCAACCCGCGCGGGAACTGATTATCATAATTTCTATGCATTTCCTATATAGTTGCTGTAGAAGCGATCATTCTAGCCGTCATATTGTAATATCGCCACACCCGTTTAGACACGTACGGCTTGAAGAAAGCTATTTGACTAATCCCAAGGTGACTGAGGTAATTCACCCAGCTTTAGGATGGCTGGCTATCATACTGTTCATATACCTTGATATCAGACGTATGTTAAGCAAAATTTTTCAAATTATTAAATTAATTATTAAATAATTAATTTTTCTGATCGGGTGCTCACAATGGAGAGTAAGTTGCTATTAGAATTGCTTCCTCTCTCTCTCTTTCTCTCTCTCTCTTTTGCAAGAACTAAATCCAATCATATGAACATAAAAATTTTAACAATAATTATATTATTAAATTCATTTTTATAAAACTGCATTCAGAAATCGCCACCCTTCGAGCAAATAATATCTTTGGAAAATTCTTCAAAAAAGATCTCTTATTTTCCATTTTGCATCTTTGTCTTTGCGTCTCTTTTGCAAAAACTAAATTCAATCATATGAACATAAAAATTTTAATAATAATTACATTATTAAACGCATTTTTATAAAACTGCATTCGAACAAAATATATCTTTGAAAATTCTTCAAAAAATATCTTCTCTTATTATTTTCCATTTCGCAACTTTGCCTTAAAAAAAACTCTTATGTGTGGCTGCAGAACTTTTTAATTCAAATTAAACACAACTACGTTTATATTAATACTTACTATAGAATTCACACGTAACTGGGAATGGTGTCAAAGGACCACTGCCATCAACATCAATGTTAATATTGACACGTTGTTGAACATGTTGTACGTTTTTGTAGGCTTGGCATGATAAAGGATTATTGGCTGCAATAAAAAGCAAAAAACAACAGTATTATTAAGATGATTGAAGTTCTTCCTTTTCTCTCTGACATACATGTATGGCATACAGCTCCTGCATAACCGGTATGGGCACAATCGCAAAAGAACTCCATCGAATTTTGATGACAAACGCCGTTGTGTTGGCAAGGATTGGGATTGCAACGATCAATCATTTGGCAAGCATCCACAACAACTTCGTCACCGCAACAAACTTCTTCGCCTTGAGCCCAATCTTTGGGTAATTTATAGTTGCCATCGACCAAAATTAAACGCATGCAACCCACAAAGCCATTACTCTTCTCCACCCCGCCGGCGATGTAATAAAGGCGGCCAGTAGTTATTTGGATATTCTTAGTAGTGGCCATGGGACGTTGGTCGATATCTAAGACCAAGCGATTGCGTTGCATAGTCAAGACGAATGAATGCCACTTGCCATCGTTGAATTCCTCATCGTAGTTGTCCAGTATGATGCGAGGTTTATCAGCAAGTTTTAGGTCCACTTTCACCTTGCCGTGCTCGAGAAAAACTCGTACATAGCCACCAGAAGCGAAATCATGGTGCAACATCATGCCTTTGTCCTCATAAGTGCGGAAAAAGAAGGAAACATTCAACGATTTTTGGCCTTCGTAACCCTTGAGGCGCACAAAGGAACCCCGAGTGGTGAATGTTACTGGGTAAATTGGCGGTGATGGACAAGCATACACGGTGTTGACTTTGTTATACCGGAAGAAATCACCTCTTTCGAAATTGTCTTTCATATCGCGTATAAAATTCGTGGAATTGAAGAAAATGTTCTCCATGCAACCGGTAAAGTTTTGTGTTACAAATATGCCCTCTTGGACATTCGGTACACCACCCAGATACAATTCGCGATTAAGATTTAAACGGCTGAATTCGCCCTTAATACGGCCACGGACAATGACACGATCAACGGAAAATATGATATCACGGCGATTGCGTGAAATAACAACGTCATGCCAAACATTATCGTCCAGCAGACTTCCTACAGAAAGGGACGTCATTATGCCACCACCCAAGTCCAAATTTAAAACCATTTTGTTCTCCATCAGCTGTAGAGCAAAGTAATCACCCTGAGTACCGCGAGAGTACATCAGAATGCCGTTAGCGTTGGCAGTCTTGAAACGGAACCGCATCGACTCTCGTGTCGATGCTATGGGCTCTTGCAACAAGTTATAACGGACCAAGCCCGTGCCATTGAAATACAAATTTTCAGCCACTGTAAATGTTATATGAAATCATAACATTATTGTTAGTCTTTAATATTTGTTTAATCTTTAGTGTAATACGATTTTTGCTCATAATTCGGTTCGAGATCTTTTCTATTAAGGGAAAGCGGAGGACGCAAAATAGCTATCCGATCATCTAACCAAATAATTTATACCAAAAGTTTTTGTACTACATATGCTATTGATAATTATAATTGTTAATAGAAGCGATCGAACGAGCCGATTTATCTTCGAAATTTTATTATACATATCGTGGCGCACATACCATAATCACAACCATAAAGTTCAACACGCATGGAAATTCTGTCGTGCCATCTTGTGGGATTAATACGTATCCATTGAGCAATGATGGGTACTTCAAACACGTTATAATGTATTGAGTTTCCATCAGAGTTGCCTTTAAACATCTGCAGCAAAATGTATAGAAGTAAACGTTATTAATGAAATAAATAAAAAAAATTATTGCACATAATTTGATTTTACAATTCCTGCACCAAATGTAGAAGATTCTCCCAACACCTAGCTGTATTGTTAAAAAGAGTAGTCAGTTATACAATTAGCGGCACATAAGCTCTTACTAACATATGTCACGGTAAGTGATTTGACGAAAATTAGGTTTTTATTCTAACATTTAAATTAAAAAAACATTTTTAATTTAAAAAAAAAATAATGAAAATTAAATGGAGGAAACAAGAAACCAATATCTATTGATCGATCTATCTACCCTGATGCATTTAACAAAAACATTTGAAATCCCTTTTAAACCTAAATATAGACAAGTTTATAGATTGAAAAAGCAAAACTACTCGAGAACAAGGGAAATGTACGATGATACGCATTTGCGTTGCTAAAATTGGTAATATTAATTTCTGTACACCATTTGCATTTGAAATTCAGAGAATTTTAATTAATTCCAAAAAAAAATTATCTTAAATTTAAAAGTCCCATTCGAACTTCAAATATTCCATTTGAAATTCAAAACACATCAATTCAAAACCAAATATTTCAGTTAAAACTCACAACACATCAATTGAAAATCAAAATTACGGTTTGAAATTCAAAACACCGGTTAAAATCAAAATAGTTCGTTTCGAATTCAAAACACATTAATTGAAATTCAAAATACATTACTCGAAACAACTCAATTGACATTCAGAACGGGTCAACTGAAATTGGAGATTCGACATATTATAGCTTTAATTCGACCGTTGTATACGATACAACGTGTAACGTATAACGTGTAATGAATTCACAGTGCCTATCTAAATTATTAAGCCCAGGATATAATTGTATGTGAATTTGAACAAGAGGATTCTTTTAGTAAGTCGCTAAAATATAGGAGATTGAAAATTGCTATATATGGCGAATAAGATCGATCAGACAAAGGATACAATAACTGTCGGCAATTGTTGCCGTGATATTCAACACTCCAGAACATTCGACCAAATGGCACTGGTCTTGGAAGATATGCCAGTTTGTATACAATTTACTTCTGTCAAACTGGTAATTTTTTGAGCCAAATAATACAAAAAAACTATGTTAAAAAATATGTAAATCTCATTAATATATAACAATTAATTATGTTATTACAGTGTTATGAAATAATAATATGTTTGTAATTCATTACATGTTTTTAAATGTATTCATCTTGTATTTTTTATTAAATTTTCCAATTTGAGCACATTTCTTTGAAGAAGTAATATTTTCGTTATTAAGTAATGTATCAATACAACCAAAAACGTTACAATTTGGAACACTTCATCATTGAGTAGGACGTGTTGCGGTCGAAACTACCAATTTTTTTTTTTTTAATTTCAACTGACATCTTTTGAATTTCAATTGATGAGCTTTAAATTTCAATTGACGTCTTTAGAATCTCAACTAAAGTCATTTAAATTTCAATTGATGTGTTTTAAATTTCAAATGCATAAATATTAAATATGCAGTTAATACTAACAAACGTTCACTCGAGATAAAATAATCTGTTGGCATTTCAGCTTTTTATAAGAAAAGTAACATCGTTTGTAACTCTGTCTTATCCCACTTTTAGGCAGTGCAGAAAATAAATAAACATCATATAAATTAGTTTTTTCTTCAAACTTACGAAATAACATTAAAAAATCTTCAATTGATATTAAAAATTGTTAAATAATGTTTAACAGTCATATATACTATCAAAAAAGTACTGAGAATTGGTCAATAAAATACATGCGAATTTATTGTATCGCCTTTCAAAGTAGGGACCTCTCGAAATAAGTTACTTATGCCAACGAATAATCCAAACAACGAGACATTTTCCAAATGCATTTTTGCCTAAGAGTGGTAATTAGAGTTTTGGCAAGAGAAAAAGTCAGTGGGAGCCATATCGGGCGAACACGACGGTTGTTCGGTAAAATTCGTTTAGTCTTTGGTCAGAAATTCGTGCATTTTCGTAATGCAAAATCCATCAGCTGTCTTCCCATAAATTAAATTT
The DNA here is from genome assembly GCA_019455685.1 of Philornis downsi. Lineage (NCBI taxonomy): Eukaryota > Metazoa > Arthropoda > Insecta > Diptera > Muscidae > Philornis > Philornis downsi. Next base: position 119,817 of record JAHXMU010000568.1, read on the forward strand.
AGTCCTTTTCAATGATATTACTACCACAAAAGCAACATAACGCCAAGACAATATCCTTTATTTACCGTTTAATTTTCTGGCGAGATATCCGAATGTACAGGGTTGCCCATATTCGACGGGCCCATCTGGCAACGCCATA
>JAHXMU010000568.1:126619-218413 GCA_019455685.1 Philornis downsi
AGTATGGTCCAATAATACCGGTTGACGTTATCCCAGCCCACACGACAAGCTTAGGGCTGTGAAGTGGGCGTTCATGCAAGCGTCGGGGATTAGTCTCGGACCAGAACCGACAATTTTTCTTGTTCACATGGCCATTAAGGTGAAAATCGGTCTCATCACTAAAAATCACGTTGTTGAAATTGTTGAACCGCTCTAGCATCAAATTGACAAAGTTAAGTCGGTTATTGGCATCATCGGGTTTTAATTCTTGGACTATCTGAATCTTATAAGCCTTCAAATGCAAATCACGTTTCAAAATTCGTCGTAAAGTTGTTCTTTTGACATCCAAAGACTGACTTCTCTTACGTGTTGACTGTTGCGGATTTCGCTGAACTCAACACGAACACGCTCCACAATGTCGGCTGATCTTGCAGAAACTGGGCGGTTGATTCGAACATTCTGATCCATTTTCGTATCACATTGGCGCTTGGAACTTCACTAAAATCGTGTTCATGCCGATACAAACGTCGTGCAGTAATCACTGATTTATTGTTTTCGTAATACGCTCGGACACAAAATGCACGCTGCACTCCCGCGTACGGCTCCATGGCGACTAAATTTCCAGGAAGCGGCGCAGCGAACAACATATCCCCCCGCCACCCCGCGCCGCGCGTTACCGAGAAATTGAAGAATTAAATCGCCAACACTCATATGGCCCACCCTGTATATATCATTCAACATTTAATTTTTCTCATTATTTTTATTTCCCTTCATATCGCCTACTTTTAGGTGCACTTTAATTTGAGCGTTATAGGTAAATAGTTACTAGTTTATCTGATGTTGTATTTTAAGTTATATTTTGTTTTTATTTTTCAATTTTAGTAGTATTTATTTTGTGCATTTTGTAATTTGCTTAATATTGGCCAAAAGGCTTTAAATTACAAGAATGTTCAATAAGTGAAAATGAAATGAAATGAATTTGGAGAACGCTTGCAATTATTTTGGACTTCTTTTCAATAACAATTATTACGCTGACCTAAAAGTCAAATGTTAAACTCGTTAATTATTGAAAATGCCTGTGTGAAATGTAATTCAAGTCAGTATTCATAAAAATGGCAGAAGTATTTTCACTGCTTCCTAACCGAAAACTATGCATCGTATAAGGTAGACTAATTGAAAGGCACAATTAGTCTACAAATCGCAAATAAACCATACAGCTTAGAAGAATACACAAATTAAAGCTTTCGTTCTTAATCATTGTTTAAACTTTTTACAAAAACAAAATATTTTAGTTGACGTCCTTCCAGGACTTCCGTTACAAAAATGTTATTTTTCGCTAAATCATATGGTCGTTCGTGTGCATATTCAAATCGCCACTCAACTATTAAAATTTAAATGTCATTTATATTGCGTACAAAATACCACTTTTTATGTGATGGGAAACCAACGGCATTGTTTTTTATTTGGTGAAAGGAAAGCATTTTTTTATGGTTCTTTTTTACCGAAACGTTCAGAAGCATTTTGTGGTCACTTTATTTTCACACCCCTTCAGTTTCTTTTTGGGAGCGAATAATAATGCACCACCCTAATCCCTTAAATAGAGAATAGCTGTCATGGGATTTGTTTATTCCCTTTGAATTGCAGTTTTCAGTTCCGTATTATGCACAAAACCATTCATTGTCTTAGTCTTAAGTATTTGCACATTTCGGCTCGGTTCGTTAAGTATTGTTTTATAGTTGGATTGTTGTTAAGTGCAGATGTTTAATAAGAGGGGTTGCTTGCCAGTTTCGATTTTGAAGTACGTTCAATACAATTCTACAAATTTGACAGCCTCCCCTCGCTGCATGCACACTTATCAACTTCTGGGTTTGCTGCATGTTATTTGAGAGGCAGTCGACAAACTAATGACGGTGGTGATTGTTGTAGAATAGTGTTACACGAGTTCTCAATTGGTATTCTCTTGGTTTGTTTTGCTTTCCCCTCCCATGTGTACCATGCATTTTTTGTTTATTTTATAGTGCGAGTGTTTCTGCAACAGATTTTAAATTGCTGGCAATAAAATTCGGCATTATTTTAAATTGATTATTTGCATTGCCTTGAGTCCTGCGCATTTGTTTGTTATCATCTGCCGGTCGTACAATATCCTTTATCTGTAGTCAGACATAGATAATCCCACATATATTTGTTATTTTGTCACGTTTTATTGTGGAATTAGTCCAAAAGTGTCGCATTGTTGCCTCAATTAGTGTCGTCGCCACTTTGTTTGTCAATTGTGCGTTAGTAATGGGATGAACCGATGAATGCCATGTGCGTTGGCGTGTGTGTACGATATAAATTCGCCTGAACTGACCGGAACAAATTAACCTTTTTCTAGTTTGTGCCATTAAGTGTAGCCAGAGGTCGGTGGACTTCGTTGACATCGCTGCGAAGGGGGAGGCGGTAAGAGTGTATTTGATTAGTTGATGTAATTTATGACCGAAAAAAGACATAAACGAATCAATTTCAAGTTCGATGAAACGACAAATCATGATTATGATTAATGTTGATTAGCGAGGCGCGCGCTTATGCATTGAATCATATGCATTTAATTGTTACAATTTTAATTTAAATTAATTTATTTATTCAGAATTGTAATTTTAAGCTTTAAGGCCGATTTGATTAAATTGCAATATTACAACATATCTTCTCCATAATTCAATAACAAATGCATTATACAACTTTACAATACTAATGTTATAAAAAAGTTTATGTATCTTAATAGCAGAAAAATTTACAATATAACAGTCCACTTCACTTATTAGAATTTTTCATTTTGTACGATTTTCGTCCTAAAATACGGAATTATAACTTTAATTTAAATTTACAGCTACTCCACAATGTAACGAAAAAGTTAATAACGGATTAAATGGTAGAAATTAATAACTACCAGTAACTACTTTCGCAGCGATTCAAGATCTCAGACCAATTATATAAAAAAAAATAATCTCGAACTTAACAATTTTTTCTATTCTTCTAATCTGTTGCGAATGATCATCATTTTGCAGTATGTCCTCCAAGCTCAAAAAACATAAAAAAATCTTTTTAATCTCAAACTTAAGAATTTTGTGTACCTTTCTAACCTGTTGCGAAGGATCATCACATTGCAGTGTATCCTCCAAGGACAAATGTTGTCGTTTTACCAGGTCATTCAATTCGCCCAAAGAATGTAATTCGCTGCCTTTGTGGCGAACATACCGTAATAGGCAACACTAAAAATTTTATATACCTATACATACAAATTTAAGCTGTTTTTTAAACAACTTTAGGTGAATGGTAGAACTAGTCTTATGAAATAAACTAACAAGCAGTTTTCATACAATTGGTTGCTATTACTATGATTAGTATTATGCAGGTTAGAAGTACAAATCAAGAATCTTCATACTAGTTGAAGGTCTAATCAATTCACGGATTTAAATCTGTCAAGCCTTCTGAGCAAAGCGTTAGTATCCAATAGTGGTGGCATATCCTTGTTAATGTGATTGAGAAGTCTGTTGTGAACATGGTTTTTTCTTGCGTATCAGGGAGCGTTTTCTGAAAATCTTTCAGAAATCTTTAGATGATGTCAGTTATAGGTTTTTGTGCGCATCCCCAGATTTGTATGCCGTATTTCCAAATGGGATTTAATATTTGCTTATACAGCATTAGTTACATAATATAGAGATTTTGGATTTTCTACCAATTAGACAATGCATTTCTTCTAAATGTTCCTCCTTCCTCTTTTTGACATGAAGCCGAATTTTAATTTAGGTCGTAAAATCCTTATGTACTTTGGATTGTATCCATTGTAACAGAATTTTTGGCGTATATCTATAGTAGAGCGAACTGAGCATAAATTTCTGCTGAGATTTACATCCACATTTACTTTTCAGGAACCTGCATCACTGGATATGATTCTGTATCATTGAAGCAAAATTCACGTAAAAATTTGAACGCGAACGGAAGACGTACAAAGGAAAGGGTCCCAAGAACTTTGATCTTCTGTACTCCTTCTCCAATTCACCACGCCAAGTTTTGACAGTGTTTCAAAATATTGATCTTGAGTCGCGATAGATGACATCACCTACTATTTCAAAGTAACAGCGACTTTATAGCCTTGATTTTCTCCGCTTAAAAAAGTGGCCAGCCAGCCTGTGACTGCGACTACAGTTTATATAATCGTTGATTCGAACCCCAATACTACCACCAATCTTGCTTTGAGCGGCGATCGTCCCATTGGGTCTGACGAACAACTTGAGTAAGCAAGCACAAGTAATCGATAAATCTGACTAGCATTATTTCTCCATAGTTACTAAAAAGTTGAATACATTAAAGCTCTTATATTTTTGTTACATTTACAAATAAACATGGTGATTTGTGTCCTAAATATTACAAAGTGAAATAAACAAAAATATATTTCTATAGCAACATTTTATTAGGAACCACTTTCATATGAAATATAAAACACAAAACAATAATATCAACGATAAAAAAGTTTTGGTTGTAAAGTAAATTTGTAACTTTTGTTACACGACAGCAATACACGCGAATGCAGTCAAGTTATGTCCACAGAAAAAAAGGAATTTGCCAATGAATAACTTCCACAAATAATAAGTAGTTTTATAACCTTCTCCATGCTTAATTCCTTATTTGACGTTAGTGTACAACTCCAGACAATTGGCGGGAAATGGGTAACATTTGTGTGCAAACTACAATTTTATGCTAATTTCAAGTCATTTTCTTTGCTTTTGCAAAACTTCTCGACAATATTCAATAATTTCTCTATTTCCAGTCAGGTCAGAAGGTTCCAACAATTCATCTATATTTAGAAATGTAAATTTGTCTGCTTTCTCTGGACTATAATTCCGGCATGCAATGGCAGCACAATACTTAGGATGCAGCATATGTTCCTCAAAATACCAATTGCCCAAGGGCTTATCATTGTATTTTAATGTGGTTCCTACTAGAGGTGAAGTTTCCACCGTCAAGTCATCGCTCGTGTCAACGGTAAATGCAATTTTTTGTAAATCGATAGTTATTCCAACACCCAACTCCTTCACATAGGACTCTTTTAGGCACCAGTGTCTCATAAAAGCCTTTAGCTGGTCCTGTTGATTGAAACTGCTTTGTGTTATGTAGCGCCATTCCGTGTCGGCAAACTTTCTATGCATAATACGAAAGAGTTCTCGTAAATCTTTGCCGCCAGAATATTCCAACTTCATGACATCACAACCAATGCCAACGTCCGCCAATGTTGTGGTGTCGCTTCGGCACACGTTGTGCACACCCGCCAATATCACATAGCTGCCGTGATGAGACACATTGAAACTTAATTGTGTCCGCATCTCATCAACTCCACTGGCAACCCAATACGGTTTCCCTCTGGCATCGCGAGCAAATTTAACCTCGTGATAGGCCAAGCCACTACAGTGACTCACATATTTACGCATAAGCAAACGACCCACTAATGATGAAAGAAAATCATTAATAAAATAAAACTTCATTAGACGTGCCCGTTCCTCTGGTTGCACCGCAGCCACTGCTAAGGCAAGTTGTGTTGCAGTTGGGGACCAAGAGCCCAAGTCAAAAGACCATCGCGTAATTTGTAATTTATTAGACATTGCCACTGAATTCGTCTTATTTTGAACGGAATGTAGTTACTTTACTATCAAAACTTATTTTAACTGATGAACATCTTGTCCAACTGCAAAAAAAATATATTGAAATCTTTGGAATTATTTTTAGTTGCTTTTGCTCTTTAACCAAACACATTGCTCTTACAAATGTCAAAATAGGAAAACAAAAGAGCGCACATACACACGTATGCATACACATTTGACAGAAGCGAGAAACAGTGCTGCCAATACAGCAAATGATTCTGCAAAAATTTAGTTAAACACTATACTCGTACAGTAAATGCGATGTTAAATGGTTTCCTTAAATTACCATTTCGTTACATTAATTGCAGCTTATAGGCCAATACGAACGTCGAACTAAATTTTAATTTGATCTTTGTACTTTTACGTTTACACGGAAAATAATGATACTTGTGAGAAAAGTGTCCATTTTTGGGTTTTTATTGTTTAAAATTCCTTAATTCTCGGAAATATAACAAATATGAATTTGGCAGTATTAAAAACAGAAATAAAAAAAGATAAACCTAAACATAATAGCATTAAAAAAATTGTACCTGGCCCATCGCCATTTTAACTTGGTACCCAAAAATCGAAAACTATGTCAAAAGTTGGGCCCATGGGGCCATAGAAGGTCCAAGATAATAGACCCCCCTTCGATCGTACTTATCGAACAAATTAAAGGAGTACTCTAACGATCACAAATATGCGTTTTTCTAAGTTCCTTTTTTCAAACGTTATTTTTTTCAATAATTCTTTACATTTTTCTTCCGGTAATTTTAAACATCAATATTTTCTAACCTGTATATATATGTATATATATATGTATAGGAACTCCTTATGCAAAATTAATAATTGTGCCAAAAATTGTTCGTTTTGTTTTTGGTTTTTTTTAATTGTTTATATATATATGTTTATCTTACTAATTTTGAAGATTGATACTTCCTTTCTTCATGAGCATTAATTTCATATTTTCCCCGACCTTAAAATTACCCCAATAAACCACGGATTTATGTCCGACTAATTATTAAAGGAACAATTATTAAAGAAAGATTCGTACCAAGCGCATGAAGAATTTTCGATTATATTAGGAGTGATTCAACAAACAATTTCATATGATTTAAAATCTTTGGAAATGATTTAATAGGAAAGAAATTGCATCCCGTATGAGCTAAGGCCTAGAAATGTTGAACATTGCTTGTCAGACCCGCCTAAAGAATAGAAAATCTTGAGGGCCCGCGGTCATGCTTCTACGCCCACAGTCAAACCGAATATTCATGGAAATCGAAAGAAACCATTATTAAGAACACAATTTATGAGCACTCAAGGAAAAATGCGTCAACTACTAATCAAGATACCACAAAATTCTTCAATTGCATGATAATGTACTCGCTCACATATTGCGGTGCCGGTCAAAACTTACTTAGAATCCCTCAGTTGGGAAGTCTTAGCCAAAAATTGTGTCGATTCCTGTATAGCCCCAAAGATGAAGTTTCCTATCAATGCGGCATTCTTATAACTCCAGAAAGATAAGAAGACAAGCGGCTAGTGATGGGCAACATTTTGAATAATACATAAAACAGGAACGAGAAAAAATTCCAGGAGATAGTGTTTGCTAGTGAACAAAATTTGGTGGCATTGCCAACTTTTGTATAGGTTTCAAACACTGAAATCGGAACAACTTATTTCCTATACCAATACATCTAATCTACCTATACAATAATAAAATTAAATCTTTTTATTACTATTTCACTTTCAGATGTTTACAAACGTATATCGAACGATTATTACGATGCAAAAATAAAAGTTAGTGTTGAGAACCAACAAAAAAAAGGTTAGTGGTGCCACACGGCGGAAAAGAATTAGCTTAAAAATTTGGCGACCATTTTTAATATAAAATTGTACCGCTAACATTAGCTATTACCAATCTTAACGTACAAATTTTACACAACATATAAAATTTAACAAAAAAAAAAAAAAAAAGGCGGTGCCTTCTTTGTACTCCAAATATGTTACGAGCAATATTTGCACCAATTCATACTCGTATATTTCAGCGGAAAATCTAATATTTATTTGTAGGTGAAGGATTTCTTCTTAAGTGCAAAGTAACAAAAAAAAAAGAAATCTACGAACTAAGAAAAAAAGCAAGAACTTCAAAAAGGTTACACTATAAAAATAAAGCACAAAATACATTTAGGTATTTACTTAATTAAATATTCCCAGTATCGTTATTAACATACTCCTTTGAAACGATTTAGTCTCTTACCGCATTTAGTTAAAAATGCGATGAGAACTCCTTTCATTCCGGGAGAAATTATATTCACGATTAGGGATCGTAACGTTTGAAGTGACATCTAAAGTGTAACCTATACACAAGATTTAAAACTTCTATTCCGATCAAGGAAAATTTGTGAAGAACTTTTATATAATTAGCTGCGCAACTAAGCTCTCGCTACTATTTTTTTTTTATAAAAATACAACTTTATTTTGAAAACATGCTTATAAATGATTCATTGAAAGTTTTTCTGTCAAAGTTCGAATTCCGTCACGGTAAAACTGTCCATTTTTTGAGGCTATTCACGAATGTAGCCATTCTTTGATGTCATAATATGAGTGGAACTGTTGGTCAGCCAGACCGTGTGCCATCGAACGAAACAAGTGATAATCGAACGGCGCATTGTCTAGAGAATATAGCGGATGGGGTAAGACTTCCCATTTCAGCGTTTCCAGGTAGGTTTTAACGGAAGGCCGAGCATTGTCATGCTGAAGAATCACTTTTTCGTGCCTCTTCGAGTATTATTCTAACGCAGAACTCAGCACAATCGCATTAATTGAAGTCGATACCGATCCCCAATATTGGTTTCAACTTCTCGGAATAAATAACACCGACTAGGCCCCACCAAAGAGCATATGTGACGACGTAGAAACATGGCCCAGCAGCCCCCATGACTTTGTTTTCCTTGGATTGCTGTAATAAATCAATTTTTCATCACTCGTTACAATACGATGAAGAAACACCTTCCTTTCTTGTCGCTGTAGCAGTTGTTTACAGGCGAAAAAACGACGCTCAACGTCCTTTGGCTTTTGAATAATTTCCAACTCATACAATCGCTTGGAAATGGCTTGGCGGGTAACTCCTAATACTGAAGCAAGCTCTAAAGCAGTAAAGTCAATTTAGTGTCTTCGGAGGTTTTTCGTTTTCCTTTACGCCAACGGTTGTCAACATCAAAATCACCGTCTTTAAAGCGACGGAACCAATCTCGGCATGTTGTTGCGCTTAAAGCAGTATCTCCTTAATCGTTTTGAAGCTCTCGATTGGCTTCAGCCGCTGTTTTCCTCGATTGAAACAAGAAAATCAATACTTCCCGCATATGATGACACAACCAAAACAATATGGCGTCAAAAGAAAACAACTATTGTGTCGAGGCGGTAGCTTTACCATATACCTAAGCTTGGCCCATGACGTTTAGGTTTTGACAGAATCGACTAACACTTACAGCTGGCGCCATCTATTGACAAACAGCGGGAACTTAGTTGTGCACCTAATAATATCAGTACTTCAATATCCAAAGTGTACTTGAAAACAACGGAACAACAAAAAAAAGACAAAATAATCTTACCAATAAACAATTGAAGCAAGAAAATAATCAAAAATGTATACAAAAAAAGTAATCTAATAAAACATTCATAAAAGCCATTCTATTTGCAACATAATGTGTTCATAAATAACCACCAACTTACCATTCAATCGGGCCTTCTCCGGTCCACGATCATTAAGTGCCGAAGTAGCCGACAAAGCGGCCTTCTCCATCAACGGTGTATTGCACTCATAGTCGGAAAAGTAATCGCTGTACGAATCTAAAATTAGAAAATGAAAAGAAAAAATAAATACAAAAACAAGTAAAAAGATATGAGAATATTTCGATATCGTTATCGTGCATGAAAAGGCTATAGATAGATAGATGGATGGACGGATGCAAAACAAAACATTTGGTCTTCTTCAAACCGAAATGAAGGAAATGTGAAATCATTTTTTATAATTGGCAAATTTCCACGAAATGATCTCTTTACACGCGTTTGTGGTATGATGATGATCAACCGAACACGAAAAACCCGCGAAACCGGTTGTATGAACTGTGTGCTTAAATTGTTGTAAACATTTTGAAATTTTCAAATTACCGAAACATTCTTATTTTTGTATTTTGATTTGAAGTAATAAAATGTACATATCTTCGTGATGCAAGTTTTATTACATCGAATTAAAAATATTGCATTTTAGTGCACATTCCTCAGTAAAGAAAATTTGAGTTTAAACGCTTTAAGTTTCGGTCGTAAGTCTCGATGAAATGGATCGTAAGTCTCAACGTCAATGTTCCCGAATTAGTTCTACTTACTTTAAGCTCTATACATTGTCTGAGCAGAATCAAAGGTTTTCTCTCTCCTTGCTATTTTAGTTCAAATAGTAGTTTGCATTTTCGCTGGGAAGTGCAAAAAATCGTTCGTTGCATTATATATCGGTACAGCCGATTGGAGAGGTAAGTTTTCTTTGTTTTACGCTTTAAATCATATTGAAAACACCCTAGATTCGAAAGCGTTTTTTGTTTTTAACGTCAGTCATAAATAATTAACAGTCAAGACATCTGCGTGTTTCCACTGTCGTCATCATTGTTCCCCGAATCTGAACGGACAGGGAACAAAGTATTTGTGTCAAAATTATTTAATACATTTTGTTTATGTTTACATTTGGCACTAAACAATTGGGGGTTTCAGGAAGATTCTTTAGACGACATGACATGCTTTCAGTTTGTTAACTTTTTTTATATGCATAGCCAAAACATAGTGAAATAGGAATTCTTTTGAATGTGGGCGTCTCGAAAAAAATGTAGCGGAATAAATTGCTATTTATGATGACGATAAAAAATCTGTTGATAGGTTTGTTAAAAAATTTCAATATGTTGACAGATCACACACACCCCAAAATTCTATATATATATAATTTATGACAGATGACGCAGCTATTTTGTTTCCCGGGAATATTAATTTGTCACAGACATTAATCTATTTAATTCCCAATGAGAGTAAATCATTTTTATATATATAAAATTTCATTTAAAGTTTATTTTACTACAACAGTATTCAGTATGATCATCACGCATAACAGGTACACGGAAATATTTTCGAGAGTAAGAAATTCGTATATTATGGAGATTCTTACACATTTTTAGTGATTTAATCAAATAATACTTTTTAAAGCCACAACAAGGCGTAAATGAGGTTTTGATTTTTTATGGGTACAAAGGAAGCCTATAACACAGATGATATCTAATAAATGCGGTTTTCAATGTTAAACACGTATAACTTCCTTATATATAATCGAATCGAATTCTTGGAAATTTATAATGAATGCATACAGTACTCAAAAGCTCATTGAAATTATCGAATTTTTCTATTTCAATTTTCAATTGTTGTGGCGCAGAGAAATTATCGTCAATATTTTAATTCAAGATTCATCTCTCCCAGCCCTCATGATTAGGAATGTGGTCGACCGTTTTGAGGAATAGGGTTCAGTGTTCGAACCCTTCACAGTGAAGGCAACGTAGAAGGTGTGGGAAAGTATGCTGAAATTGGCTATTTCCTGAAAAACATTGCAGATAATTTTAATGTGGGATATTAAGATACATTCATACAAAATTCAAATTGTGCAAGCACTGCTACCGTATTTCGTTCTACGCAATTAGCCGCAAAAATTTATCTTTTAAGTAATGCTTTGATGTCGGATGATGTGCGTTCCCATTTAAATGATTATGCCAACAAGCAAAACCGTAGATTGTGGGGCTCTGAAAATCCATGGGATGCACTATTTGGGGCGGTGTTATGACCAAAAAAAAAAATATCGGCCCACATTTTTTCAAGAATAAGGATGAATGGTCGACAACTTTTTGCAGTCAACGGTAGAGGACTACCCTGATTTATGGTTCCAACGAGACGGCGCGACTGCGCACAACGTTAGGCAAATGTATTTAACATTTAAGAACAAATTAATTACAACAAATGATTATTACAAGAGTTTTACGTGTTTAACATTGGTAGGGAACTTTTTCTTGTACAAAATGTTGAATTTTACGATCTTTATGGAATAGTGTCGAACCTCGTTGAAACGTTCAAACTGTTCCAAGATAATAAAGCATCGTTTAAAATCCTTTCACGTAGATTTGTTGATTTGCCTTTATACGCTGTTCAATGAAAATAAGTAATGAACGTTCTGTGGCAGTTACAGTGGCCTAATTCATCACTCGATGCAGGCACTTGCTTTCCCTTGTAATTTTTTTATATGCTCTCCATGCTACGAGCAGACACATTCAATTTCATTGCTTTGTCATCGATAACGGTAAACTCACTCTTCGAACCATTTCTGGCAAAGTTGTTATTTTTGGATATCCACTAGCACAGCGTTTTTTTGATGATACCAGTATCATTGTAACGTGTAGCGGTCCGATATGCAAACATTTTGTCCACAGGTAAAAGTCGTAGTTGTTTAACAATAACTGATTGCGATTTTGTAGCAAAATACAAAGCTTTGAACACTGATACCTTTAAATGCCATTTCGAGAATGTTTTTTTTAACTATAACATTAAACGACATGCTTCCGTAGACTTGTCAAAAAATAAGCGCGCTGCCATTAGCCACAGCGTGAAGTTGGAAACGCTTCGATAGTCTACTTCTATATATTCGTGCAATACGGTTGGAATAAACCAACCTATGCAATGTAATATTGGGGATCGATTGGCCTGGCCGCATTCAAAACATTCTTCGAAATGTATAATTGATATCCAATATGTTTCCCTGCCTAACTAATAATAAAATTTTTGTTCTGATGGAGGCGTAATAAAACCACTTAAAATTTGAAACGTGAAATAAATAGAACACAAAATAGGTGTAATTATTAGCATTGTCAATATTACTTTCAGTACAGAATACATTCTAGAGCCTAAAATTAACTTAACCTTACGAGCGAATCTAGGATTAGTTCCAATATTTGGCTACTACTAACTTTTAGTACTAGGTCGCACGTTAAGTTAAGCACGTGGTGTGTTAATTTTGCATTTGCTGGTTAATAGTGGTATGCAAGCAACTAATGCGCGTAGTAACTAATGTGTGCTGCTAATAACCAATACGACGTTTCATCGTAGTTTTTTCCTGCTATCACAAAACGCGGTCTTTTAATTTGTTTGCCCATTCAAGTTCAGAAATCAACTCTCTGCCAGAAAGTCAGTACGAGTTATTGTAACCAGTCGTTTGTAACAACGTTTTGCTTTTTATGCGAAAAATGTCCCATTTACTAAAACTGATTGAATGAGTGCGTGTTTATGTCAGGACACGAAGTTTCCGTGACTAGCACTGCAAACATGTAATGTACACAAAAACGCGCAAACATACAAAGGTATTAAAGTAAACAAGAATCAGGACGACAAGCAAACTTCCTTGAATTCTTGAACTTTTGCTCTAGATATACTCATGTGTAAAGGAAAGCATATAAAAATAGATTGTTAGAAACAATCAAATAGATCCCTAACAACAGCAACGAAATATATATTGATCAATGCATTCAATAAAAAATAATACGAATCCTGCTAAAGATTGCAAATGCATCCCTTAGTTAGTATAAGGTATAAATACCAAACAAACGTTAGGTTTCTATGCTTTATACCAAGTTGGGCTAATGCGCTTGTAATTCCTTGTAAATGCACCCTTTTTTAAGTATCAGGCAGGTTTGTCCTTTGTTATTATTGCCGTTCTCCTTTCGTGTTTGTTTAGCCAGCATAAGCCGACATCACCTTTTGCAAGTTGAAGTATGTCAAAGTTTACGACTGACGTCTAGTCGACATCTCTTGTTGTACACCCCCCATCGTATCAAGGGTTGATTATTTATGTGCATTGCAACACTTTGCCTTTCAACTGCTAATACCGCTTCCTTGGTTTGTATTAGGAATATCAAACATTTTCCTACCACCAGGCTGATGATGGGTCTTTTTATGCAGAACAGCAATAAGTGTAATCTTTACAAATCATCTGCAGTTTTTGCGTTGTAAAACAGTTATATGTGTAGGTATATACATATATGAGAATGCATGTGCCTTTTAGAAACTTGAAAATCCGAATCATGTGGGCGTGCACTTAGTAACTGCAGCAATTTATTTGTTCAAAAATGTATTTATAGAAAAATTTGTGTTATGTATTCTCAGTTTTTAAATTGCTATACAACTAAACTTCTATGGATTTTGTTAATAGTATTTTAGTTTCAATTCCAAGTATCCAAGTGCAAAAAAGTTAAAAGTTGCCGGAAAAATAAAGCAAAATAGAGAAAAGATATAACCTTCATATCGGAGAGGTGTTGAAATGCTGCTTCGTATTGAAAAGCTTTGTCAACGTGCGTCAAAACTGCTTTATTTCATTTCTACAACATTAGCGAATGGTTGCCATGTGTTCTTAACATCTACATTTGCAATGTGAAATTAGGTTTCCATAAGCTTCAAAACGAGTATATGATATAGAGAATGCGCTAAATGTAAATGATTACAGACAATAAAGTACGACTATCAAATACCTTATTCCAAATCTTTCAAGCAACCTTAATATTAATACAATATGTGTTAATATTATGCTATTTATTATAATATTGTATTAATATTGTAATATTATTATAACATTATAATGTTGGTGGTTTCAAAACGGTCAGCTGTTAAATACCTCTCGTCTGAAGTGTTATTTATTTAGTGAAAGGTTTGAAGAACGAGTAAACCTTACTACAATAGTGATAATTCAAACGTGAGCTTTCAATCGAGCAAAAAAATCTTCGCAATGAAGCTTATTTCTCACTCGGTGGTTACGTCAACAAGCAAACTTGTCACATATGGGGCTCCAAGAACCCAGAAGTGATTTTGGAAAAGCTGTTGCATCTGGAAAATGTGACTGCTTGGTGCGCGTTATGGCCTGGAGGTGTAATTGGACCGCATTTTTTCGAAAATGACGCTGGAGGTTCCACTGTTGCAGCTAATCTAGAGGCGGTCATCTAAATGTCATTGCACTTCGTACATAATGGCAAAGTCCAAGCATTATAATGAAATAAAAGTTTCATCGAAATCATAGCTTTACGAGTGTGTGCGTTTTTTTAAATTTACCAAAAAATTGATAACGCTGTATATCTTAGTAGAAATGATTTACAAGTAACGTTGGTGGGAACGCGTGCAACAAACGATTTTTTTTAAATATGAAAGAATATAAAAAATATCCGTACCTCGAAAATTACTATATTTTCCAATTAGTTTGAACAAAAATTATAATTTCTATATTTTTAAGATTATATTCATAAATAAACACAAAAATAAGTTTAAAATGCTCACATGTTATTGAACGTTTAACATTTATGAAACACTTTATAAGAAACTATTTAAACAAATAGCTGATTATGTCTCTTTTTATACTTTCCAAAACTATTCAAATGACATAAAACTGTTTGTGATGTGCAAATACGGTAAACAGGAACCGATGTATCGAATAATAAAATGTGGTATTTCAAATTTTCGATTGACAAATTTTTAACAATATGGCAGATATGCAAATTGGAAAATTTAATAATAATTTACCACAAATATGGAAATGGTTTTTAAAATTTCAATATATATATATATATACATATACTAGCCGACCCGGCAAACGTTGCTTTGCCTTCAAATTTTATTTTTATTGGAAATGTTTCCAATCGGTCTATTATAATAAGAAACGCCTATATTTGCAGAAGAACTTAAAATATGTTCACTCAACCGAAATACAAAATTCTGTTTAAATACCGTTAGCAGGAACAGAAATAATTGCTTTTTAATTTGTGGTTTGTACAGGAGGTACCACTCCCCATTGTCCAATCCCGCCCATATTTGCAGCAGCACTTAAGATATATAGACCAAACCGATGTCCCAAATTTTGTTCAAATACCGTAAACAGGAGCAGAAATATTGGATATTTAATTTATGGTTTGTATGGGAGGTACCACGCCCCATTGTCCAATCCCGCCCATAGTTGCAGTAGCACTTAAGATATGTACACCAAACCTACGCACCAAATTTTGTTCAAATACCGTAAGCAGGAGCAGAAATAATTGATTTTTAATTTTTTGTTTGTATGGGAGGTAACACGCCCCTTTGTCCAATTGGACCGAATTGTAAATCTAAACCATCCCGGGCACCACCCAGACGCATATGCAAAAATTTATGCAAAGCGGTCCAGCCGTTTAGGAGGAGTTCACTGACAACGCCCGTACAGTAGAATTATATATATCTTATATATATAAAAATCAATTGCCGTGCGTTAGTCTCGCTAAAGCTCGAGAACAGTTGGACCGATTTGGCTCATTTTGGTCTTAAATTATTGGTAGAGTATTCCGGAAGGTTTAAAAGGTTTTATGTGATGTGATAGATGGCGTTGGAGATGAGATTTTTGCAATTCATTTTGAAGGCAAAACAACGTTGCCGGGTCAGCTAGTCGTGTATAAAAACCGGATAACGAGAAATTACATTTCCACTTTGAATTTATATTCATCACTGTGTAGACAATTGACTATTTTGAAGAAAATCCCTTGATATTTATAATAAAAATAATTTTTTTTTTTAATTTGTTTTTTTTTTAATTTTTTAAATAAAAAAAAATTAAAAAAAAACATATTTATAATAAAAATAATACCCAAAATATGTAATCACAAATTGGTTGAAGATGTAATCACGAATTGATTGAATTGAATGGTTGGAATGAGAATATTACTCTGATTTTTCAAAGAATTGTGGTCATATGTTACAACAATTTTGGTTAAAAGAGCACTATAGAAAGGTAAAACCTTCAATACAAATGATTGGCTTATTGTAAATGCTCTATAAGGTAATTTTCTGTAAATGAATATAATTTTAAGCCAATTGCAAACGAATAATACCCTTAACCTATAAGATTTTAATGTATTTTAAAAATTATTAACAAAAGCTGTTCAAGAAAAAAGGAGTATTCAAAGAGAACATTGCCATTAACTTCATTGCCTGCCACTAAAGTTTTTGTCATTTGAAGAAAGTGTAATGGTTTCAAATAACAAAGACTTAATCCGCGCCTAATAACATTTTGACCTTTTGTAAATTACAAAGGAATACTAACTCATTTCTAAACCGCTTTTAATTGTTTCATATTTGCGTTCCATGTTGGCGACAACAGAATATTTCCAATGAATTTTTCGTATAACGGATCTAATCTGGCAACAATATGAACAATATTTAATTTTATCAGTTCTGTTCTATTCCTTGAAATTTGAAGTATTTAAATGAACCATATTTAACTTTCAAAATTTACCTAGCATTATAATGGTATTAAAAGGGGCTTTGAGGTGACGGTCATTTTCATTCCCAGAACAATATACATACATAGAAAGAAGTAGAAAGAGGTCTATTATTGAAGGCTTTATTTAGTATAGCTAGAATGATCCGATTTAGGTCAAATATCACCGTGTTGTTCAGTAACTTATTGCCATTTTGAAGGTAATTGCATTATACTTTTCTCTCATTCAATCTCTCGTTGCTATTAGCAAAAACCTGGGACGATCGATTTTCAAAAGTTACTATTGTAGCAAATATTTTACTAGCAATATCATTTTGACCGCCAGCTCACCACGATTCAACCGTAATCGTCTGTTTAGTGGGATTTGGATAGATTTTTTTTGTCAAAACTAAAACAATGCGAGACAACGTATTCTCTCGCAAAACACTTTTACAGGCAGGATAGGATGTGCTGCCACACTACCCATATTCTTTATACCTGGCGCCTTCTGATTATTATTTGTTCAGATGTCTATAATACTTTTTAGACGATGAATCCTTTATTTTCAATAAGGAGACCAAAAGTCACCCAGATCAGTTTTTTTACTGGCTAAAAACAAAAATTCTATGAGAGTGAAATCGTGTTGCTCCCAGGAGGTGTAAGACCGGAGTGGACAACAACATCCTTTAATCGTGCTACGCGTTATCTGTTCTGTCTTCGTCGAATTGTGCACGTGTCCCCGTTTGTGACACAATTTCTAGACTGTTCTTTCGTAATTTTGTAGTTAGTCGTTCGTTGGTTTTATTTATTTATTTATTTTAATTTATTTCCAAAAAAACAGTAATACTAAGCCTTTGAGGCCAAAAATTTTGTTTTTTAAATCTTTAAAAAATCAATCACCACTGTTTCTAGTAGAACTATTTAAATTTAATCGATTAACTCACACTAATCAATTGATTATTCATAACACAAAATATTATATGAGCAGATCTTTTCAAGTAAAAGTAGCCAGGCAGCTTAACAAGCTTTCAAACACATTAAAATTATTTTCTTCATCCCAAAACACAAGAAGAGACTTCTTGCGTATTTCAATGATATTCCTCATTTATATTTATCCACTTTAGTCCTTCTTTTTCCTTGATATTGCCGTCAGGTGGTTTGATTCCCATTTTTTTTTTTTTGTTTTTTTCATTCTGAACGGGGAAATGATTATCGCTAAACTTATTATTTTTCTTCCTTTTTTTGAGCCATTACTTGTATAGCATCTCAATTACTTAGTTAATTAAATCTTGAAAAAATTACTTGGAGTTATTAATTGTTACAATTTTAATCTGTTACTAAATTTTTCGTTATATTATTGAGTAGCTGTAAATTCCAATTAAAGTTATACTTGCGTATTTTAGGACGAAAAACATACAAAGTGAAAAATTCTAATAAGTGAAGTAGACCGTATTTTTCTGATATCATATTTTTCTGATATTAAGATACACAAACTTTTTTATAACAGTAGTATTGCAAAGTTGTATAATGTATTTGTTCTTGAATTATGGAGAAGATACGTTGTAACATTGTAATTTAATCAAATCGGTTTTAAGGCTTAAAATTACAATCCTAAATAAACGATGTTTTGATTACCTAGAAACTAAATATTGCACAAAAATCGTTTGAAACCACATAAATAAAGCTGGATACGAAAATAAGCTCGATGTGTTTGGTCACACGAGTTATCGCAAAAACAAACAGAGACCCAATTGTCATCTGCGCTGATAAATCACAACAAAACGGTCCCATTTCTGGAGTGGATGCTGACTGATGATGAAAAGTGGGTCGTTTACGACAACGTCAAGCGAAAACGGTTGATGTCGAATCGCACAAAAATAAAAGTTTGAAACCACTTCAATAAGAATACCGATCTACTGGTGACGCACGAGTCAACGCAAAGAAACATCACGGTTTGAATTTCCATTTGCAAATCGTTGATGAATCGCCACAATATCGACCATTTCTAAAGCGGATGATGATCTTGAATCACGGTGAGACAAAGCAAATGGTGGTCAAGAATGGATTGATGTTAATGAAGGTTTCGCGGTGTTTTGGGAAATTGGCGAGAAATCATGTGATATGAGCTGCTCGCCTGAGGCCAGAATCTACCAGTAAATATATGCAATTTAAATTTATATATACTCAATTTAAGTTTTTTTCACATTCAATAAATTCCAAGCAATTAATTTCATGCCTTAAAATCGTAGATGTTGAACATTGATAAAGTTTGATGTCAACACTTTCAAGATCTTCTATGCCCTGTTTAGAGTAAAAACTGTCAAACTGATTAAAATAGCCCTCAACCGCAAACTCCACCTCTTCATTGTTGGTAAGACAATCAATAAAAATAATCTCATGCGCATTCCAAAAAGCAGGCGCCATGACCTTCTTAGCAGATGGAATCGTCTTCGCCTTCTTTGGACACGATTTTTCCATTTAAGTCTACTGCTGCTTTGACTGTTCCTTTGTCTCGAATGTGATGTGGCGGTCCCGCGTCTCATTAAATCTCTTATTGTGAGGAAACGTCGCCAAACACTCTACCGAAACATCTTCACAAGGCTGTTTTTGCTCTATTAAAAGTAAGCGCAATACCTATCCTGCGCACAGCTTTCTCATCTTCAAATCTTCGGTCAATATACGATGTATCGTATAGCACTTCTTGAAATGCCTATCATTTCAGGTAGCTCACGCACCTTGTCCATGTCTGGCGTGGACACCTCAATTGATCGACCACTATTGTGTTCGTCTTGGCAGCTCGTAAGGGCTCGTTCAAACTCTGCTACCCAACATTTTACAGCCGTAAACGAACGAGCAGACTCCCCCACAGCAGAATATAGCTCGGCTTTAATATTGGTTGGACTGAGGAAATACTGAATTACATAACGGTGACCAATTTTTTTCATGTATACAAATTAACTGAGATCGTTTGCTTTTGATGGCTCAAATAAAAATACTAAACAACGTGGTGCCTTCAAACTTAAAGCCTACGTTTTATAATGTTTCCACTTTTCGCCAAAATAATTTTACGGCTAGTTTTGGAACCGTCCTGGTATAAACCGTTTCCTTAAACATTGAAGATATTTGGTTTGTTCGAGCCTTCGGAAAGTATCTGAGAGCGAACTTTTTAATTTATTCAAAAGATTCCTACAAAATGATTTCATACATACAATTTTACAATATTTAATTATAATTTACAATTACTAAGGTAAAGCTAAAGCTCCATTTTACTGTTTTATAGCATTAGAGCACTTAGCACCCTGTGCTGCAGACATAGAGTTTGAGCACTATAGAGGAACTAACTCTCTCTGAGCTCCAGAAGATAAAATGTTCAGCTGGCAGGCTCAAGCAGATTTCTCTTGTTTGATAGAACATTATGTCATTTCGGTTCAATTCTATGCTATTTAACTTTTATTAACTATATAAAAGCACCCCTGCATGTTTTCAGATGTAACATAAATCGTCCCCTCAAACGTTAAAGACATTTATTCTGCTCAAGTCTGAGCAGTAGGCTCTAGAGTATATTACCTTCTATGGCTGCAACCCACAATTTAAACCGATATTTCATAGAGAAGAATAACATTATTCTTTTCTATTTAATATTAAAATGAAAATAAACAAAAAAAATTTTTCTTGTTGCTATCTGATGATATGGATGACTTAACAACCCTTTAATAACGCTTTTGGGATGGAGGGAAAATGGAAATCTCGCCATGATATGGACAACTACAAAAACACGTGTTCCACAAATTAAGTAATGTGTAATATGTACAATATGTATGACCAAATTTCCTGCGAATAATTTCTACGGACATGCGTAGACAGTGTAGACTCTCCCCCAACGGGGTTAGAAGATGCTGTTTTGGTTGCCACATGTTTATGTACGTTGTGTCTATATCTCGAATGTTAACAACCGGCATATACTAGTACATATAGATATGTATATTACGTACAGCACAAACCAAAATTAGAACAACATTTATTAAATGTCGCACTATTTGTTTCAAGATGTGCTCCATAAGGTCGCATGAATGAATCACTTAATAGGTGTTTGTCATTCATTGCCTGTAACTATCCGGGAAAAGAGTATGAGAGTATGTATGTACATGAGAGTAAGAGAGTATGTATTAATTGATTGAATTACAACCTTTCAAAAAAGTTCACGACGTTTAAGATCCTCTATTTGCTCAATTACGATTTTTTGAGATGGGTTTTGTGAAGGCAGACAGAAAGTCCATATTTAGGCGTTGTTTTTGTCATTTTGTTTTGTTCAATGTATTCTTATTATTGACATAAGGGAAAGAGAGTGGGAGAGAGAGGTTAAAATGAAGTAAAACGAATTACTCAGCAGTAGCGAATTTCGAAACGCTCTATAAAATAAGCAGATACCAAAAATGTAGTTTTTAACTCTCATAATTGATGTTTAGTTCTTCGAACTGTTTTATATCCATTAATTTTGTTGAAAGGAAAAAAAAACAAAAATGTATTTGTTTCTTGTCCGTACAAGATCGGATTTTTCAAAAAAAAAAAAAATAGATAAAAAATAAAAGAAAATTGTAATGCTTGTCTTTCAAATTGTAAAAATTATGCAAAATTATGCATATGTGTGTGGTTCATATGGGAACTGGAAATTGAGTCTAGAATGCATGTTCAGAGCATAACGAATGTTATTCTATATTGGAAGACATCCTTCATGGGAGTAATGTCTTTGATCCATTATCTTAAGGATCTTACATCTGTTGCAAATGACATTGCGATTGTGGTTATTCAACTATTCGAAAGTTTGGGGTCATTCCACACCTCTATTAGTCAGTAGATCGATTAATATACAGCTTTGATTTTTCTGGACCATAATTAATCAAACCATTTGAATTTTGACTAACCAAATTTAAATAACTCATTAAAGAAATATTATGAAAAAAATGAATAAGAAAAAATATTTTTTGAGCCAAATTTATGTTCTGTAGGGCTTTTTGATGGACATACAAAATATGAGAAATGCTGTAGTCGGTTAATCAAACTCTGATTTATGCCTTGTTCTATTAATCAATGTAGCGATTAATCTATCAAAACTAAATACTAGCAATCCAAATACATGACTAATCAAATTTTTGATTGATTCGGACTTCAATCAGTAGTGTTGAGTGAATAATTGGTTCATCATTCCTCGTAATGTAAACACAATAACCAAAACAGGCAATAAATATTCTCCAAGATCATTTCAAATGCGATTGGAGTCTTCATATTACTACGTGAAATATTATTATACGCAAGGTAAATCGTAAATCCTACAAAAAAAAGCTAACATGGAAGCGATAAATTGAACGTTCATACAAAATTCATTACTACCATATGAAAACCTAACATAAACCTAACAACGGCTAAGATTTTACACAAATTTGAGAGAAGAGAATAAGAGGACACCATTCTTTGCAGCAACCCTGCACACACTTCCACCTCACGAGAAAGTGCCCTTACTTTGTGCTCTCTAGGCCTCCATTGGCTTTGCCCCCTACTATATTCTTCGTCCTCAATGCATTACAAAAAAATTACACAGGTCAAGTGAAGCTAAGTCGAAAAACGTAAATGCTTTCAAATAGTTGGAAGAATTAATAAGAAATCCTAAAAGATGTCATCTTTCAGTAATGACATCTTTAAAGAAAAAACTTCCTAAGGGATAAATGAATTCAATGCTGCTGGCGAATTACGATATTTTGTAAGTGACAAAACCAAAACCGGGGATTTCAAGGGAGAAAATGAGATTCCTTTTTCCAAGAATTACCAAAATTACAATATTTTGTTAAAAAGATACAAAACAGCCACTTTATGGATGAACCCAAATATTTGCAGTTGATTTTGCATTTGATTGTGATAAAAACTAAAAGTGGGCACGACTGAATAGGTTCACGATCATCTTGGTACTGTTATCGCGGTGAGATAAACATCTCTCTAGATATGCGCAATTTCATGGCGGAAGAATGTATATACGTTTGCTTTGTACGGGGCAGCATTCTTATAATGTCACAAGCTGACAAGGCAACCCCAAGAGGGACCCGAATTTCCACTATCCTAACACTTACGCTATCACAGATTTATTAAATACATTCTAAAATTTTATAAAGAATATACATTTGGAGCAAATGAACTATATAAAATATATATTTTAGCTATTGACTATGATATCGATATTGACTTTGATATTGCCTAAGTTCTCCCTAGCATACTATCCAACTAAAAGCTGCAAAAAATACTCATTGTGTTGACCCACAAGCCCTAGTGGGCGGCTACTGCCTGCTTTGACTGTAGTTTTCGGACGTTTTTCTAACCGTGCCTAGTCAATTACAATCAAAGCCAAGAAAAGTGATATTCTGCATTTGTTCCTTCTTATGGACATTTTGAAAAAGCTGATAATATTTTTCCTTTCTCGACTCCTAGCACACGTAATGTACTTGGTCTTGTACCGGTTCAGTAATATTGTGCAAAACGTCTTAGTACGGTGCTAACACAAGAATACCTAAAATAGGGGGCACATCTAATGAGCACACTACACAACCAACAAAAGATCGTCTTAGAAACAGGTGGTGGTAATTAATACTCTCTTCTTCATTGTAGAGAGAAATTCCCACACAACACTCTCGCTACGAAAAGAGATACTTAAGATCGCTACGTATGCTCTTAAAAATCTTAACAACTGTCAAAATTGTCAACAATGGCAACTCATAGCAATGAAATGTCCCATAGAACACGCCCAAAAAAATATAAAGCCTGACTTAAATTCATGTGTTTTTCTGTTTAGAAATGAATTTTTCCCTTTCCAATATGAAATACTTACCAGCACCAACAAACGCCACCGAAGAAAGATAACAAACATCCAGGCACAGCAGCAAAGCTGCCAATAAATAATTCCGCATATTTTTCAGATTCCTTCTTATTCACACTTTTTTTCTTGTTGTTGCGACTATATTGGCTTATAGATTTTCTGGTTCACTTCAACACTAAGAACTGCACAATTTTTTAATTCAAATATACATTTGTTTAATTTTATTTATTGTGTTGGCTTTCAAAGATACAAATATAAAAAAACAATAAAAATGCCTTCTCCACTTTGTAGTAGCAATATGTGATTTTCGTTTTCTTAATGGAACGTACACAAAAGTCACACACGAACAAACACAAGAGAAAATAGTGCAACAAAAATCAAAGAAAAAAAGTTCTCTAGCGTTCGAAACAACCTTTTCTAAAATAGATCATCAAATGTCGTTTTTTTTTAACTAATTTACCACTGTAATGAAACACTTTTATGCTACTAATTTATTACTTATGTAAAAAAAGACGGATTCCTGGATGAAACTCTAAACAACGAAAGTTCTTCCCAACCAGCGCACAACACACACGTCTGCTCCGCAACGCTTTCAAATTGGTATTGAGATAACACAAATATTGAGAGAATCCAGTTAATGACAGTTGGAAAAAAAAATGGTATATCTGTATATTGGCAGCATTGAATATCAGTGTTGCCAAGCATACCTTTCTACATATTTGGTTACTACGAGGTTTTAAAACTTTTACAAATAAAAAAATATAATTTTCAAAAAGCAGCCAGGTCTTATAATTAGTAAAGGTCACGCTGGTATTTTACTATTCCACGTCCAAAAATTTAGAGCGGCTACTTAAGGTTCTGTCATCTTAGGATGACAGATATGCATTTGCCATTCAGGAAGTAATGTACACCACAATATGAGTATGGAAATTCATATTAGAAAACAAGACGGTTCTATTAATAGGAACAACCATTTATTGAACGGTATGTAATACGTTCAACAGCATCTCTGGCCGCTCTGTGGTATACGCAAGTCAAGCCTAGCAGACAGTTCAAAGGAAGTTTTAAATAAAAAATGTATGTATGTGAAACTACCAAGAACGTTGGCAGCTGATATTTTCTGCTACCTTTCTTTGAGTAGGACGCAGCTATTGAGGAAAATTTAATTTGGGAATGTTATTACAGGGATATATTACTTCAGAAAAAGCACATGTTTTCTCCTCATTTTAGCTACATACTGGGTTTGAATTCAATATTCCCAAACGGAACATCGTGCAAACGGACTTCCATTTGCAGAATTTATATTTATTTTGAATGAGAAAAGCAATTTTGTTTGGGATATGTACTTACAAACCTTACATATGCTTTTCAGCATTTCTCTGTAATGACATTTTTCCGTAAAGAGTGTATAGTTATATTATCTCAACGAGATTTATTTCAGTCATACGGAAATACATTTTTAAACGGATTTTGAGACTAATACGGGCTTAGTTATGGTAAAATTTGCATAATTTGTCCACGACGTAGAAAAGGACGAATGTCCCAATAATTAATTAATTTGATTGAACAAAGGCAATAAACAGAGTCAAGGCGCAAGTCGCTATATTTCACTGTGGTGAGAATGATATAATGGTACTTAGTTTGAGGTAACTACTAGAATTTAGGAAGGAGAGCTGTGAGGAAACTTGCATGCTGCTTCCCTAAAGTCTTTTGCAATGCTGGTTTATAAACAGATGACGTAAACTTCAAAAGTTTATACCACTTTTTATTTCATTGATAATATTAATATGGTTTACATCCAGTTAAGGTCTGGAATTGTTTTTAGCTAATTTTTCATTGTTCTTTTACGGAATAATAGGTGATATTTATTAAAATACAGTGCAGCTCCCAATTAATTTTTTAAGACAACTGAAAATATTTTTTATGTCTACTTCAGACAAACCTATGTTAGCTTGAAATCTAAAATTGTACTCTGCGCATTCGGTTAAGGTCTGGGGTTGACCTCAATCGAAACTCCTTTTAGTTAATTTTGTCATTGTCCTTTTACGGAGTAATATCAGCGTATTTCTGTGTAGGAAGAGATAACATAAACGAAGTAGGTAATATTTATGTAAATTTAGTGCAACTCTCAGTTAATTTTTTTCGAGACAACTGAAAATATCTCCAATGTCTACTTCAGACAAACATATGTTAGCTTGAAATCTAAAATTTCACTTTGGGCTTAAGTTAATGAATTAGAAATTTTCCATTTGTTTGCCTTTTTACTTGTATTATTCTTCTTCTAGCTCATTCCATTCACATCCATGCCAACATAAGAAATAGTCAATTTGACAGATGTTTAAATTGTACAATATCGTATTAGCTACAGATCTAGTACCGATAAAAAAATCTAGCTCTCTCATATATCGTTCTTGAGAAACAAAGGAATTCGTTTTAACGTGTTTGTAAATTTAACCTAAAATTTTGACTTTTGGTATTACAACTTAATTCACAGGTTTGCAAATATAGTATCGAACATATTATGTTGTTAAGTTGTTCGGTTTCAGTGTTAGAAACTAACACACAAAAACCGGCAAATACCGCTTAAGAGAATTTTTTCCGCGAAAAAAGACACTATTTTTCAATTTCGTATGTATCCTTCCGCCATAAAAAATAGTTTTTTTTAATTTTTCTTGAACAAATAAAGAGCACCTAAAATGACAGAATTCGTGAAAATGAAAATCTATTCGAAAACCTAGAGATTTTATAGTCGCATCTATTTTTTCTTTTCCTTTTATGTGCAACTGTCCACATCTGTTTAATAGCATTGCCTGATTTTGCTAATATGAATGATATCCCAGTATTGAACTAGAGGGACGATCCAAAATCTTTTGCTGAACTAAAGTTTGTTCGCAAAAACCCTTCAGTTTCCCCCAAAAATTCAGAGCTAATAAAAAATCGCTTCTGTGAAGTCACCACTGAATCCTTCTCGTATATTCTCTCACTGGCACCACTAATATAACAACCCTCAATACGGCAACTTCGGTTAACGTTGTTCTTTATATTTTCTGCTATGAATAACTTTCAGTTATTGAACTAAAAACGGACGATCCAAAATCTTTTGCAGAAGTTTGTTCGCAAAAACCCTTTTTTCCCCCAAACACTCAAAGCTTATCAAAACCGCACATGTGAAGGCACCACTTAACGCTCCTCTTATACTCCCTTGCTGGCATCATTAACACAATCGTCAATATGGCAACTTCGGTTAATGTTATTGTTTATATTTTCCACGATATTCGTGAACTTTCAGATGCGCTGCTTATTTATCTGGGAAGTAAATAATGAATAGTTTAAATATACCAACAGATTTTGGACCTGATTCTGGTGGTCGCGTTAAAGGCTTGACCATTGTTAAACCTATTGTTTACGGCAACATCGCTAGATCGTTTGGAAAAAAACGCGAAGAAGATGGTCACACACATCAATGGAAGGTTTATGTGAAACCGTATCACAACGAGGATATGTCGGTTTACGTGAAGAAGGTGCACTTCAAACTGCACGAAAGCTACGCCAACCCTAACCGTATTGTGACAAAGCCGCCATATGAGATAACAGAGACTGGTTGGGGAGAATTCGAAGTAGTCATTAAAATATATTTTCACGATCCAACAGAACGGCCAGTCACCTGCTATCACATTTTGAAACTTTTCCAATCACCCATTGTGGACGGGGAACTTTCCACCACAACCTTGGATCCAAAGAAAGGATTAGTGTCCGAATCCTACGAAGAAATTGTGTTTCAAGAACCCACCCAATTAATGCAGCACTTCCTGATGAATGTCCAGCCATTAACGAATGGACCGTACATCCATGATACCGACTGTAAGTAAAAATGCTAATCAATATTGGATATACAAAACTGTATAAACATTTTATTATTCATTTTGTTTAGTCGAAACAAAGAAACAAAAAATTCTGGAAAATATTCTCGATGTCAAACAGAAAGTAAAGGGCGAGATTATCACGCTTAAAGATAAATTAAAGTTAGCGCGAGAAACAATCGCTAAATTTAAGACCGAGTTGGCAAAAATTCAAAAACCGCCAACTGCATAACTCATTGTAATTCAATAAAGTGTTAATAATTCATGAGAAAATCGCAAATCTTTGATTTAATAGAAACAAAATGATCAAGCGTGGCTGTCCATAAACTGAAGATCCGAAAGTAGGAGTAAAGTGTTTGGTAGTGGTCGTGGTTGTGGCGATAAAATCATGACAACCTGACGTTCCATATCGACATCGGTTCTAAGAAACAAAACAAAGATATGAAAAAATGCATTAGGCATTTAAAGGAGGCAATGGGAATTTAGTAAGAGAAGAAAGATGTGTGGAGGAAAGCAATATTCAATAAATACTTTATTTTTAAACAAATTCC
Organism: Philornis downsi; assembly: GCA_019455685.1. NCBI lineage: Eukaryota > Metazoa > Arthropoda > Insecta > Diptera > Muscidae > Philornis > Philornis downsi. The sequence goes on from JAHXMU010000568.1 coordinate 154,864, forward strand.
CTTTATATGTAGTGAACAAGGAAACAAAGAAATGTAAAAATATAACGGTCAGAAGGAAAAATAACAGCAAACGCCATCATGTGTTTTGGTTAAATATGTTTTGGATGCACTTCTTTAAAAAAAGAAACTCATATAAACTACTTAATCACATGCCATCACATGCGATGAAAACGCCAAACTTGAAGAACTGAGTAGCACTGTAATCCTGTTTTAAACGTTGACGTCTTAAAACTATAAACATTCGATTTGATACTATTTTTCAATGTTGACGCTGTTACAAATTGTTTCATTATCTGCTATATTATACAAAAAGCTACACATGACACGTCCGCCAGTAAAAAACTATCCAAAAACCGAATATAAAAGTCTGTTTTCACAACACGAAAGACAATTTTTCGACATTTTAACAGCACAAAAAAATCGATTTTGACGTTTCCAATTTTTCCTACAAAATGTTGATTAATCGAAGTCCGATTTATTGAACCCTAAACTACAACATTGTTGGTAATTATAATCTACAAGAAACAGCGCAATGTAACTTTCTAAGAACCATCACCACCAAATTTGGTTTTGTTTCATTCAGTGTAGCCCATATTCGTTTAAAAAATAGTATCATCTTTAACGAAAGTTCGTTCTTCCCATCTCAAACGTTAGCAACAGACTCTTGGGTTAAAATTCCTAAGATACTTTCTCTAAAAATTCAATTTATAATTCCCCATCCTATATTACCCGTGATACTTACACACAAACGAATCCTGCCACATTTGTGCCAATTACGTCTTCCTCAATAGATTCTGCAAAACTCAATGCCAATATGTGATGTAAAATCGAGGGCGATGGGGTTACAGCGACTAATTTCGTTTTATTATCCTCTGCCTGCAAGGAAAATACGATTCTCTATCTGCTCTATATTATGTTATGTGATCGAATCACCTTCATGCCAATGGGCATACACGAATCCGGCAAGGGGGGTGCTCCAATTTTATACAATTTTAAATCAGAAAATTTCACTTCAAATGAAAAGGGATAAAAAGGTGTTTTGCAGCCATAGAAATATTCTTTGAGACGTTGATCTCTAGCTTCAGAGCGTTGGCTTTTGGTACGTTCCACAACACCACCACTCTTTGGTAGTAATATTACCTTTACGAACGATGGCATGTCCCGGAGTAGTTCGTTATACAAGCGTTCTTGATCCAATACAAATACAGCATTCACTTCAAACGCCTGAGCTGTATGAGCTAAAATTGAGTAACCGTAACCTTTTACCCAGCCACATGTGTTAATAACAATTCCAGAGTGCTTTGCTGTACGTATTAAAAACTTGTTTTAAGAAAATTTCTTAGATGGTGAAATACATTTACGTACTCTTCTTGTTTGCATTCATAGACTCTAATGTCACTTCAGCCATTTTACTTACAACCGCCTTGTACAAAGTATTGTTACCCGAGGGAGTTTTGTAACCAAAATGGTAGACTAACGGAGCCGTCATCGCCAAACCTTCTTCAATACTTGCTGGTCTTTCCACTAAAATAGTGCCTATGGTGCCGGGCACGGATAGGGCGCCTTGGCCCACATCTGTATCGGCATATAAAGGTCTTCTGCCCAATCGCACGGCATAGTTCAGGAGAATTCTGCATAAGGTGCTTTTGCCCACATCCGTTGGTCCGACAACCATTACAACCGGACCTCTTTCGTCCTTTTCTTCAGCCCGAATTCGCATTTGTTCCAATGCCGAATGACAGTTTAAATACTGCACCATCGGTGTTTCTTTTGAAATGTAACTGACATCGGTTTTACCCGTCACATGCAACACACATCCTTGGTATGTGAATATGGCCACCTTGGCTCCAACACCGAAAGAATATTTTTTCTTTTTTACTAATTCTGTGCCAAACATCTCGGCAAAACCGGAAAATAGCTAAAAAGGACGACACGTCTGTTGAGAGTTCAACCCAGAGCAGCCCGGGAATCGATTGCTTACCGTTATTTGTACATTTGCATCCTTGTCTTCTATTTCGAAGCGAAACTCCGAGTCGGCTTCCAGCGTATATTCTTTGTAATCTTTGGTGTCTTCAGTCATTTTTTTGTGAATTCAAAATAAAATACGAAATGAAAATGCAGAAAGTATAGACCGGCGCTATTTGCCCACCAAAGCTTCCCTAACAATTTGTGCTGCTAAATGTGGCGAAAATGTAAACAAAATAAAGGCGTTGCCAGATTATAAAAATAAAATAATGTTAGGGCTCGCCTCAAATTACACACTGTTAAATTGGCGGCATAGATATAATAGAATTTGAAAAACTTGGTAAATGCTTAGTTTCAAAATTCAACCAAATTATCTATAATTAAAAATAAATCTGTCAAACCAATCTGCTGTCAGTTGCAAACATGTTCGTCCACATTTAATTTTTATAATGCTGCATAGATTGCAAAAGTCTATTTTTCACGAAAATGTATGTTGTAATTATTGAAACGCCTTTTATTTTGTGGCTGATGTTGACTGTAACAGGAACTTTTGTTTGGTCTTTGTCCATTTATCTTTACGCGCAAAATTATTTCCTGCTCTGCTCTCAAAACGATAAAAATATAACCATAATTTCTTTCAAGGATTGAATTTAATTTTGAACAAATTAAATTCACCAGTAAATTTGTTTTATTTGAAAGGTCTGTCAACGACGGGTGGTGAGCATGCCAGAGGTCTGGTTTTCTATGAATCTGGAAATATTAACCTTAAAAGCATGGTTAGTTCACTTCGCTTTGTCGTGAAATAATAATGCCCTCAAATCACTTGTGCAAAATGCCTATTGTAGCATATGTTACGTGCCACGTGACGTCACCCCGTCATAATCACATGTTCACATCTATATCATAAAATTTTGAGTAAAAAAATTATAGATCAGTAGTGATAACCTCTTTTAATGGTGACAGTAAAGCCGTTATTGTTTTCGATAAAATTATTCATAAAAAATGCTAAAACTGTCAAACCAACATGTCAGTGTGCCAACATTTTTATTTATCGTTGCTAAATAATTTAGAACAGGTCATGCGGATGTGCCAAAATTTTTTTCTTTAAAAATGTTTTTGCCGCTCGAATTATTACTTGTGAATCCAAAAATTTTTTCTGTGTTTTGTGGGCGCTAAATAAAAATGCTTCTAATTCACGACGCTCCTCTATGGAATCTCTTAGCGGCGTTAGGTTGTTTAGGATGGGCTTGGGTCTCTAGCTTACAGTATGATTTTATAGAACTAGCAACACTGCAAATTAATAATTGGATCTATTTTGTACAACTGACAACACGTGCAGCGAGTAAACACACAACCGCTAGTAAACGATTTGGATTTGTTTATGTTTTTAACAACTCGGGTAAGTCTGTTGCGCTGATAGTCCTCCTGATTATTATACATACATATATTCTCATTCTTGCAGAATGGATAATCAAATTCTGAGTCTTCAGGAGTATCTCACAAATATAACAGTGCCGGATAAACGCTCTAGCATCGATGTTAATCCCAATCACATCACAATGCTACAGGGGACCAAAAGCAAGAAACAGTTAAGCCGCAAACAACGAACATCGAAAACTTCCACACTCACCCGGCGTGAATATGCTCAATTGGGCCTCCATACACTGCCCACACGTCAAATGAAGTACGCTGAAGCTCTACCACTACATCGCCTATGGAAAGGTTACATGAAAGAACATTTGGGATTACGCGAAGGAGATCATGTGCCTCAGGTTTTTGACCCTGGATATGATGCTTTCAGTAGACTAATTGTAAAGACTGACTTACATGGGTCCAAAATGAGGGTTCTACAATCAAAATGTTCTACTTTAGTCGGAATATCCGGTATTGTTGTGCTCGACACTAAGAATGTCTTGAAAATTCTAGGTAAAGATGACCGCCTAAGAACTGTACCAAAAAGTGAATGCGTATTTAGTATGAAATTCGGCAACATGCATTTCACAATATTTGGCAAACATTTGTGTATAAGACCAGCGGAAAGGTCAGTAAAGAAAATAAAAAACTTTATGGAGCCATTTGATTTTTAATAAGTTAAAATGAAATAAAATTTCAACGGAAAACCCGACAACAAATCCCTTCAGCAAGTCTTTTGGGAAATCAAGCAGGTTGCCATAGATTGATATATACCGCATTAGAGTTATCGTTTTTTAAGCTCTATGCAAACATATTTCACTGTGTAGACTATTTCATAATTAAGTGAGTACATAAACTTTTAATAATAGATTTTTAACAGCGAATTATTCAAACTGTAGCAGCTTCCAAAGCTTTTGCGAAGGAACCAATTTTGTATTTGGAAGGCGAACAAAGAGTTCAAGTTTTCCAAGTTATGGGCCCCTTTTTCTGAAACTTACTACATAACCTATCTCTGTTCTTTTCAATGAAATCTGAGCGGTATTACTGTTTGAAACCGGTACCTACACGAAAGTTCAGTTTTGTTTCGGTTTTGATTTTGTAAATTTCAGAAATTTTGTTCCCGCTTATAAAACTAGCTAATATCTATGTGATCAGTTTGTAAAGATTCTGGTTTCAGAGACGTGATCTTGATGTTCCAATCAAATAGTTGGATTTGTGCCAATTACAGCTTGTACATTCAGTTTTCGAGTGCTGCAAGACTATCTCAATCGGGAGCAACTTCAATTGGATAAATATTGTAGCAAAACAAAATTTATAATGCGATAAGGTCTTGCCAACCAATTTTCAACTAGAAAATGTATCCTGAAAGACACATTATTCTTAGAAAAAAAGTTTCAGGAGATAGCATCCACATAAAAAATCTCTTGGAGGATCCTTTCGACGTGGCAAGTTTCATGGGAGGACACTTATATAAAAAATTGTTTTGTCAAACACTTTCAATATGATTGGAGCCGGAAGCTATGCAAGTATCCTAGTATTCCATGTGGAAAAAAGTTTGCATGTTGCTGACTACTTTTGCTTCGCTTTACTTCAATTATTTTTGCAAACCCAAGCACGCTGTGTATGTTTTTTCCTCTCTTTGCTGAAGAAAATGTAGAGTAATATTTGGGTACGAGAAGTATTATTCATTGTAAGTTGCATTCGAATAATTTTGAAAGATTAAAGTTATAAAAATGAAAGTCAACACCAAAACATGCAAATTGGAAAAACTTTCATATCTCAAAAACTGAAAAAATCACTGAAATATGAACAACTCTAAAGTGAAGCGCCTAATCGCCAAAATAACGGCATTTTATATACCCTAAGGAGAGGCCTGTACTGCACTACGCGTTATTCGACCAGATGGCAATGGAGTATCCGTTTTAGTTCTGATTTGTTTTTATGCATTAGTATTTGATTGCTTTTTTCATAATATTTATTCGAAGGTATTCATATATGAATATTTTCATTCCAGCATGTAATAAAATATATGAATATATAACCGTTAATAGCGGATTTCATAATAGAGTTCTGCAGTCAATTGCAACCACTGTAAGTAAATGTGAAAAGGAGGAATTAAAACAAAGGCATGTTAATGAACCGGTCTTACACAATGGATTACTAAAGCTGATTTAAGTAAACATGCCTTACCTTTGTCTGACAACTTGACTGGTGTAAGAAGGCCTAAATAGATGCAAATGCAACTGATTCCAATTTGTGTAAACACTCTCAATAAATCACCTCGATGCTGATATCTATAGGTATATCTATGCTTGTTTTGTAATAAATCAATTATAGCATGATTTCATAATTCAAAATTTAATACAAATTTAAAAACGTGCTTATTTTGCGGGTTGAGGCCGTTTCAATTTCTATCCTTGTAGTTTTTACTGTGTCAATTTTTTTTTTCATTTTGATTATATTTCTCCCTTGACAATCTTCTGCCATTTCATTATTTCTCTTCACCTTTGGTAATTTGCAGTTTGAAGCCTCAGTGAGAGGAGGTTTTTAGCAATTTTCTTTTGTGAAATGAGGAAGACCCACTTTTCTCAGTGTCGTGAAAATTTCCCCAAAAATAAACAGGAACGACTTATTGTTTCACAATTTTAAACTTCCATTTATTGCTAAAACTTACTACATTTTAAAGCTAAAGTAAAGCTACTTTTTCTACAAGTTCATTATTTACAATGTACTACTACTTTTGGTTTTTATTATGTGTTGAATAAATGGTGAAAATAGTTTCGTAAAAAGCAATCAGAGTATCGCTTTGAAAACGAATAAAAAATTAATGGCAGCTTTAAAAACTTCGTGTCAAAAACAAAAAACTCATGTGTATAAATCAAAAACAAAACATTTCTAATTTATTATTTACATGAAAGTTATAGCTGTACATAAAATTATATAAAAATAAAGGAACTTTTACATTAACTCTAACTTTGATTGGATGATGAAGAAACAATTAATTAACAAAATTAAAAAATTCTAAATCATTTTATTTAAATATATAAAATAAAAAAGATATATATATATATATATATATATATATATTTTAGTTCACTGCAAATAAATTGAACGGTGGATTTCCCCCTTTTAGCGGCCAAATAAGAGCCAATAAAAATTTTGGCTATAGACATATTCCTCACGTATAGACGATTGAAAATATAAATTTTAAATAAATAATTCAAATCTTATTAAAAAAAATGACTAAACTCAACACATATTATTTTAAAATCGTGTCGAATTAGATATGAATCGTGATACGACACAAACACTTAAATTGATTTGAGTTTCAATGTCTTTTTAATGTACTTTTTATTATTGTTTTCTATAAATGTATCGCTTTCAGCAAGAAATTAATCAGTTTTACTTGCAAATTGTGCAATGTTTGCCTATAATATTTGTTGTTTTTTCTTCTCTAATATCAGTCATTAGAATGTAGAGTGAATAAATCTAAGTAAAGCCATTTTTGAAATTAAAAAAGAAAATATGTGAAATTTGTAAAAGGTGGGCTGCATCAAAATTTTGGCGAAACTGATATTTTTATTCACAAAGACGCGATACAAAAGAATTGCTAGATAATTTTTATTAGTTAAATTCATAAAATGTTCGTATATACATGTATATAGCTTCATAAAAAAAGGTTAAAAGAAGAAGTTAAGTCATCTGCAAGAAGGTAAAAGATGATATGCTGAACTAATAACTTATCTATAAGATGACAAAATCCAAATTGATCATTTAGAACTTAGATCACTTTTCATATTATTTTCGTTGTTATTTCATAAATTTCATCCATATGACAGTGTTATTGAAATGATTGAGTAGTTTGGAAAAGGATTCAGATAAGAAATTTTCTTAATCTGTTTATATCTTTGTTAACAAAATAAAACAATAATGGTGTTCGGGGTAGCCATTAGAGCTGTTAATTCTTTGAAAATAACCCGAACCAAAATTTCATTTTATTTTCATTATTTCAGTTTATCTTCCAAACATTTGATGCAGTCCACATAATGACATGCGAATTGTCAATGATAAATATAGACAATTATTAAATGTGAAAGTGAAACTCAACAAAAGGAAAACATAAATATTTTAAACTCTTTTTATCTAATTAAGTGTGTAGAAAGGAAAGGTTTAATAATGTGCGAAAAATAAACCTTCACTTTCATTTTCTGAGACAGTCCTAAAATAGGCTTTTCCTATTATAAAATTAAAAAAATCCTCTTTAAACTTCATGTGACGGAGGCGATATTTTGGAAGTTTGACGATCATGTAAACATAAGTTTAAGTACTTCTCAGCTACCCTTTGTTTTGTTTAACTAAAAAAAATGGCAATGATACTACGTGTAAGGCCTCTGTGTGGACGTAGTTTTCCAACATTGTGAGCTCGCCCTCTACGCACGTAAACACTTCAATAAAGATCATCTTCCATGTTGTGGATTAAAACTTTTTTGTCTTCTTTGGTATTAGAATCTCTAGATAATGTTTGCTGGACCATTTTGGGATCGAAACAGGGCTGTAAAAAAAGTTTTTTTTTTAATTAATAATTTGTAATAAATTGATAGAACATCAATAAAAACTCACCGTATCGCAATAATTCATATTACAACAATTTTCGATGGTTATTTCACACTGCTCGGTAGCAATTGGTCGATTTGTTAAAGGTGTGTCTGAAGAGGCCGGTTGTCTACGGACCACAAAAGTTTTCTTTATTCTTGGCCTAGCCGGTTTGTAGAAACGACGCACTCCATGTACTATAAGTAGCACCAGACACAAACAGGCTATGACGCCGGCCACCAACACCATTATTAATGTGTTTGTCCAATTTACTTGATTTTTACAAACTTCCAGATGTTTGTATGTTGGTATCGCATACATTTGTGCAGCGTCTTCATTCTCGGAGGCCAGCTCTTCGCATCTGCAAAATAAAATTAGAAATTTATTTATTTCAATATGTTTTTAGGAATGTTTGTAGCTCTCGACTTATCTAAGGCTTTTGATAGAGTGGACCATATTGAGATTGTTTACAAACACCAATGTCTAATTTTGTTTTCTAGCTCAGCCTGCACTTGGTTCGTTCGTATTTGTCGTTTGGTAATTTTCCTGATATGCTTAGTGTGCATTGTTGTGTTCCTCAAGACTCAGTTCTGGGTCCACTACTGTTTATATTGTATATTAATGGTTTAGTTGAGGTTATTCTAGTTTTTATATGCTAATGATATCCATCTTTTTTCAGGAGTAGTTTAGTAAATAACTTGCAATGTGGTATCAATAGCACATTAAGTGATATAAATAATTGGTTAAATGATAATAACCTTTATATTAATTGTAGCAAAACTGATGCTATGTTCTTTGTCTCCTCGTTTTAATCTTTGCAGAATTTTGACATCGACATTAATTGAAACAGTATTGAGTTTGTTTGGATGAAATGAAGTGCCTCCGCATAATACTTCACTTGGTTTTCGTGCTCATATTGATTTATACCTCCAAGGGTACTTTTTACTCTGAGGAAGTTGTGCAATATAAATATATTCCTTCCAAGAGGAGTTTAGCTTATGCCTTGCTAATGTCTCAAATTAGTTATGACACTGAAGTTTTTTCGGGAACAAATCTTAGTTGCCTTAGGAAAATTGAGAGGATTTTTAATATGATAGTAAAGTATGTGTATAGTTTGAGGCGCTGTGATCATATATCATAATACACCATATGTTTTTACGTGTTTCCTTTAAGAATTATGTTGAATTTTGAATCACTAAATCATTTTATAAATGGGAAATGTCTCATTCACCACCTTTACTGCGAAGTAGATTCAGGTTTACTAGATTAAATAGAAATTCAAAACTTGTAATTCCTCTTACATCAGGCTCTTCCACTTTCTTAAAATCATTTACGATGCTCGTTTGCAGAGTTTGGAATCAGCTCCCTCTGCTTCTACGAAATTTGGCTCATTCAAATCAAGTTTTCCAACACAAATATATTAGGTTTGCATTAAGCGAACTTTAGCAGTCTATTTTACATGATGAGCTCATTATCGACACTTGGCTTTTCTTTCTTTCATTTGCTTTATAACTGCTTCTAGTTGGAGAACTAAAATATAAGCTTTGCTATTAATACTCGTATTTGAATTCATATAGTTTTTATATAGTAGTGTTAATTACTTTTTCATAGTTTAATTTTTTTTTTTTTTGAAATTTAATGTATTAAATTTTTTTTTGTTTATTTGTGATGTTATTTATATAATTGGCCTTTTTGGTTTTCCTGCATCACGATGTATGAATAAATGAAATGAAATGAAATAAATAAGTTAGTCATATTAAAGAGAAATTAGCTTATGCCTTGATTACGTCTCACATTAGTTATGGTATTGAAGCTTTTTTTTAGAAAACTGAGAAGATTTTTAATATGGATTGGAACATAGATTGAGGCGTCATGATCATATATCACAATACGAGATTTGTTACAAAAATAACAGTTATTTCCAATTTTTTTCAAAAACCATTTATTTATTCATCAATTTCTATTTTATTTCCTTTAAAGTAGTCGCGCTCCATGATTGGTTTTTCCACAATTCTGTGTAAAATTTCTGACGAATTGCTTCGCGCAAACGGCGTATAACTTCAAGATAGTATTCCTTATTGACCGTACGACCTTGTGGCAAGAATTCGTGACGCACCACGCCATTGCAATCGAAGAAAACAGTGAGCGAAACCTTTACATTTGACCGAACTTGGCGTGCTTTTTTCGGTCCAGGACGAGCATCGTCATTGACATCTTCTCGGCCCTCCTTAAACCGTTTATACGACAATTCTGCTCATAGTAGACTCGCCAAACGCCACAGTCAACATTTCAAATGTCCTTGCACGTTTAATTGCATTTTTTACACAAAACTTAACAGTTTCTTTGATCGATAATTTTTTCGAATATTAAAAATTCGAAGAGCACACCCTAACGACTAACCGTTTTATCTGTCAAAAACAAACTGACAATCCAAAATGGTCGGTATTGTACATAAAAAATGGTCGATATTGGACATAAAAAATGCGAATATCGAACATACGTAACTCACGAAATTTGAAAAAAAAAGTTTTTTTATCACACCTCGTATATGATGCACGTTTTCTACGTGTTGTCTTTACGAATTAGTTTGAATTTCGAATCATTTTATAAATTGGTAATATATGGTTCGCCACTTTTATTGCGAATTACATTCAGGTTTACAGGATCGGCTAGAAATCCACAACTTATAATTTTCCTTCCTTGCGCATCGGTAAAAATAATGTATAGGCTAACAATTCTTTAGCTTTATGTTGCTATAGCTATTGCGTTCACTGCTTTAACACTTTCAAACAGCCGACAATTGCACAAATTTTATTTTCTTATTTACTCTTGAAAGGTAGTTGAAAGATGTAAAAAAAATGTAAAAGAAAATAAATTGAAACAAGTATGTGCCCCCGGAGATTTCCCTAAGGTACAAATTAGCTGCTACGTTTTACTAAAAGCGATAACGATCGTAGCTGCCATAGTTAGAATATATTGATGTAATATCAAGAGAAAATATGACGAAACAAAATAGAAATGTTACCTGTTAACCAAAGATTTTTTTATTTCTCAGAAAAATCTTAAATTAACCCACAAATTTCATTATGGGTTCATTTAAGTAAAGCCCATTATTTATCAGAATTTAACAAAAGTACTAATACGTACAAATATGAATTTTGCTTTACGTATTGATACTGTATTACAATATAATTGTAATCAAAGTAAACGCAATTTGCCAAACATCCATGCTCACATTATTTATTTTTGTTGACTGTCGAGCCGATGTAGATAAAATCAGCCGTTGTCTCGAAATTGTGATTACCAATGTCTAAGCAGAATCTAAAAGGAGTAGACTCCTTGTTCGATGAAGAAAATAACATTGTTTTGTCCTCGTTCACATTCAGACACAATTTTTGGTGGTATCATCAGCATACACAAGCATGATATGATTTTTGTTAAAAATTGAGCTAATCGTATGTACTGCAGCTTCTCTCATTGTCAACGGAACAAATATATTGAAGAGAACACCTGATATATAGGTACTATCGCCCCATGTAAAGCCTCTTTTGTTGAAAGGCGGCTCAGTAAGATCTTTGCTACGTTCCTCGTTTCGCAAAGCCATAATAACTTTACAGGGATACCAGTGAAAGGATCTACTGCCTAACGATGATTCCAAACATCAGTCTCAGGAGCTTTTACTAGACATGTCTATTACTCTAGTGTGAGATACATTAAGTCGCATAGAGAAAGATTTGATGACTGCATTGCGACTCCAATCCCCGATCATACGTACGATGCTCGCATATTCTAACCATCGCCCCACGGCCTGTCAGGCCTGCCACAGAGTTCCAATCCGAAGGAAAGTGTAATTAATTTCGTATTTTGCTTCTTCAGAAAACGGAAAAACGAAAATGTTTCGAAAAGAAACCACTTCTGTTAATTAAATATACAGAAAATAGGTAAAATTTTATCTTAATTTGTAAATAAATGGTATAGTTTTTAACTTATTTTTCTAAAAATTTAGATATAAATATTTACTTCAATAAAAAGTATACGTTTTTATTATTGCACCAAAGTAAATTTCTTAAATGAAATAATTATTTAATAGGGATGTGCGACTAATTGATTGATCAGTGAAGTCAATCCGATCAATCAATCCAACCAATCAATTCAAAATCCGAATTAATTAATTAGTTAATCACACATTTTGTATTATGCGCCACTTCCTAATTTTACATTTGTTTGTTTGGCATATTGAAAACTTGTTTCTTGGATTTCTGTTTTATTTTTTGTATATACAAAATGTTTGCATTTCGAATAAATTATTCAAATTCGATTAATCAAAATGTAAATTATTTTATTAATCATTAATCATAGATCTGAATTATCAGAACATTCGATTAATTGATTAACTGATTAATCCAGATATTGATTGATCATCAAGTTTGATTAATCGCACATCTTTACTTTAAAATGATTTCGCGCAAACCACTTTTTTCTTCGGAAAAAAAAAAGTAGTGAAGTGTGCAAGGCACTGCTTCGCTAATCTGATAAAGAAAATTATAAAGATTAACTCCATGTTACTCTCTCGACATGAAACAGTAGTAGAAAAAACCAAGAAAACCAAGAAAGGGACATTCACACCTTTCAGAATTAACCAAATAAAATCGACCGGAATCTAAAGATGGTAAGACGAAACCGATCTAAACGGTAACTACGGAATTAAAACTATTCCGAACGACTTATGTGACAGGTCTGATTGACTTTCAGATATTTAAAAATTATAAATTTTTCCCTACATTAACAGCGATAACATTGCTCGAGTCACAGACAAACGCCAAAGTCACACATTGTCGGCATGTATAAAATCTTCTCAATTCAATCTGCTTTGCCATCAGAGTAACTCAATAACATTTTAAGGGATGTGAATATTAAGTATTCAATATTGTACTAACAAAATATATACTAACTGCTGGCTTACCAATAAATAAATAAATCATAAAATAATTACTTACATGTCATGACACCCAAATGGCACATAGGTATCTGGTTCATGTTTTAGCACTCTACAAAACAGTGAACAAATCTCTGTTGAATTTTGTTCACACCGTTGGCCGCCAAAGTTATCCACACACTCACAGGATGGTTCGCCATTACTTTCAATTTGACAAATACCATCATTTAGACAATAACCGGAACATATGGACGACTGACAGCGTTTGCCGTAAAATCCACGTTGGCAAGCACATTTCTGGATGCCCGTCGATGATAAGGTGCATGTGCCATGAATACAATAATTGTAACACTCATTGGTCTCACAACGCATTCCGCGGAAACCGATTTTACAGATGCACATACCACTCTGTGGTATATATTCTCCATCATTTAGACAATAATCACGACGCGACAATATTATATTGGAATTATTGGAATTTAATTCTGCATTTGCTGTGACATTCAAGAGGTGACGTTTAATCTTTTTTACTACGCCCGAACAATGTTCATCCTTTTGCAATGTGGTCATATATCTTGATCGTGCAACGATACCGCTGGGCTTTTCATTAAGTCTTAGCACGATGTGGGGTTTGGCTGATTCCTCAACGATATCGATGGTTTCATTGATCTTCTCATTGGGTTCTTTCAAGTGCATCCACACCGCATCATGTCTCTGATCGGTCCAGTAGATTAAATCGTTTGTTATGGCCAAATTCGTTGGTGTGCTATCCATACCCTTAACAATTATATGACGATCTGTGCCATCCAAGTTAGCACTTTCCACAGAGTAATGAATGCCCTGCTGATCAACTACCCAATAGATGCGATCAGACAGTTGGTCTACAACTATGCCATGGGGCAAGTATAGACTCTCATTTGCAATCAATTTACGGTTATGTCCATTCAAATCTATGCGCTCGATGGAAGCATTCTTAAAGTTTGAATTTGTCCAGTATAAACGGCGGCGACAAATGTCAATGGAAATGCCATCCGGTTTGGTTTTTTCTTTGGCAAAATCTATAAAAACTTTGGGGAGATCGCTGTCAGCCGCATCCACCGATATATAGAAGATTTTCTTGTTAAGCTGATCCACCCAGTAAATATTACGCTCCAATGGATCATAGGCTACGCTGGAAATGGTTTCATTTTGCGTACGCTGTACTATTTTATCGATGATATGATTATCATCGGGGGCTCCATGTGGCAGTTTAAGTGAGAATATACTGCCATTATTGTGCAGACGATCAGCAAAGTAGACAATCTCCTCGGCCTCATCGAACGCTATCGCTGATAGGAAATCGAACTGGTGGGCAGATGATGTAACCTCCCGCCATTGGGCATCGTAAAAGACAATTTTTGTTTTAGCCGTAACTGCAAAATCTGCAAATAGAAAAGCGGGAGACAATGTCTATAAATATTCGCCAAAGACACGCAATTTTATAACACAAAAATCAACAACAAATTTCACTTGACATTCAATTCTTAAATTGAATGTCAATGAAAGTGAATGTCGGCATCAAAATGTATAAATACGTGATGCCGTTTGGTTAATTGGTCAAAACTTATTAACGGGTAACGTACATTTATTACTTCACGTATTGATAACATTTATAATGGATAGTGGCAGCAGGTATTTAAACACCCTAAAATAAATTGTAATGAGCCAAAGTATAAAAAATGGAATTACTTTTGATTGACAATAGGATTCTACGCTGTTTTCTAAAACTATAAACACTATTTACGCATTTACAGTTTTCATTAACATTTTCTCATATGGAAAGCAATGTCGTATGAATAATTGTGAAATAAATTTCCACTACAGTCAAGTGTTGGGACAGAGGAAATTATTCCACATTAAAGTATATTAAACGAATTTATATTTTCAAGAACTCATTGAATGGCGAATAGTTACCAGTCTCAAATGAGGTGACACCTCATTCGCGAAGAGATAAGAAAAACGTAGAATTTTCTAAACATAGTCAATATTTTTAATATGATAGTCATTAACACTAATTTTTATTAGAGACAATGTACACAAATTGATATCACAGAAGACTGCACAAACAGCAACAAAACTGTTGACTATATTTATGATCTAATGTCAGTCTGTTATTAAGCAACGTAGCAGTGGTTAATTCTTGATCAATACTATCATTTATTAAGTTTGTGAGGATTACTGGAAACGTTCATTTTAGAGACAAAAAATCTTTACAATTGCAATTTTGCAAAATACAAATATTTCCAAATGCTTGCACAGAGCAACACAAATTGTTGTGGGTGGACGGTTCCTCCTCCATATGATTTTGCACTAGATAAGTGTAGTCAAATCTTCAGAAATCCTGCCTGATGTCCGGAATAAATCAATAAATCTACTTAAAATATTGCAATAATCTGTAGAATTGCGCTTAACTGCTTTCAGTATCATTTAATAAGCATTATTTTTCAGGAACATTCATACGGCCTTTTCCAGACTTTAAGATGTCGTTTTCAGCCTTTTAATAATTGCCAAAGAAAGGGCACAAAAATAAGTAGAAGGCGAGGGGTTGGCAAAGATGGATTCCACTAGGTAGGGGTTCTTCAGTTCTTCAATTTCCATACTATTTTAGTCGTTTTTCAAAGTGAGTTCAATATATGTCAAATTTGCAACAATTTGGCTAAAGCTAAATGTTGAGCTATTCGAGTTGCATTGGAATTTGGAATTTAGCTCTAATTAAATAAAATTTTCTCCAGAATAAACGTGAATATCAAGAATGAATCTTTTGATCAGCCTCTTCTATTACCTATCAAATTGGCAAATTTCTCAAAATTATGTCTCTTTTCTGTATGTTCAAATTGATCTACTTCGACCGCTTAACTACTCTTTTTTGATTGGTGAAATTGTATAAATTTGGTTCTGAGAAATTGCCACATACCTTCAGGAACACCCTACATAAGTTGACTGATTTACTCTGAAATTTTATTATGAAAACTGTAACTAAAAATTGAAATTTTGTCCATTGTATTGTTTCGTCCATAATTTCTAAGCACAAATTTCAGTAAGTTATAATTTTACCTAATTATTGCGTTATTGTTAATTCTGTGGGCTACTTAATATATTTTTGTAGAAAATTAGTCTACGTTTGTCTTAAGAAAAACATCACATTTTCGTACGTAAACCTTCCAAAAAACATGTTTCAGACATGAAATTTTCGAAAGGAAAAGTCAGAGATGTAAAAAAAAATTATTATGGTTTAATGAATAATAGTACCAAGTACAAAAAATGTGTTATTTTCATTCCTATAGTAGATCTCATAAAAGTATAGTGTCCTATAACAACTCGGTCTTAAATTAAATTATGATTATGCAAATTTTCACCACTTTGTCCTAAAAATTTTAGCAAACTTTTGCTTCCGTGGACGCATTTTTTTGTTGATTTATGTTGGACCCTTTAATAGCCCCTTCGGTACAGTTTGAAGATAGTGAAAAACCATCTTAGCAAATACTCATGATGCTTGCAAATTTCCCTATATTTCTAGCGGTTTGAAATTTGTTTTTGGTGATGCGTTTTGTACATATACATTCCACAAAAGCGGGATTAGGCGCTCGAAGTGTCACGCTGCTGTGGTAGTCAAAACGCTAGACTGCGCGCTCATTTTTGGACAAGTCGATCTGTTTATAAAGCCTAAGGAAGCATATTGTTTTACGTCGCAGTTAAAAAAAAAGTCAACAGTGTTATTGCTTTGCATTAGGCTAGAAAATCGAAACCAAATGTCAAATGTTCGGAAGTATCAAAAAGCGGCATGGAGGTGGACATCCAAAAATGACAACGTTGCCAGAAATGGTTAGAAAGGTGAAGGCCGGTATTCAATATACTTCACGACAAAGCGCAGTCTAATTGGCAAAAAATTTCAATGTTTCTGTTGGCAGCATGGAACACATATTAAAAATGATTTACAATTGAAGCCCTACAAAATACAAAAAGGAAGAGGTACAAAACTGTACCAAGCAAGAGTAGAGGTGTTAAATCGTTTACAAGTTGACGGCAGTTGAGGTCAAAGATTTGGCGTTTTTTGATCTCAGATATATGTAAACAAACAAAACGGTCGTGTATTTTAGAGTGTAAAAAAAAATGTATGGGCCAGCTAATTGCTGCGCGAAAAATTTGCCACAGAACGCCCACCACCTATTTCATTAAACAGGTAAATCAGCAAATCTATCGTGAAAAGATTTTAAACGATTGCGATTTGTTGCCTTGGACACGTAAACATCTCGCTAGGAATCATTCGACGTTTCTACAAGACCTGGCCTCCTCTCAAAAATTACGTTTCTTACCAGAAAAAGTTCCCAGTTCTTTTCTTCACAACAATGGCCACCATATTCCCCGAACCCCAAACAGGTTGGATTTTTCCACATAGTTCATTCTGGAGGCCAAAGTACCAACTAAAAAATATGAGAAGGTCAACGCCTTAGAGATCGTTCTTCGCCGAAAATAAGACAAAATACCATCAGGCCACATTCGTCCAGCGTGTACGGCATTCCCAGACAGACTCAACAATATTATAGGCCCTAAAGGTGGCTACATCTAATGATAAAATATCATTCTTAGGATTTGAAATGTTTTTACGGACACTGAAGTTTTTAAATAAAAAATCAAAATTGAAAAAATTACAGCAAACCAAGGGCAGCATATCGCCTTCTTATATTTAGTTTTAAATTTTATAGCATAGATAAAAAATACTCCAAAACTTGTTATTTGAAGTTATTTGTAAAATTTGGAAGTAATACTTCCTTAAGTAGTAATTGGAAATCTAATTTCACAGTGACTAAACAGAATGCCTGAAAACAATCGTTGTTAAATTTTACAGGGCTTAGCAAGTGTATTTACATTCTTTGTAGCTGGCAATTTTACAGATTAGTGTCCATATGTATAAAATCCAATCAATTAATTTGTTTTGCAAACTTCGTATTTTCAACTTCTCGTTCATACAATGTTGTCTAACTATTCACAAAAAGTGGATTTGCATTTTTTCATCTTAAGCTATCGATAAGCTAAGAGCATATGTTGATGATAAGAATTATAACATCGTCGAAAATTGTGTGCTGTCTTCCAAACATTATTGACAAAGTGTCATGCGAAAGTAAGTTTGGTAGCGAACTGGAGATAAAAGGAAATAGCTTGTTTCAACGAACCAAAGATCTTCCCGATTGAAATAATGAGATGTATAAATTTATTTACCACCAACCTGGTGTAAGTATGTTGGATATCGACAGTCTGCCAAGTACAAAGAGAATATTGCTGGTTTGTGACCGACCGAGGTAGTACATACGACTTGACCCCTTTCTATATGCGAAAAAAGTGAATAACATTTTTAATTTCTTTAAAAGAAACAGTAAAAGCATGTAAATTGAGAATGACGTTGGATTAAGTGCCGAAAAGTAACTGGAAGAATGCAATTACAAATAGAATGGATATAAACGCAGTGTCTTTGGGTCCGGCTAGCAGAATAAATGAATTATAAAATACATTATTTATTTAAGCTAAACAAAAATCCGGTTTCGACAAATGCGATTTTTTAATGATGCTATTTATAAACTGCAGGCCAAGACAAACCTCGGCAATTTGACGTTGGTAGTCTTTTTAGTTGAAGGCACAGAATTGACTTGTTATTTTCAAATACTCGTTTTTTTAATTGAGGCTATGAAAAATGTTAGGCAATGAACTGGCCCCTCAATGCTTATCATTTCACCCGCAAAGCTTGTGGGTTACTGCACATGCTGTATCAATAAAAGCAAAAAAAACGGTTCAGATTTCTTTTAAACAAAATTAAACATAATTGATTTTAATTTGTTTTTATTAAGATTTCATTTGCCTTTTTTATTTATTGATTTATTTTATTTATTGATAATTTTCAAAGAAGAACGATAACATTTTGTGATATTTAGCAATGATCACATTCATGCCTGTAATTAACACTGTGCTGTTTGCAAATGGAGTCGTTCGAATGACAGTGATTAGCAAACAAATATTTCAGACTGTATTTATTAGTTCCACGGAAGATGTAATCTATTTTGAGCATATGTTTTAATTAGAAGTAGCAGTAGCAAAATTAAGGCCATTGGATCTATCATGGAATTAAGCATGCCACGAGAAGCCTATGAACTAAGAGTCTTCTATTGTGTACCTTGCGCCGTCTATTAAGCACATTTGAAAAAATAGATTCGATTGCACGTGTTGCTTCTAAAGCAGATGCGTAACTTTGTCACGCTTTTCCATAGATATGTTCATATCCGAATATATTAGGATACACATTCTATTACAAAAATGTCGAGAATTGGTCATTTGAAAGACCCATTTAAAGAGATTGTCAAAATTTTTCTTATCGCCAAGTATGCTTAATTGCCGGAAATAATGAAGCAGAGTTTAGGTGTGATCTGTCACTTAGTCTGTCGTACTATGACCGATTCATCTCAATTATATTTTTCGATTTTCACAATGAATAAAAAAATATCGAACAAAAAATTTGTCTCAAATTTAGTATTTCAAATGCAATTTTATGCGTCAAATCATTGAAAATGTTGAAGAAAATTTGCAGTGAATAATCGAGTTTATTAAAAGCACTTGCATAGGAGATATAGAGCGTGTTCAAAACAGGTCGA
Source organism: Philornis downsi (assembly GCA_019455685.1). Classification (NCBI taxonomy): domain Eukaryota; kingdom Metazoa; phylum Arthropoda; class Insecta; order Diptera; family Muscidae; genus Philornis; species Philornis downsi. Next base: position 174,448 of record JAHXMU010000568.1, read on the forward strand.
AATGTGGTGGAAGATTTGCCCGTCCGATCAGTCATCAACTTCTGCAACTGAAATGAAAATCATTGTCATTTTTAAGTTTGGGAGACATAGCAGCTGAACCTTCAGAGCCTCACGAATCAGTTCGAAATATTTTCCATAGAAGTTTTGGTGTTGCCATTCGAATAGTTCCACAAGACCTGAATTTTCTTCAAAAATTCAATCACGCAAAAATCGCACAAGATATGCTTCTTGAACTTATCATTTTCGATTACACATTCATAAAACATATCATAAGTGGTGATGAGAAATGAATTTACAATTTTGTCATGAAAAATTACGTCAAAGTCGATCAAAAGTCAAGGTAAAGTTAACTGTTTTCTTTTATTATCGCGATGTTGTGCATTAGGAATAATTGGCAGAATATCAGCCAGTAAGTAAAGAATATTCTTTGTAAAGCATTTCAGAGGACGATTTCTTGTAAAAGGGCCAGATTGTGCAAAAAAAACGATAACACACCATCTCATAAGACTTTAGCAGACCATCTCATATTATTGCTCGCCAAAAACCCAAGAAATATTTTCTGATATGGCGTAACTCAAATTACCACTTTGAGTCACTTGTTTTCAATCGATGCAAGACAATAAAGGGAAATGCGATTAGAACTGAAACTTTCCCCGCAAAATACGTGTGAAAAATGTTTTGATGACTAGACTAACCCTTGACATTAAGTGGTTTATTGCGAAAGGAGCCTAATTTGATGGCGAGACAAAAATTTTATGAATAATATATATTTTGTGTTTCGTTCATAAATTCTCGGTGTTTTTATGACAGATTCCGTTAATTTAGATCAAATTATACCACATTTGGTAATATTAATTTTGTATTATTGTATTGTATTTTGTATTACATTGTTTTAGATATGATATACATACCAATTTACATTCGGATTCTACATCATTGAGCTTATTTAGTTAAAAGTATGTCAATCGTTTAACGATTTGTTTTTTCTTAGAAATTAATATCAGGGTAGGTAATATGCTTATTTAACATCAATAATTAATTTGTCAATTCTCAATAAAATAGAAAGATCTTGACCATAACCACTGGGTTCAAAGTTATTGTAGATTATTGGGAAAACCCCCCCTTAAGTAAACTGATTAACTAGAGGACACAGATAAGAAAACTAGTCATACAAATATCCGTATATGCTTATTTACGTTTTAAAAATTATTATTCTGTTTATTAAGTAAAAACACCTAGCAAATTTCATCATGGAAAAAGGGGGGGTGCTTCTATTGACATCCATTGCGTTGAGGTTTATATATTGCAGTATAAATAATTATTGAACTATGTATAATATTTAGCAAATAATACGGATGCTAGATTGAACGTGTATTATTTACAATCTAGAAATTTAGATCTAGACCTATGCGATTACAAATCTGTAAAAGGAAGCTTAATTTCCAATATAAAATAACCGTATTTTTAAAGTGTCAGTGGGAGATAATGCGCCTTTATTGTATGAGAAATTTTGGTTCAACAACCAAGGCCCTAAAGGGCGGCCAAAAGCTATCAATGTGATCTTTACGAAAGTATGACGAATAAATGTGATTCTACTGAAGCTTTAACTAGCGATGTTCTTCAAGAAATAGTTAAGTATTTTGTAATCATTATTTTGAAATTGAAATAAACTAATATTAGGCAATAAATGCAGTTAAATGTTATTTGCACAAAACGTCAGCTTTAGTTGTTGTGTATAATTAGCTAATATTAATAATCATTGAAAAATAACAACATTAAATAGATGGAGGCGGTTTCTTAGAGTACTACATGTACTCAATTTACGTAAATAGTAGAAACATGGGTTGGTGCCAAAATAAAAGTAATTGGTATAAAGGATACAAAGCCTTTACGGGCTAAAATAACGCTATATTATAAATTCTGGAAAAAAGAATATTTGTTTTAAAAGATATTTGTAAAACAATTTAATATAAATTGATACATTCTATCAATTGGTCAACAAAACAGATAATATTCATACCCATTAAAATTGATTGTACTAGCGTTTTTCAAACTTTCGAAGTCTTCAATTTTCCACGCGATTTTTTTTTTCTTTAATTTTCGCCATTCCAAAACTCGTTGACTGGTTTTCGAGTCAAACTCATAAAACCGTATTTCATCACCGATTATAAAGCGTTTTATGAATGTGAGTTCGGAATTTACTCATTCTCACACGTATTCAGCAATCTTTACGCCATAGAGTTTTTGAAGAAAGTCTAGCCCTTTCGGAAATCGGAGACAAACAACGCTTTTAATAGCCAAATAAATAGCCAAGATAGTTCGCATTAGTACTTGAGGCACAGAAAGTTCAGCGACAATCTCTCTCTCAAACTTAAGTGACGACTTCAGTTACCATTTCCTTTATTTTATTGACGTTAGTTTCCATCGGAGGCATTGATGACCGACCAGAGCAAGGAATATTTTGCACCACATTTCGACAGCTTTTGAAAACACTGTAGCATATGCTGATATGCATGTGTTTTTAAAGTCGATTCATCGTAAATCATCTGTAGCATTTTCGTTGATTCGGTCGACGAAATTCTATTTACAATACAAAATTTGACACAAATTTGTTGTACTATATTTTTATGGTTTGTAAAAGTTGAAAAACTTACTTGAGTCGAACGCGCTCAAATTCCGTATCAGTATAGATGCAGAAATATGTATATGATTTAAGTATTTTATTTTTTGCAATATCGCGCATTAAATCGGAGTTATACAACATTAACATCCAAAAATCCGCGAACTCGAACGCCCCTAATATTTTGCTATTTGCTTTTAGACTGTTATGTGTAAAATTTGTATAAAATCGAGCAGCTCTTATACGTATTTGAGGTATTCCTTCGTAAATTTTTGCAAAGCAGTTATTTTGGATATCCACAAAAATCGGGTAATATTAGGAGTATAACTTTTTAGGTTAAACGTAGGATATAAAACTTCCTATTGTAAGGTTGGACACCTGACAATGCGATAACCGCGGAATGGCAACGATTTTGTATCAGCATTGCATGGTGTTTTTTTTTTAGAAAACATCGCATTTTGCTGCTGAAACGCATCGATTGCTTGTAGAAGCATTAGGTGGCGAGACTTTTGAAGTGCTTTTAAAACATTAGAAATGACGAAATTGACATCGAAGGCAAGGAACGTAGCGGAAGATCGAAAGTGTACGAAGATGCGTAATTGGAATTATTATTGAACGAAGATTCATGCCAAACAAAGGAGGAATTTGCAATTATATCAGGAGAGACTTCATACGCAACTTTACATCGTTCAAGGTCGTTGGAAAAAATTGAAAAGAAAGTTCCATGTTTTACGCATTTGAAACGCTGTTTTCCAGACACAAAAAAGGGTCTTTGTACCGTACAGTTACTAGAGAATGAAAATGGATCCGTTACGGTAACCCAATTTAGAGGAAATCATGGGGACACAGTGGCTATGCTATGCTTCATTATCCACAGACAAGTCGAATATTCATGGAAAACAGCACACAATGCTTATTTTCTGGGATTCTTTTTTGTATTATGAATTATTTAAACCAAACAAATCCACTGTTGGAGCTCTCTACCGAACACAGTGCGATTGAGCCGAACATCCAAAGAAAACCGTTCTCACTAGCACCCAAGACACGACAAAACTATTCTATTGTATTATAATTCTTGTCCACATATGGCATCCCTGGTCAAAATCTACTTAGAACCCCTCAATTGAGAGTTTCTACACCCTCCACCGTATTCACTAGATATTGCCTCTTGCAATTATCAAGCGCGGGGGATTATTTAATATATCTTCTAAAAAATCGAAATTTACTTAGTAAAACACAGAATGTATGTATGTGAATGATTGTTTGCACAATGTAGTAATAGCTTAAAGTTAACCTATGATTTGAAGAATGTTTTAAACAAAATGTTAACAAGCATTACTAACATTCATTTGAAAGTTGGTTCAATTCGCTGATGGGGTCAATGGCTGCTGTCAATGTCAGCAGACATTAATCATTCGCTGGGTTCGAGATTTATATCCATATCTCAACTCGAGTCTTGCAACAGATGTTTAAAGATTTTAGAAGGTAAAATTAATATACACCGCGAACAACACCACCTGCCTGTACCTTTCAAAACTACAACAATAATTTGATTGAATACTTTAGTATTGCGGAAACACGAGTCTCGCTGTGATTGTATGACAACAGTAACATCCGGCCGGCCTGATTTACAAGTTTCAAGTTCCTCAATATAAAAGAAAAAATAAAAAAACGATCGTTTTTTTTTTTTTGTTTATTCATGCTGCGGCTATGAATAATAAGCAAGTGTAAAATAAACGTAGTATAGGTAATTAACGATCTCATGGCAGTAAACAACTTTCACCTGGATTGAATTTCCTCGCTTTTGTACAGCCAATTCTAAACACAACCTTTATATTATTCTACCCATAAGATAACTTAGTTTTTATACAAGAGTCGAAAAATGTACAGCTTATCAGAATTCACAATTGAAATTAAATCTTTTAGCCAGTTTCCCCATAATGAAAATAGCAATTGTTACAAAACCTTTTCCTTAAATTTAAATGCAGACGCGTCATATCCGTTTATATTAATAACATTTATAGGTAAATAGTCTCTGTAGGTCAAAGAGTCATTGACTTTACTGGCTTATTATACTGAAAGCTATACAGCAACTGTGCAAAAAATTAGTTTCAATAAGGAAATTCAAATCTAATGTCATTTATATGAATTAGTATAGTTATACATTTCTAAGAATAATGTTAGTCCCGTACGGAGAAGATAACTTTCCGGGAAATTGTGAAAAATGTTAACAATTTTTTGGGATCTTCTGAATTCCCGAAAAAAACGAATGTTATTTTTACTTTGTCATTTTGGTTATAAAATCACAATGGAAAGCACAAATGTATTTATTATCAAAAAAAAAAATATATATATATATATAATTTAGAAATAATTAGCCAATATTTCGGTTAATCGATTAATCGAAAGCTATAGCTTTCAGTTAATCATAGTTAAGCAAATAATTTGAATTTTGGTTAATGAAATTTGATTAATCAAATTTATTCAAAATTCATACAATTTGCCTATGAGAACAATAAGAAAGAAATATCCAAGAAGCACGATTTTATATGCAGACAAATATAGTAAAACTTTCTGATTTGAATAGAACAAAAAAATATGAAGTACAATATATTCAGTAATTCAAGTTTTGATTATTCAATAGTTAGATTAATCATTTAATCAAGAATTTTAAATAATCAAAACGACGATTAACCATAAACATTATTTATCAATTAATTGATTAATTCGGATTTTGGTTAATCGGGTTGACTGATTAACCAATTATTCGAACATCCCAGAAATAATCTATATATTATATTTTGAACAAACTCGATTTTTTCTTTGGAGAGTTTTAAAAATTATTTAAATTGGAAAATATTGCGATAAAATTTGAAATATTTGAAGTGAAAATGTATGTTATTGAGGTGCATTACAATTTCTATTTATAAATACACCGAAAAACAGTAAACTTTTGAATTTGTGAAATACACAATTTTTTTTTTTAACATAAATAATTATTTTAGACAACGGTACAAATGGGCAAATGGATATTCGTTTTTTTTAAATACTGCTCTTTTAATTAATTTGAAAATTTGTAGACTATAAAATGGAAATGGAACAAGTTCCATTTTAGAATAACTTTAAAAATAAACGTAACAAAAATGTCAAAAAAAAAAGAATTTTCTTAAGTATAACAGTGACCTACGATTTTTCAAGTTACATATTGGTATTATAAGGACGTTTTTTTCTAGTATGTGACCATTAGCCTACGAATGTGCAAAATTGCATCATTTGCGTGTTTGGATGATGTGTCAATGCAATATGAAGAGAGGTATCTCCTGATATAAACTCCTACGGTCAAAATTGTGTTGTGTCCGTGGTTGATAGATATACATACTTATATTTAATGAATATTTACGTCGACGACTTTTTGAAGATTTCATATTTTGAATACATAAATGTGCAGTGTGCCCAGTAAAAGCAAGATATTCTAAATGTAAAAATTACGAAATTGTACGTAATATTTTGTTCAGCACACCTCACATAACAACAAATTTATCATAATTTTATTTGCTATCTATGTATACACAATATTTTGTAAAAGGCGTTTAACCTTTTTATTTGCGTGTTATATAATATTTGGTTATACTACATTCAAAAAAATGACTGCATCTGTTAGTACAATTGCAAAACATTTAAAAATTTTTTGTTTTAAAATAATTACTATGTACCTAAGTACTATTAAAGCAATCATAAGAACTTGAGAGGAGAATGTATTAAGCTTGAGTTTTGAAAAATGAGAACTAATAATTAAGTTCAAAGAATATTATTATTATGAGTTTCGTAAGAATAATTCCTGCATGTGAAAAAGATGTGGATGCAGAATTTATTTTTCAAATGGATAATTAAATGTATTCGTTATAAAAATGAAATGGTAGTAATGCAAGGCAATACGAGTACATGTTGATACATTTCCTTAGTTCACGTTCAATGTGATGTTTGCTGCTACTAAAAAATTATAGTCTTTAGAATAATAAAGAAACTAAAGATAGATATGTTAACAAATATAACCGGCGTATATGTTTCACAGCCTTGATAATACTAATGATATGAAATGAAATGATAGAAGCGTCCCAGCCGCAGCTTTCTTCGAATTGAAGCAGTTAATCAAAAGTTTTCGGCATATTAAAACTGGACATTTTAGTAAATAAGAGCACTATTTGAAATTGAAGTCTGGTACTATGCTGACTTTTCGTGCTGAAGCCCTATATAAACAAGTGCTCGTAGAATTTGAACTAAATTTTTCTACCGGACAGAGCTATTTTTTATGAGAAAAATTTTCTTTAGTGAAAACACCGATCGATTTTTAATTGAATTAAACATTTTTTTTCTAATATCAACCAATAAGCCGTATTTATGAAGGAAATCGGAAACTATTATCGGTTTTTCAATATTAGCAATATGAATGAAAAATCAACGTCTGAGTTAACATTTAAAATTTTTCTGTCATATGCCTGAATTGGAAAACCCTTTGCTGCTTTTATCGAAATATCAACAAACTCTTTTACTATTACTACTAAGTCAAAAAGTAGGCAAAATAGATATACGATATTTGCACCACTGTTAGTTAAAAATTTTAAGTCGTTTATGCAAAGACGACGAGTCGACAAATTTAAGGACCCATCGTGTCTGATCTTCCTAATGAGCTTCCACATATTTTTGCCTTACTTTAATACATAATATCTATAATAAAACTTGCAAAGCCACCTTCTGGTTTTAGATCTGTACCGAAATTTGCTACTACGGAAAGTTCGTCGGTAAGGTTCATACCTATATACGAACAGAAATTTAATGAAAATTATTTGAACAAATTTGATAGAATTCATCAACATAAACATAAACATCAGCAAACGTAAGCTATGTTATATTGTAACTCAAATGCAAAGTATTTTAAATTAAATATAGGTATAGGTAGAGAACACCGACAAGTCGTTTACCTTTTATATTAACAAGAACTGTAATATACTCAAACCGACTTCTAACATACAATAAGTCCTTGCACAAGTACAAAGTGTAATTTGTATTCGTCGAATTTTCGAAATGAAAATAAGAAATTAGTAGGAAAATTTGGTTCCACTATCATCCCAATGAATATATTGTATTATGCTGTTATTGATTCATTGATAACCTTACATTTCTTTCAGTGTAGTTAGATCTACATATATAATTCATTATTTTTATTAATTAGGTCTTGGTTGGCAAAACTTGTTGATGTTTTATTTTATTTAACTACAATATTACTTTAGCGTATTTTTTTGTTTTTTTTTTTTTTTTTTTGTTTTGCGGATACGTGTTTTACATTGACCTCATGCATAGGTTTGTTTTAAGGTCAATAAATTATTGATGCGTGAACTATTTGTTGTGATTTTACGAACATTTACCATCAGTTGTTTTAGATTAATTTATGCGCTACTACAAATTAGTCTAATAAAATTATTAGCAGAGATAAGACTGCTTTACTTGGAGGGAATTTAAAAAATAATAAAATGTAATACATTAAAAACAAACTGAATTACCACAGGCTACCGCAAACAAAATTATCATTTTTCACGTAATTAATTAATAAATTCTTATGTCAAGAAAAAAAAGCTTGTAACAATCGGAACGTAATAATTGAAATTGAATGTCATATTGAATTAACAATTTAGGAGGTGAATTTAAAAAAAAATTGCGCAATAACATAAAATAACCATGATAATAGACTTCTAGTATAATCTCATGACCCAGCAAATAATGGTGATGGTCTTGGAATCGCTAAACAATTTTAACGTATACAAATCTAAATGATGATACTTTTAAGACACTCATTCGAATAGTTTTTATTAACATTTCTGTTAATGTTTAACCCATCTTCATACCATATGTATACAAAACTGTACCAGGCGTATTATACAAAACTGTAAATTTTGTAAATAAATAAATAGACTTTGCCAGAGTATATTTATAACCTCCAGGAAGAATAAATCCCTTTCTTAAAATCGTTACTTCTATATATTGAAGCCAAAAAGGAATTTTCTACTGGGCACATATGTATGTAAGGAGATATTTCTCAAATTGTATAGACATTTTGAGGACAATCTGTTTACAAAGCGCATAATTCTTGTTCCAAATCCCCCACTTGGATGTACAATGTTATAGTAATTTGTTCTAGATGTATCGTAGGATTATAGAAAAAATGTTGACGACTAATTTGGCAGAAATATTAGAATGGCTCGCGGGCATCTATAAGGGTAAAATAATGATAAAATATTAAGGTAAAATTTTAAATTATCCATTTAGATGTCGATATATGATGCGAGGATATTTGACATGCCAAGTTATCTCGCGACATGATATGCCCACTTGTGACTCTTTTACGCTTCATTGTTAAGTAGAGTCAATACACAGCTTTCGGTATCAGAAGAAGTTAGAAGTTATTATACAAGTATGTCAAAGACAATTTGTAAAAGACACTTTGTGGTCAAGCACCTTTCGGCTTTGCGGCCAAAATTAAATTATTTCAGCGATTGGACGTTTCGTATGCGATATAGTTACATTTACAATTGTTTCAACTGCCGACTTTTTTAAATAAATAAATTCTAATATCAAGTGAATTATTAGAAACTCCGTTTGCGAGACATGGGTAAATACTATTTTTTTCAAAATCTCACATCGCAGTTTACTCTCTGATAGAGGGATGAGAGCATTTCTCTCTTTTGTATTTAAAAAATAATCTCAAATTTTCTGAAAGTTTAATTGATGAACCCTATCAAATATTTATAAAACCTACTAATAATAAGAAGGAATATACAGGGTGGGCCATAAGGGTGTTGGCGGTTTAAATCTTCAATTTCTCGGTAACGCGCGGCGCGGAGTGGCGGGGGGATATGTTGTTCGCTGCGCCGCTTCCTGGAAATTTAGTCGCCATGGAGCGGTACACAGCGTGTTCGTGTTTCAGTTCAGCAAAATCCGGTCAACACGTAAGAGAAGTCAGTCTTTGGATGTCAAAAGAACAACTTTACGACGAATTTTGAATTTGAAGGCTTATAAGACTCAGATAGTCCAAGAATTAAAACCCGATGATGCCAATAACCGACTTAACTTTGTTTTTCCTGGAAAACTCATTTCGAAAAGGGGGGATATTGAATGGCCCCCACGTAGCCCCGATCTCTCTCCATACGATTAATTTCTATGGGGTTACCTCAAATCGGTAGTCTACGAGAATAATCCGACCAATTTAGAGCAGTTGAAGAGGAACATTATTCAGGAAAGTAACAAAATACCGAGAACAACTTTTCAACGAGTTTTCCAAAATTTGCTACTTCGGTTCCAAGAGTGTCAAGCAGCCGAGGGAAGCCATTAGGATAACATTATTTTTAAGTCTTAAAAATTCCCATGCTTCTACTTTTTAAAAATACAAATATATTTTTTTTATGTTTCGTAATTTTTTTTTTTAATTGAATATTTAAACCGCCAACACCCTTATGGCCCATACTGTATAACAAATTATGTATTTTTTTTGTTCCATTGACAGGTACGATCGTTCTATGCGGCATCGATACCTTTACTTCGACACTAATGGCATTTTCTATATTAATTTCTTGATACGTTTTTGTCAGAGTTCAAAGTCGATCGAAGAAAAACCTACTATTTATCTGCCTACTGTACGACGTCCTACTTAACGCCGCAAATTTTATCGGGTGAAATCGGCTAGAAATATCCGCAGAGTTTATCGGCTGAAACAGGCGATTTTTTACCTTCTTACATTACAAAAAAGTGTCTTCGGCGTCACTTTTCATTGAGACTTAAAGGTATAGAAGGTGTAGTCATAGACACTTCCTGTACAGAAAAATGTATTCATAGCAACTTTTCATAAGAAAAGTGTGTCTGTTGAAACTTTTCATATAGAAGTGTCTTTAAAAGAACTTTTCATATAGAAAACTCTCTTCATAGATGCTGGAAATTTCTCGAATATAGTTGGATATTTGTCAAATATTATTTTTAAATATATCACTTAACAAAGTTGTAAAAATTAGTTTGAAAAACATTTTAAAAATTCTTCTTCTTTTTCTATATAATGCAATATATTTGAAAAACTCAAACGCCAAAGAAAAAAAATCACTCCGTAGGATACGTGTGTTCGGAAAAACGTATCCGAACTTTCAATTATTATAAGCTTAGAATTTACACCGTATTACCATCTTCATTACCCAAGCCTTTGCCTTACATATTTACCGTCTAATAGTTTCAATAAGCCAAATTTGCATACGATTTAGTTAAAGGCTTCGTTTTAGTTTAACTATTTTAGTAGTAATATCAAAACCGTTTCTGCTTAAATGTAGTTAAATTGTAGTTTTTGGGACGAAATTCAGCTGTTGGCGGTTTATGTCAACTTACGTCAACGAAAAATGTTGATGTGGTGTGTGTATGAATTTATAAATGTTTCTACAACGGCACAGTTAAAGAGCTTATATTTAAAAACAGGAGAAAACCATGTTATAATCTCTTTGGTACAGTGCTCTAAAATATTCAAAATGATATCGTAGCGTGAACAGTTCTACAGCAAACTATATATGATCAACAATATTATAACAGAAAAAGGAGAATGTTATACTTCAGAATGTAAACAAATTTTCCGCGATATATACCACGTGTTAATGTAAACACACACATATTGATGTGATTAGCATTCATTTTAAAAGTGTAATATAACTTTGCAAACGGTACAAATTCCAGTTTCCATATTTCTGCTTTATTATGTGAAAACCGAGACGTTGCTAGACTGACAACTTGAATAGCTCGATTTGAAATTTTGGATATATATGTATATGCATATGTATATGCGTACACATATATAGTGTATATTTTTAAAAAATTACGTTGCAATTTGATATTAAGAAGCTGCTACTTCAGCACGATGCGCACGGAGACGCAATTTGCGCACCCTATATCTGGCAATTTACATATTGTATCTCAGGGTGGTAAATATGTGTCTGGAAATAACAATCTTAGGCGTTCTTATCTAGAAATCAGGAATGTCCTCGCTTTTGTGTGTGGTTTTTAAGAAAATTGTTCGGCGCCTCTAATTTAATCTTATTATGTTATGGTAAAAAAAATTGAGGAAAATATAACATCTTTAAGGATCCACCAATCGGGAGTTAACAAAAACGATCACTATTGAGAAAAATAAAAAATACCATTTTCTGAATTTAACCGAGAACGCAAAAATGGATAAATCACCACATGTGTCTCCGAGTAGATATTAATATGCTTCCAGTAGGGCAAAGTAGTTTTCCCATGTAATGAACTCAAGGACAACGTGAGCACTTTATTCAAAATACTCGTATCGGCTCGTTTAAGTCCAATTGCGGAAACTAGCGCATACATAGCCTAAATAGAAAGTATCTTTATAAAAATTTTCCAATAGTGATATGTCTTGGCAGATAATTGGCGCACAGATTAGATTTTTTTAATGGGACAGTTTTTAAGGTTTTTCTCCACACTTTTTTTTAAATAGAGAAAATCTGCATAGATACTTTTAATATAGGAAAAAATCTTTAATTTTCCTACACAGTATACCCAATGAAATGTTTTTTTCTTACGCGTTATATCGGGTGTTTCGGAAAGTTCGTTTGGTTTTTAAAAGAAATTATTTACGAATTTATATACAAGAAAACAATTATTTTTATTTATTATATGAAATCTCCCGTTTCTTAATAACTTCTTTCCACCTCTCTGGGAGCTTCTTAATTTCTCTTCCATATAACTGGCGTGGTTTTCCTGAAAGAAAGCGTTCAATTCGATGTTATGAAAATTCAAATTCTTGAAGTGGTTGTTCAGACTACGAAATAGGTGATAGTCGGACGGGGCGAGGTTTGGGGAGTACGGTGGGTGAGGTAAAACTTCCCGCCCAAGCTCTGCAAGTTTCTGACGGGTCGGCAAGGCGGTGTGAGGCCTCGGTGAGAGAGTGAAGTAACCACACATCGATGTTGCTCACAAAACCCAGCTCTTTTATGACCTGTTGAACGGTTGATACTGATTTTTTGATTATTTCAGCTATTTCCCTAACTGTTGCCGTTTTTTTGCTCATTTTTTCACTTTTTAAAACCTTTTCTTTAAAACGCTATAGCCACTCACGACTAGAACGGGAACTCAAGTAAACAATAGTAAACAGTTTAGAGAAGGAGTGGGAGGAAGTTATGATAGTGTTTGAACAACTCTACGTCATGAGAAATGATGTATGGTGAATTAACGAACTAACCGAAAGAACTGTCCGAACAACATTTTGTTGTAGATGCCAAGTTTAACATATGTACATCTTAATTTCTTATTAAAATAAAGACAAATAATTTATGAGTTTATTATTGCATTGAATTTATTTATAGAATTTATTCATTTACTAAAAAGCCCTGTTTCCAATTGTGTCTAACTTCTTATCACTTTGAGTGGATATCTCAACAAAATTAAATTTCTTTGTTTGTTTCAAAGTTTGAAAATTGTGATTTATTAAAAAAAGACAATAAAAGTTTGAAAAAAGGAAGGCAAAAGAACAAATAATGTTGAAACGAGAAAATTAGTACATAATTCATCATTACGAAAACAAAAAAAATTACCTCGCGACCAATAAAATAACTGAAAGAAACTTAAAAACAGCAAATAACAACGAGTGACCATTATAACCATAATATATATTTTTCTTCTTTTGCCTATACATATGTACATAGAGATGCAAAAAATCAGCTAATTCAGAAATATTTTTCGAATAAAATTCATGTGGAGATAAGTTGGATTGTATCAAACGTAAAGAATTTGATTTATATCAAATACTATATTTCAAAATTAGTAACTCATTTATTTAATATGGCCACAATTTTGAACATAAGTGTATCAACCGCAAAATTTTTGTTTATCAGAATCGCACATTAGCGGCTCTTAATTAAAAACTCTCATATGAACAACAATTTTGCCACCAAAGCAAAGAAACTCGAAACAAATGTAAACAAACGCAAAACAAAAACACGTTTCGTATTTGTGAACTCTTTGCAATGTTGCCACACGTAAAATTTAAAAAAAAAAGCTAAACTAAAAGTGTTGTCCCCAAAGCACAAAATATTTTGCATCGAAACAGAGCAATGTTTAGAAGCCATAGAAAAAAGAAAAACATTTGGTCCAAATAAAGCTTTTAATGTTGGTGATTATGTAGAATTTCTAGTTTCGCTGTTAATGTAGAGTATGTAATAGGAACTACAATGAAAGTGCGACCGTGTATTTGTGCCCAATACACACACATGCGAGCAAAACTGTCTAAAGAACTTCTATCAAAAAAAAAATAGTGACAAGCTCCGGTTAAAAAAAAAGTTTATATGACAATCATATGTTACATAACCTAGGCTCCTGCTATCAAAATATTTCAACAAATATTTTTCGAAAAATGCCGAATATATAAACACTGTACTTGCAAATATAGGCAAATTGAACGCTTTGGCACTTGGATTACAATATGTCTTTGCATAAAATGGACCACACAAGTTCATTTAACACCTTAACCTGAACACATGAAAATGTTACGATGGCAACTCCAGTTATCCGGCATTTCGTTTTATGGCCGTTAACTCGGCTTTTTTGCGCTATTTTTGTTTCTGCATATCTAACACAACAAGCAAATGCCGGTGATAGAAGAAGAGAGTGCCGTCGCAATCGTCCCATGCATTCGATACATCAAACAACTGAGCGCCATTATCGTTTTCCACATGGTCACGTATGCTCGGACGCCAGAGTACTCACAGTGTGTTGTATTTGAATGGTAATTCGATTTAATATGGGGTTTTGATGACAGGCAGATAGAGCTGTTAAAGTATTTTGAGAGCTACGGTACAAAGTACTCGAACAGTGTTTCCGTTTTGATGTATTCCAATTAAAACTTTTAGGTTTTTTCTATTGACAGGACTTTAGCTTAATTCGTGGTCTGGTAGGTTTGCAAAATATGATCAGTTGTACAAATTAATTTTTGGGTGTTAAATAAAATTTTGTTACAAAAAGCCCAAAACTGATAATTTGGTCAATTGGCCCAAATTAAATTAGACCAGAATAACGTAGTAAAACAAAGGGACAAACATATTTTATGAAACCTTTGAAGACACTGCACTGAATAACAAATCCAGGTTCACTCCTTTTTTGCCTTTTTTACTTTACACAACATACGATGTGTTTTTGAGTACAGAATACGCCCTATATTTTACAAATACAATATATTTTGGTTGTAATTCGTATAGCCGCCAAATCGGATTTTTTTGTGCGAAGCTAAATAACGTTTGTTTTAAAAAACGCAATACGAACAACCGGTTTGGGTTTTGAAAAACTATAAAAATGTCTTTAGAAAATAATTTAAAACTCCGAAAGACAACCAAAATTATGTTCTGATCCAAAATGAATAACAAATTTATTGATCTTATCTTAATGGTCTTTCACAAACGTGATTACGAATGATAATCGACGGTTATGATACTAAAATTATTTGCAAGCATATTATGGGATCGGCATTGGTTATATTCATTTATTATTCAACAAGTTGACAATAAATCAATGAATGTTAACGATAAGAGAAGCTAATATTCGCCTGCAGGCAAATACCACAAACAGATTTCTGCACCTCCTACAGTCAATAGTGGTAGCTAGCGATGAAGATAGCTTGCTAAGCAAATAAAACAGGCATTCGTGATATTTTGAATATCATAAAATACGTGTCTATAGAATGTCAGAAAAAAAGTAAATGTAGTAACCCGAAAAGGGAAACCAGTATGGAAATTTCAAAGATGAACTGATTTCCATACTATTATTGATAAATATTTAATTTAACACGTTGTTTTCGATAAATTAGCTTCTCCTTAGTGTTTTTTTTATGTTTGGCCTTTTGTATATATATTGTACATATCTTTATATATATATTTCTACTGTACGGGCATTGTCAGTGAACTCCTCCTAAACGGCTGGAGCGCTTTGCATAAATTTTTGTATATGCGTCTGGGATGGTTTAGATTTACAATTCGATCCAATTGGACAAAGGGGCGTGGTACCTCCCATACAATCAAAAAATTAAAAATCAATTATTTCTGCTCCTGCTTACTGGTGCGTAGGTTTGGTGTACATATCTTAAGTGCTACTGCAAATATGGGCGGGA
This sequence comes from Philornis downsi, assembly GCA_019455685.1. Lineage (NCBI taxonomy): Eukaryota > Metazoa > Arthropoda > Insecta > Diptera > Muscidae > Philornis > Philornis downsi. Next base: position 190,266 of record JAHXMU010000568.1, read on the forward strand.
TTGGACAATGGGGCGTGGTACCTCCCATACAAACCATATATTAAATATCCAATATTTCTGCTCCTGTTTACGGTATTTGAACAAAATTTGGGACATCGGTTTGGTGTACATATCTTAAGTGCTGCTGCAAATATGGGCGGAATTGGACAATGGGGAGTGGTACCTCCTATACAAACTACAAATTAAAAGGCAATTATTTCTGCTCCTGCTAAAATTTGAAGGCAAAGCAACGTTTGCCGGGTCGGCTAGTACATATATATATATATATATATATATATATATATATTTTGATATTATTATTATTATTATTATTATAGTTTATATCTGAAAGAGATGTTGTCTAAACACAATTTCAAAAGTTATATCAAATTTTCATAATAGCGACTTTTTTTGCAAACCAAAGTAACAAAATTTATGTTTTTTTTTTTTATTTTTAGACATAAAAGGGAAATTTGTTGTGCATGGTGTTGAAATCACGCGCCTGCTAAAAATTTCGCTTTGAGAACATTAAGTGAAATGATAATATTATTCAAATACGTTTTATTGTCAGAAGTAAATAATACGTGGTAATAAATTAATTACTACAATTATAATTGGAACAATTATACTTTTTCTCTCTTTCCCCCATTCTTCGAGAAATGATTTAGGAATTAAGTGAAATCATCGCGACGTGGGTGAATTAGCCAGCCCGTTACTTGTCGTTATTCACATATTTCTCCATACACAACAATTTCTAAAATTTTTCTTCATTCTTTGCCAAAAGTATCAAGAAGGCAAAAAAATGACAGATCGTCACTTTATATTCACAACGGTAACCCATTATAATAAAAAAATAAACAAATCACTAAATCGTATGCAGGACTTTATATTTGTTTACATACTGAGCTAAGCATTTCAGTACTTAGTTTGTTCAATTATTTTTAGAAACTAAAAACCAAAACAAAAAACAGCTGAATTTATTAGGTTCTATGGGGATGAAGTAGTGTTATTGAAATGTCAAGAATTCAAGCTATCATATGCATATAACATAACTACATACATACATAGCCCTGTATGTCGAACAATTGCGTCAAATCGTTTCAGTTTGAAGGGGGGCGATTGTTCTGAAGCATGAGACACTTGTCAAAAAAAAAAAAAAAAAAAAAAAAAAAAAAAAAAAAAAAAAAAAAAAAGTTTCACTGGTTTCGTGTACATAAAAACTTACACGCATAGTAGTTGGGTTTTAGTTGCAATTAGATTGCCATCTGCCTGCCAACTTTCTAGCACATAAAACAACTATAATTTCAACATAGTGGCAGGAAAAATGTAAAATCAATTTTAATTCCAAAGTTCAAAAACTAGATCAGCCTTTATTAATTATTATTATTATTTTTTTTTTAAATATTCGTTCAAATCCGTTTCATTGTTTGCAAAGTATCTTCCCCCGGGCACAATATGCTTTTAACAAAGTTGTCCGCATATTCGAAGTATGACAGCTAATCTGAATTTGAGAGCTTCCTGTGACTCACGTTGAATCTCTTTAATCGATTTAGAACTTTATCCCTAGACGCTTTTTGTGCTTAAGAAATAGCCAAAACTCAATTATTATTCGAAAACGGTTGTTGAGAAGCAGTATTAGTTGAATTTTTGGCGGAAAACTTACGAAGATCCAACGCAGTGTGGGATGCGAACAATTGCGAACTAAAAATTGTCCGTCCTTTTTTGGCGCATAATATCACATAAAAGGTGCATAATAGCACTTATTAATATTCCTGTTTTGTAATGTGTTGGCCGCCAAAAATAATCTTTTCAGAGATTTTAAGGCGACTTTTTTTATTTTTTAAATTGATTGTTTATACTACCAAATGGGATTTGGCGCGCTTGAAACCTAAGTTTTCTAATGGTTAATCGACTGCTTTTGTGTACTAAATTTCGGATATGTGGAGCGTGTAAATATCCCAACGTTCTTATCAAAACAATGCTCTGCACAATAAAAGAAGTAAAATTACAACTAAGAGATTCTAGATGAATCATTGATTTTTGCGAAAATGGCCAATTGGACGCCGTGGACTCCAATGGGCGCGGCGATGTAGTCAACTTCCATGAAGGTTATAAACTTATGGACTTATGGATTAAACTAAGTTATTTATTTAAGAGACATCAGCAAGGGCGTTGTATCCAAGCATTTTAAAATAATGCATTTTACAAAAGTTTAAATTACTGCAGTCTACGAATTATATTACAGATTACAGCGAAGAAATAAAATTTCAATAAATCGATCAATACGTTTAATATGTACCAAATTTAATAGAATTTAGTGCAACTGAACCAGAAATATGATCCTAAGAATATATGGATTAAATCGGCCAATTGTACGGCAGATAACGTTGAATTTAGTGTTTTTAAGTTTGCTGAAGTCTACGAATTAGGAGTTGCAGGGAAAAATTACATTTCCTTAAATGAACAATTCGATTTAGCCCATTTCCAATCCCCAGTTTCTATCGAGCAAAATATGTATGTTTACGAAATTCCATAAAAATGTATGACATTTATGACGTGTCTATCTGCCAGACAGCCGAACATATAGATCTGGTACAATCGTACAATCGAAAGGTACTTAATACCTAGACGTTTCTTTCTATATGTTATGTCTGACGTATGATATACACTTAGGTTTCACATTCAAAATTGTGTTAACTGGGAAAAACAAAGCAGCACTAATGTTTTTACATTCATCTGCGTTTTGTTGCGTAGAAACACGCTATCATATGTGAGTGCATATCTTAGCTTTATCTCCGACGAGATTTTCACTTAGCCAAGGCATTGAAATAAATGCCAGAGAACTTACACATAAATAGATATGCTCCATCAGAAATGCTTACTAGAAACTGCGAAATTTGCGTTCTCATTTGCGCAACGGTTTGAGTTGTGGACATATTTTGACGTTATGACGAATAAAGACGACAATAAATTTTTTTTGCGTAATTCGGCAAAGTTTATACAATATAACGTAATGCTTGAGGAACGAAATGTAATCTAATAATGTTAGATTCCCACTGCGAAAAAATTTCCAGTGAACCAATATTGGAGACATTCCATTAACATTACGCGAATAAAAATTCCCATCGATATCATTCCAGTGCTAAGAGATATTCGATGTCAATTAGAATTATAACAGTTGCCAATAAGTTCTTTACGAAAAAGATTCTCTCCACTTTTTTTATTTTAATCAAGCTTTTTCTTAATATAGGGAAGAGAAAATATGACCGCGCAAAAATGGCAAACTATTGCTTCAAAAAAAAAAAAAAAAAAAAAAAAAAAAACAATTGGATCGGTTCGTGATTAGTTTTCCATGGAAATGTTGCTTTAAGACATTTATGATACCAGGGCTTCGTTCAACAAAATACTTCAAAAAGGACATCGAACTCATCGGCAATCTTTATAATCGAAGAATAATATAAGAATAAAATATGAATTGCGAAAGCACACGTTTTTATTGGGGTGGTACTCAAACAACGCTTTTAAGAAACAAATAAATGGTACATTTCTTATCTTTCAGCCAAGGGAATGGATGCATCCACAAGGAAGTGTTGAAAGAACCAAGTATGTTTTGAGAAAATAAGTAAGCTAGTTGGTACACACATTATTTCTTGTAAATCTCTATAAAATCTTTTATTTTGCCATATCGTAGCTGACAAAACGACACAAATTAACCGTTTTTCTAATTTGCTCTGTGTAAATCCTTCTTCGTAGAATACAGTAATTTCAATTGTCAGTAATACTTCTGAAATTTCTAAGCGGATGACTTAGAAAAGCAAAAAAAAAAAAAAAAAAAAAAAGAAGAAAAGAAGGAAAAGAAAAATTTTTGGTTGCCATAAATTTCTGTACTGATAAAGAGGTGTCCTTAGGCTTTGTAAGACAAGGCAGATTGTGTCCAATTTCGAACTTAAGCTACCTATGATTCTGAGGCATTCTTATAAAAATAATAAAAGCATCAAGTATGACTAGGCTGAATGTTTATTTAAAATTAGAATTCCTACATTTTTTGGCAGTCAATATATTGATTTGATCAGTAAATTTTTGAGACTTCCCCTAAATGTTATTTTTGTTTCAAAAGGTTTTCATATATGAAAATTTAGCGATCAAAAATTACAAACCTTTCAATAATTTTATTTGGTCGCTGTCCCCTTCGTCTGTAATGGTTTATTTATCGCCTGTGTTTCATCATAACTTTTTTCTTTCAGAGGCAAAATCGGAAAATATAGACTCACTTTTATACAGACCATAAAGGTCTTTGGCGGAATATTTTTCAGTCAACAACACAATACTAAAATGTGTTTAGTTCAATAGACTGCTCACTAAGTTTTGACTAAAATTGGCCTCCATTGCCCGTGGAATCTTAGTGGAAGATTTGTGTAAACGTACTTGCGTTTGTACAATTTTGTGTCTAATCAGTACTGTGAGTGTTTTTAATCGCAGTTGTAGTTTTCGATTGCAGAAAAATGATGCCATCGCAATTTGTAATTCTTTCTCTTTCATACACTTCTAAATTCTTAGTTTTATTAAAAGTAGTATAAATTGTAGTATAGTACATAAAATTAGTATAGAATACAACATACACGTAAAAAAACTGTGTGACAAAAAACATTTACAAAAATTATGTATATACAAACACAATACTACCGCTTACTGGAAACGTATGCCAAAAATTCGGAAACAAATTAGAAATTAGAAAAATTAGAAAAAAATTGCCAACCGACATCAAGCAAACGACCTCAATAGTACTCGAGCGCAGGAAAGGGACGCCAAAAAACAGTTATTATGTTAAAACTGAAATTATTTGCAGAAAAGTCTATAAAAAGCTACGGCATTTAGATTAGATGCGTTTATGGAGTAAAATGTGTCTGCTACCTAAATCCCAGAATGGGATCACATGTCGAGGTGAGTGCACTCAAATAATGATAAGTGGCTATAAGAATAAAGAATTGTCCATGGAAATATAATAGATTACCTTATTAGGACACAATAATAAGTAGACAAAATAATCAAACACAAATCTACATCAGGAAGATTCATCAACTTCTCTTTAAAACACCCTGAGAGGGTTATTAACACTGCGACCAATTTTCTCACAGAGTTTTCAATATAAATGACATTGGATTCCATAAGGCTAATAACATTGAAATAAGATATATATCGAATATAAATGATTTTCTTGGGAAAACAATGGAAGGAAGGAAACGAGAAACTACTCTTAAAGGTATACTCTCTTGAAATGCGCTGCACATGATAAATGTCTCCAGGAGAGGAGACTTAATTACAGGAGCGACACAGATAAATGCATCGATATTTAACTAAATACGGAAGACGTAGAAAGTAAATTAAATTAAGTGTAAGAAATTATTTGTTTGTGTATTATGCACATTACAATTAGAAATCTCTGAACATGGCTGAAGAATTTAGTCGAAATGTAGGAACTCTGTTACAAACCTATGTAAGATATAAAATTTTCAAAAAACAATCTTGAAAATCGGTCTTTTGGTAATAAATTTTAGTGTTTGTGTAATTACTATTCATTTACGAACAACATTAACTGAATAAAATGAAATCGTGGCCTTATAATTGGCAATATCTATAGTTGATATGCTCATTTGGAACATTTCGGTCTAAGATCTTTACATTTATATACCGACTGAGAATAAATTGCCGGCTATTTTCATGTTCTTTAAGGTTTGGATTGTTCAACACAAAGCCATTTTTAAAATATTCGTGTTTTCCTAGAACCGGTTAAACGAAGCGAATAAATCTTCTTAAAATGATTATTAGAAAATGAGAATTTTGAAAGATGCACTTTCCTAAAACTGTATTATGAAGGAATTTTTCAAATAAACACCGTTTAATCGACTTTGATGTTATGAAACATATTTGCTTAAAATATACTTGGCATAAATTCCTACTGAATGTTAAACTACTGAACGTAAACATATAAAATAATATAAAACTTCATTAAATCATACGGAAATATAAAAATACAGGTGTAGGATTTCGGATGAAAAAGCCTGTCAACTTCGGTTTTGAAAAGTCAAGCACACCCCATTGTGTCACTTATCTTTTACGAATAATCTTATCTGAAATCGTACACATCATCACCCTAGAAAAACTAACGTCACATGTTATATAATATTTTAGGTATTCCAGATTCTTGTGAAATAGTTTCATAAACAATTTCATGACTTGTTTCTACTTCTACTTCATAGTTTAAATATACACAATGCACTTCTTTCAACTATTGATAAAATCAAATTGATAGCCTAAGCATTGTTATTTTGTTATCAACTTTATGCCTATCTTGTTATCTTTCAAAGACTTCAAATTTTAATGTAATTCCATTTAAATAGTTCCAAAGCGTGTTCTATGTTATATTATAATCCTGATAGGAATTGTTTATGTCATCGGCTGGCATTACAAAAATTTACGGGACGTCTTTGTTTTTACACTAGCAAAATAAACAAATAGATGGGAAAATGTCGAATTTAATTTCAACACAAAATTAAAATATTATCTTAACATTGAGATAACGATATGCCGGAAAATATATAATATTTTTGATCAGTGTTTTTTGTGCACAGTTCTGAAACGTTAATATAAGTTGTCAAATCGTTTTTGGACTTCATTTAAAATGAGCAATAAATAAATAATTAATAGAACTTGTTTCGAGATAGATAATAGATAGTAGTTTGTAAAATGGGATTTTCATACTAATACCGGCAAAATCAGTTAATTTATGATCTTAACATCAAATTGCTCAAAACGATCAACATTTGTGTCTTATACTTATGCTGAAAATCACAAATTTACGTTACCGAAAGGTCGAAATCAATTTCTGACTATTTTCATGGATTTTAGATTTTATTTTATTTTTTTTATCAACATAAGGCCATTATTAAATATGTTCGTAATACTAAAATTTGATCACAGAAAATTAAAAATGTTATTTTTAACTGGAGAAAAGTTTTTGTGCAAGTGCAACAATCAGAAGGAACTGAGGTAGCAATAGTGGTCAAAGAATATTTAGCTCCTTTCCAAACATACAGAATTTGCGATTTACGTCTTTTCAGATAAAATCAAATTTCCCCGTAAATGTTTCAAGAATTGTTAAATCTTCACTCCAGAGAATGAAGATAGGCATTGCATAATACGCAGCAAAATATGGCTAGTACATTCAGAATTCACAGATTTATCGAAATTCAGTCTTTCCTCAGCAATTTATGATTGTGTTTTTGTCCATGATTTTGCCCGTTTTATTGCTTTATACATCGTGATGAAATTTAAAAGAACTCAACGCCTTATACATATATATATCTTATACTTCCCATACATCGACAGACTTAACCCAATTCAATTCCATTATATTCAACCAAAATTGCCACACATCAAACATTGAATAAAGTTAGGTCTGAGGGTGAAAATGGCCTCATTTTTTCACTCTGCTTCCGCATTCTCCCACACAAATTGATCAATTTATAAAAATTAAAATTTTCTCTTGAAAACTTAAAATATGTCCACTGCATTGGTCAACTACTTTTCGGCCTTAAATGGTTATACGGGACAATATGCATTCAACCGTCCTCAATTTTTTTATTGGTTTAAAAATATAAAAGTTATTACAGCGACATATCGTAAGCCATATCTTTATTTTCTCATATTCTATAGCTAGCATTGGGCACAAACAAGCTCACTTTTGTGTATAGAGGGGGTTCTCATAATGGTAAAAAAATGTAAACGTTGCTGACAATTAAAGATAAAATTGAGACTTTAAGGTAAGTAAATAAGGGATTTTCAATCAAAGTATGACCTGAACGCCCCAAAATTCATAAAACCGCGACAAATCGTATCAGAAATTAATGAATACAGTTCATTAAGAATCCAGCCTTGGGAAACAAAAGCATCTAAAAATGGGAAATCGAATGGAACGGAATGGAACGGTGTTTAAGATGAAAACCAAGTCAATACCTGCTGAAATCCAAGAATCCTGATGGCTTTTACGGCAGTAGCGGTTGGAATAGAAGACAAAATATGCGAAGTAAATTACTCAAATATAACTGTCTAGGAATAACTAACAACAAAAGATAAATTGAAAAAGGGGCAGATATACAATGCCGACGAGTATATTTTCGAAGCTTTTATCCACTAAAATAAAAATAGAACTTCGATTATAAAACCTAGGAATATAAGATCAGTAAAAAAGAATAATCGTCATTGCTTGCATAAATGCTACAGAAAACCGCACATCAAAATTTACGATTACTGAAAACAAATTCTCAGACATACTTGTTGGTAGAAAATATATGAAGACCTTATTATAATGCAATATTCAAATGTGGTTATAATGGGAGACTTCAATAACAACATGTTCGACTTGAACAAACATGATTTTGTGCGAAATATTTATCAGAGTATGAACGTTTCTGTTACCCATAACATTATACCTGCACTCGTTGATTTTTCTCATAATTTGACGTTTGTACTAAATTATTTTTTGTTGTCATTCCCTACTATATATTATGTCCTTAAACTATTGTATATCAGTCCCAACGTAGAAGAATTTTTTGATTATAATGCCATTGATCTTAATCGCCTGTTTGATATTTTGTCAAATTGTGATTTTCCCCCAATGTATGTATGTAGCTTCAAGCACTGATGTGCTATTGGACATCTTGTATAATAGCTTACGTGTTTTTCATTCTTTTGCCCCAGTAAGAATGTGGATTTAATGTTTGTATCAGTGACGTCTGTTATAAAGCACCACAAATAAGATATCACTTATCCCTTAGCGACCTTGCATATGAAGTATATTTATCGGATCCATGTAACGAGAACTGGAATTTGTTTCTTAACTGTCGAGATAAAGCCTAGTGCGCCATTAGGAAGATAATTTTCTATGCACGATAGTCTTTTCAACAATAAAGCGAAAAAAGACAAATGACATCTTTTAAATAGGTATGTATAAGTAGTCGGTAATACCACGATATAGTTAATATAGATGTTGATGATTTAAAACACATTTCTGCTTCTCATCAGTCACAAAATAGTGGTAAATTCCCTGAGACGAACAGTTTAATTGACATTTTTCCGTAATATAACTCTAAACGAAGTGTTTGAAACATTTACCAAAATCAAATCCAAAGCAGTAAGATCATATTTCTTAGAATTGTATCACCCTTTGTTTCTAATCATGTTTTACACCTTGTCAATACTATTTTAATGATGTCGGAGTATCCATTATTGTAGGAAATAGGCAAAGTTGTTTCCATTTGCAAAAGAATTTTACAGGGGATTTTAAGCGTACTTCTGTCAAGCCAATTCTTTTTAAAATGGTAGAGAATCTTATGAAAGCTCGCATTCTTGAACAATTAGACAGGTCTTCTTTGATTCACAACTGTCAGTCTGACTTCAAGAAAACATCCAGTACATCATTACTATCTGGCCTAATTGACGACATTAGAAAAACTGTAAATAGAGTTGAATTTTGTATTCTTTTATCTCTAGGCTTACAAAAGGCATTTAATAGATTATACCACGTAACCCATATGGGCAAATTGCACTGTAAATGTTTTCTCCAAAACAGCTTGTTTGTTAATGAGATCGTATCTCACTAATGGACGTTAATATGTTTCTTGTAATGGTCAACTATTGGTCTGTTAACTGCGTCTAGTGATGTTCCACAAGGCTCTATGTTAGGTCCATTAATGTGTAAAGTAAAGTGTAAACTATTTATAACTTCACAACAACCTCAGTGCTTTCTAATTGGATGGATTTAGATTGGCAATAAATACCGCTAAAAGCAATGTAGAAATCGCTAAGACACAAACTTGTTTATTAATAGGAAACGAAACAACCAATCGTAAAATATAATAGAGGTCGGTCCTCGTGTTTTATGTTGCTTATGGGCTATCGGGCTTCAGTTTATAGAAACCTTTGAAATTAAAACTCTTTCGCGAACCGACAATTCATTTCCTTACATTTTGTAGATTTTTTATTTGATCGCCTTTTTTTAAGTTTGTTGCGGGCAGTACATGGTGAAATCCTCTGCCAAAATTAAAAAAAAAAATAAAACATTTTAGCTATTTAAAGCTCTGCTGCCGAACTATGGACAGATTTATATTTTAGCGATTTTTATTTAAGTAATTATTTTATTGTAAAATTAAATTACATTGAAGACTGAATGCTCCGTTTCAGAACAAGAAAGAAAGAAGAAGGCTTGGACACAAATTCCATAGATCAAATGTTGTGACCGTCCCTTCCGTTTTGAAGACATGACCGTATTAATATTTTAACGAATTTAATTTACATTATTTTTTTTTTTAACTTTGAGACAAAAATTGCCATTGACATTGACTGTTATCTGTGTACAAGAGCTTTTGATTGTCATCAAGTGCATTTATACGTAGTTTTCGCAATCGTTCTTCTTCAACCCACCGAACCACTGTCATGGTAAATGCTTAGCCATATGTAGTCGCTATCACTATTACTTCGGATTTCGCAGTCAACAGCCGCTTTTTTCTAAATGACTCTTATTGTTCGCTTAGATTTTTTTTCGTCGTAGTTGACAGTAAGGCGAACGAAACGATTTATGTGTTTGGTAATTCATTTCATTCATGCAAAGAAAAGTAAAAATCTTTTAAATTTACTATGCCAATTAAACAATGAATGATTAATTTTTCACTACAGCAATCTAAACCTTGCTGCTACGGAGGCATAGAAGCTACCCTGCCGAACAAATGCATCTAAAATTTAAAATTTTTTTAATTCACCATGACAATAATTATTTCTAAACAGATGCACGTTTGCTCTTTAAATTGCATGGAAAATAAATGTTTGGTTTTTGGTACATTCTTCAAATTCGAACTGGGCCTGGTCTGCATTGCAAGCCAGAACCGCGGTACTACCGTTATTACAACATGGCATGCAGTTTATGATGCACATTTCCCAATTCATCGCCTTCAAATTACTTGACACTAAAAATGTTTCCTCACAAAAACAACTTGATTTATGTAAATTCTATTCAGATACACAAACCTCTAACAATGTCATGCTGACGCAGTATTACAAATTATACAGCAAAGACCAATGACTTTAGCTGTGAATATGAAGAAGCTTTAAGAACGGAAATTCGAAAACAGTTTGAAGTGGAAATACACCGCCTCACTACACATGAAAATTATAATTCTAATATTAAAAATGGAGCTGATAACAAAATTAAATCATGTTCTCATTAATTCAAGCTTGGCTCTAGGAATAACTTTTCACAAGAAGATAGTCGACTTCGATTTTTCCAATCTTTCCTTTCTTTCAATTTATAGAACCCTGTCTCATATATGTAACATTCTATGTTCATTATCACTATATATGTATGTATGCACATCGTGTTCTTATAAAAATTACGATTCCACGATTCCTTTACGCGACATTGTAAAGGAGTTTCATGAACAATTAATAAGGCTTCACCATTTTTTGTGAAGTATGAACTGCTATTACTTAATTTGTACAGGAAATTTGATTTAAATATTGCAAAAATAATGAAATATTTTACATAACATAAAAAATGAATTGTTCTTAATTTTCTAGACGTCACATTAAACAAATTTCTAATATGAGTTAAAAAAAAATATACTGCAATGTCATACAAAATGTTGTGTCTACCGTATGAAACTATAACGGCGATTTCGCGTATGAAAATATGCGCATCATCGAATTGACGCCATCTGCCTACGATCAGCAATTTAATTATACTAACAGGTTTAGAATTAACTTTGGATTATTTTCACGAATTTTAAACTTCTGGTTTGTCCTATACGAGTATAAAGCCTTGCTAAAAAGCCGGTTAAACCAGTTACTGGCAAAGACAATTTTGAGGAAACGGGATATGGATCTTTTTTTTATATAAATTCACATTGATCATGTCGATTTAAATCATTTTGAAAATCATTAGATTTGTTTTGAATTAAAAAAATCGATTTCTAATTGACATTTTTGAATTTCAGATAGAATTTTTGAATTTCAGTTCAAAATGGTGTCGCTTATTTGTTTGAATAATAATTGAATAATTTGTTACAACATCGACAAATAGTATTGCTTCACATTTGTATGTGCACTGTATGCAAAAAAGAACAAAACGTTATAATGACGGGTAGTAAAATTTACTCGTGATATACTGCGTTAACAAACAGCTGTGATATTTTTGTCTGTAGGGATGGAGAACTAAGTGTTTCCATTCGAAAACATTACATAAATTTCTTTGAAGATTATTAAAAGAACACTTTTGATTGCTTGTATGCGGAGATGAGAAACTAAAACTAAATATATGTAACTGACTGAAAATTAGAAGGTATTTGAAAAAAACGTCGCCAGAATTAATTGCGATTGGGTACTTCGAACGTTATTTATGTACATCAAGACAAAATAGATGCTTTTTCCTTCGATTCAGGTTTAACAATATCTGCACTTAATTCAACGTGCACTTCTATCCACGTGTCGTATATTATTATTCGATAATAGTCGAATATATGCATTGATTGTATAATCTACAATTTGCAACATATGAAGGTAATAAACTGTCAGTCACATAGCGCAGGCGATTGAACGAACAACTAACTTACCCCAATATCCTTGCGAGAGGTATAGACATTGCATCAACAGAAATAGCGGCAGAAGAAAATTTGTGCACATTTGTCCAAATATATACAGGTGAGGAAAACATAAACTTTTTTCGTTTGATTTATGCGATTAACTCTATTCCGCACATAAGGAAAATGCAAAAATATCAACTATATTTCTTTATTGCTTCTCTTTTTATTTTTGGCAAATATATATATTTCTTTTATTTTGCCCACTATGCACAATTGAAGCTCGAGAAAGTGTAAAGCTTATTTTTTTTCAAAAACAAAAAGAAATATCGGAAACGAGCGCACACGTCCGCGTTGCTTGAAATATCAAAGAGATTATGAAAATAAAAACAAGCTCTTTGCGTAATGATGTTTTTGAATTTCATATAGAATTACCTAAATACGCAGCGCAAAATTAAAAATTTAAAAACTGACTGAGCGCAGGAGAGTAAAAGAAACCAATATAGTTAGCTGCAATCTTTGCATTAACACGTATTTAGGTTAGCGGATAGAGCAAAGAAATATACCAAGAGAATTTTATTCTCTCTGGATAAAAAAATGCAGATTATGGTCGTCTGGTGGCGTTGAAATAGCTCAGCGGATATAAATATCCCCTTCGGAACATTGAGTGAAATAAAAATGTCGTTATTGTAATATATTTACTTGCAAATGTTTAAATGCCAAAACTATGGCTATGCATAAACAAAAATTGATAAGTAACAAATTAGTGGCAATAACTACAATGAAAGCGATTTAACATTTCCTCTCTTTCCCCCTTTATATCCGATTTGATAAAAATGATTCATAAATTGAGTGAAATCATTGCGAAAGTAATATAGAACACTGCACACTGTTTTGGAAAACTGATTTGTAGAGGAAATCATACACAGATTAGTCTAACAAATTTACCCGTATTTGAGAAATTTTGCAAATATTTAACCAATTTAACTGTGTATACAGTTAAATCTGTCAGGCCAATCTGTTAGGGCGTCAATCCCTTAAAACAAAGCTTTGAAAATTTATAAATTTGTTTTCATTTGTACATCACAAATATTAATTTTAGGATTTAAGGATTGAGGATTTAATAGAATACCGTTACTGCTCTCAAATCATACCAACTAACTCAAAATTATGCAAAATCTACTCAGTTTGGATAAATTTTGTTGTTAAAGCACATTGTTGTCATTCATTTGATAGATTTTCGACTTATTTGTAAGAATACGGATAAAAACATGAAATTTATGAGAACATAAAATGTATTTCAGTCGCTCTGCTCCAGTCGGCGTGAGATAATGAGATAGCCACAGTCAATATTACGTGCCAACCCGCAATTCCGAATGCTGTTGCATATCCCCCACAGATGTCGAATATGCGTTCGGTGGTAGTTAACAAGAGAAGGCAATTAGTTTGAATAACTTACATTGCATTCTAAAACCGCTCAATTTAAAAACTGACGGAAGACAAATGTGAGGAGACTGACTATACATTCTGTAACATCCTAGAAGAGTCTTACGATAGCTATTATGGCCATTAAAAATGGAAAGGAAAGATGTTTTCAGTCCAGTTTCGATTTCAAATCCCACTCAACAATAAGAGGACGTTTGATTTTATTATTTTACACTAAAGTTTGTGTCTTTAACTTTATATTAATTTTTGCTCTGACGTCGTTTCTTGTAGGTGTGTTAAACTGGGGTAAAGTAGATTTAATGTTCTTTCTCTTTCCTTTAGGTAATATATTTTGCCTAACATCCAATAGATACAGTACTTTTTAACAAATTATATGCAAATATTAAAAAGTGGTAGTAATTGTAACACTGGTGAACACAATTATAAAAATGCTATTTCAGTGTATTACCACCGGCTTAAGAAATGAGGCGGTAACTACCGACCATAGCTACGGTGCGCATGAGATAGGGCAGAAGTTAAGGCCGGATGTATGTAGCTATCTGTCTCTCAGTTAGTAAGACAAAACGCCAGTGGACACCAAACCTTAGGATACTGCATACATAGCAACACTGCAGCCAACTATAATGTTTGCTGTGAGGGAACGTTATAGGGGTAAGATGATAAGAGATAACCATCAGCTTTAATACAAGAAATTTTTATGGAAAGAGGGCATAGAAATCATTGACCGTGACATTACTAGCTAAAATTATAGCATAATAGTAATATTACGGCTTAAGGCACTGTGTTGAAGAAAAGCAACCTCAAAACGTATATCAATCATCTTGGCTTCAGCCCCTTTCCCATTGCTTTTAAGGCTTGGTCAAGTGTGATAAACGAAAGACAAAAATCAGCCTTATCTGATCAGTGCGGCTTTAGACCTGGTTAACCGAAATTCACACTTTGGCAAGTCCTGGACAACAACTACGGATGACATATCAACAACTCCAGCTGCCTTTAAAAATTGTATGAAATAGAAATTCTGCGAAATAACACGGTACATTTTGTGTGAGTAGAGCTACAATAACAATTGCTTTATTTGTGATTGTGTGTAAAATATCACATAATTACCAAAGACAATATATACGCACAGATAATTTATTTCGCTCTGGAGCTGAATCAGAGAGAGCCAAGAGGTAAGGTAGTCCCGTTCTTTTCGTTACTCACTTTGCGCGATAACTTCATAACTTTATTTATTTTGGTTACTATTTTTGCAGATTGTAGTAAGTTAAACACCGTTACATATGACGTTAAAAAAAGCTAGACTGTTACAGTTCCACGTTAGGAAAGAGGGCGAGAAAGGACAAAATTATGGTCTTGAGTGAACAAAAAATGATCTTACTCTCTTGGCTAGAACTAATTGGGAACTTAATAAATCACTTCATTTTGGTTAACATCTCGTCTGTGCCATCATTTTGACTGAAATTCTAATATTTGTTTCTAATGGATTTCATGTTCTCATTACATACATGCAATGAGTTACTTATTTATAACTTATGTCATAGTTAAATATCGTTGTGGAAGCATTTAGCGGAAGCCGCTGTGCAGTCAACAGTCAATCGAAGTCGCCGCGTACAGTCAGATGAGTCCGCTGTGCATACAATAGACCGAAGTCTGCATGTTAGTCGGCAGAGACCGCTACTATGTTAACAATCGATCAACCGCTGTGCCAAAAATTCGGGAAAACCCCTTCAAAAATTCCACTCATTCCCAACAGTCAAACTTCAGCAAAGATACCAATAATTCTCTGACTCCGCAGTTGGAACTGAAGAGGCTGCAATCTGCATACGTAAATTACTTTACATCCAAGCCACTTGATCGACACCCACTATAACTTAACCCTATCATTAACTGGGTTTCACAATGCACATTCAGTGAGACTTACTACAAAACACAAATTGTATTGACGTACATATTTCTTGTATCCTTCCACTTCTGATGGCGGTAGTAGTATGCAGATTGGTCAATGAGTGAAGTTGACGTTATGGGTGGTGGTTGATTTGCTGGTTATGTAGGCGGGGGAGAACGTTGGGGTGAATGACATTTGCCGGCGATAGTTTTTGTACTGAATAGCGTAAGCAAAGTGAGATGTTGGGGTCGGGGGTAATAAGCTTAGTCTGTTATTGTGTGTGCGTTTATGACTGAGTTTGGTATCCTTGCTAAACATATAGTACATCTTCGTGGGATGATTGCTCGACTTGAGGTATTCAGTAAATATAAACAAAAATTTTAGTGAGCCATATTGCATCAAACAATTCATGGTATGGTGACCAATCCTAATCTATGACACAGTCGGATGAAAGTTCTGAGAGTCCTCGAAAGAAAAATCATCCGAAAAATATATTGATCCATCATCATTAACGGAGAGTACCGAAGTCGTATGAAATTTCCGTTTCATTGATCTAATCTATGAATTATGTCAATCCCAAAGACAAAATTCTAAAATAATATGGCGGTAGACAATTTATCAGACGAAACGTTTCGCATATTGTGTGGAGAACGGAATTCCATTAAAGGTCAAAACCATCTGCAATAGTTGCTACTAGCAGATTAGTGCCAGCTGGAGATTTTTACAGAAAATAATGTAATACGTAAATTTATTATTGCGCGATTATCAATGCAAGCGCCCAAGATTTGAGTTGTAGTATCATGAGACCTCTGCGAAATACTTTCCATCTGATGATGCTAGAGGCATTTTGTTCAAAATATGATACGTTTCGATGTTGATAACTATTCACTTTTTTCCTTAGCTAATTTGCATTTCGTTCAAAGTATGCTAGATGATTTTTTTTTTATTTATAAAACTCCAAGCTATTTTGAAAAATTGATGTTAATAGAATATGCTATCTAAACTAAACTTTATTTTATTGGATTAGTTTTTTAAGGCTTTTGAGACTGAATATATTCAAAATTTTCGATCAACTTGTATGGGAAAACAGTTACGGGTTTAAGAGATGTCACTTAGAATTTTAAATATGACCCACAATTAAACCACTGCATCAGCGTTAGCTATTTGTTGTACAGTTTATTTAAATTAAAACACTTTAAAATTTGCTAAACGGAGCATTATAATAAGAGTGAAAACATGTAAACATTTTGAGAAATAGGAAGTCAATGAAATATATCATAAATTAGAATCATGAATCAAATGAACATGCAATAGCGTATTTATAAAACTAATACTGTAAACCCGATGTGGTTCAAGTAAAATGTTGTAAAATCGTCTAATTGTGTATATGCGTTGTCTAACATACTTCGCAAAATACTCATACAGTTGTGGGTAGTTAGACATTAAATGGTATACTGTTCGTAAGAGGTAATCTCCAATGATCTGTATAAAAGATCAATACTATTATAAGCAATATAATCTAAAACATTAAAACAAGAAGTTTTACTTTATAGACACAAAACAAAAAACAAAAATATTTAGATAGTCGTCGTCAAATGTATAAATATCACCAATAAAACCAAATGAAAATCTGTTTTAAAAAATATTTGCCTACAATGTGGGGCTTAAATGTAAAGTTAGTGATAGAACAGTACTAACATTGAGTGCATGTTTGAGTATTACCTAAAAGCTTAATGGGTTTAACTTAAAACTAAATTAATAGATTTGGAATTTGGTCTGTTGTTTGATATACTTATTGATAATGTGTACAAAATGATTAAATCAAATTATACATGCATTTTTGTTTTTATACCAAAAAAAATGTGTATCCAATTTTTGTTAACGAATTAAATTGAAGCCATATACATTATGATATAGTACACATATACACTATTGCTATTTCAATTAGCCCTTTTTTTCTGCAGATTTACACAGCACACACGTTTGTTGTTACTCTTGGATTGCTTCCCTTACACGCTACATATACTTAATATTTAAACATTTTCCTTTTTGGTTGATCTCAATGGGCAAAGTTGAAGCGTGATACTGTTTTATGGCAAATCCATCGTATCGCTTGTCGTACACGTGTCGAAACCCATTTGAAGATTTCACCAGTCTGCCGTAATTTCGATGCGCAATGCTTTATATGATCTGTGCAAAGAAGTTAAGGAAAACCAAATGCTGCAACATAAAACTATGAGCAAAATTAATAAGATGTTCTAAATTTTCAAAATCTAAAAATTTTCTGTTCCGACAATTCAGAACCAATTAATAATTATACGTACGAGATTTGCTAAAATGATACAGCCGCAAGGAATAGATTGGATAACATTATCTTATTGCATTCTTAACTGATTATATAACACTTATAAACGTATGAAGAATAACTAGCAATTTTCGGAACCATTTGGAATTAGGTATATGGAATTAATCGGTTAATCAACTATAGTGATTAATCCGTATGTTGGTTAATCAGTTAATCGAAAGTTCTGGTTATTCAGAGCTATGGTCAAATATTTTGAATTTTGGTTAATCAAAATTGAATAATTTCTTCAAAATCCAAATATTTTGTATACGTGACAATAACACAGACATATACAAACATCAAGTTGTTAATGCGGAGCATTTTCGGTAACGGCATCGAAGGGTTCGGTCATGTGCTGATGTAATATTGCCCCTTCAATGTATAGGTAGTTGTTTGAATGTAGCTGAGATATGTTGATTACAACTTTCTCTGGTTGTTGCGCAATCCTACAGCCTAACTAACGGTGGAAATAGCCAGAATAAATTATTTTTAGCTTGAAAATAGAAGTTATCTTTATCTATCGAAATCGATTTGAATGTTATAAAATGAAAAATTATTACAGGCTAAAAAGTGATATCTGATTACCTTTTTTTATTGACATGTGCCATTAGCTCCAACCTTCCTTATTTCTTTCAACACAAGGTATCTGTCAAATTTCCAAAAGTAATTTTTAAAAGATTCTGGAAAAGTGTTGTTGATTTTAAATCTTCAAATTTAAAACCAATTAAGTTGAAATTCGTTGTTGATATTACGTGTTGTGGAAAAATGGCTATAACTGTCGATTTAACATTGGGTTAACTGAAAAAGTTGAGATTTTAAGACTTTTTGTTGAACACATTTGGCATTGAGTTATTATTATTGGAGCTCTGAGCAACCAAAAATGGTTAGTTAGTAAACTGTACTATTGCCGATAGCAAACATTTTCTGTGGTAGGTTTTGACTGACAGGTGTTTATTAAAATTTAAAAATAGCTACTCTAATATTGCTGTACGATCAAATATTACAATATTTGATATATGATAAAAAGCAGGAAAGCGCAAAAGTAATTTTCTTTAAGTATTTTCATTCATCTCATAGAGTACAACGGCCCCGTAGATATCGTTGTTTTACCCAAACAAATGCAAAAAATAAATGAATTTTCGATTTCGGACGTCAATTTGGGAAGCTTTTACGCGACTTGTCGACTGCTCGACTACTTTAATGATAAAGTAGAAGAAACAAAATTATTTCATTCTATAAAACCACATTGTGAAGTTTTATAACTTTTGAACTGTTTGCGATAGAAAGTAATGAAATCATGTTTTTCATAGTAAACCCCAATATATATCTGCGGTCACAAGGAGAATCGACTTTGGTGGAGTTAGGACAAAACTGAGTTTATTCATTATTATTATTGTACTTATTTTGATGCATATTTACATCCAACCCCATTCAAAATTTCGATGTAATTCAAAAGTTATAGCAATTTTTTAAAACACCGTTTTTTTAAAAGTAGTATCTCTAAATGTTGATGTGAGCAAGAACAGGCTTTACGTTATTTCTAAAAGCAATTCTAAAACGTTATACATGACCAAAAGCTATAACAATTTCCCCCATTATAGCGACTTTTTTTTAATGATTTAACATCACAAGACGGTGTATTCCGAGTTAAGTCGTTTACCCTTGTAAGCATAGATACTCAAATTTAACTTTGGTTTGAAAAGGATATAATAACGTGAACGGCTGATGACCACCATTTATATATGTCACATAGGTGAAACCATCTCGCTGGCCTTTGCCTCTTATGTGATAGTAATAAGGCAGGAAAGAGTGCAGATTAAATCTGTAATATATAATAAAAAATATAACAACTCATTTGCGGTCGACACTATACTAGAGCAAAAACGCCACAAACCTTCGTTTCTCATAAAACAATATGGCAGGTTGATTAGTTGTTAACACATGTAGAAATATTGCTTTCACAGACTGTCTCTCAGCTGTCGTCAAGTGATTTATCAGGGCATCCAATAACAGTGAACCGATGCCATTACGCCGATGTTTTCTATGCACACCTAAAGATAATATATAACCAATATCTGCAGACTTACCCATACTATCGGGCAATATACCTTTATCCTGAAAATAAAAAAAAAATATTTACACTATAACAAATATATACTAATATCTACACCATATGCATACTTCTTTATTTAGGTTTCTATACGGTTTAATTTCAGCTACAATTAAACCTATAATTGCTAAATTATATACAGCTGCTAATGAGAAAAATCTCGAACTGGAAGTTATATCCTCATACCATGATAAAGGATAATCGATGGGAAACCAATCCTGACACAAGGTTCGCACCTATAGATATATAAGAAATAATAATAAGATAAGAATTAGAAATAAAATCAAATTTGAAAAGGTGATTTCTGCAAAATGTCGTGAATCCTCCTGCCTGAAGAATTCATTTATACTTTTTTTGGATAGATCAATTAATGTGCCTGAATGTTTCTTAATTATTCATACTATTATTGTTATCAAATAAAATGATTTACCTATAATTCGTCAAATGTGAAAATTAAAACAGTTGTGTACGAAGATGCACTTAGCACAATATTTTGTTGGCAAAATTGAGATTTCAGTTTTTTCACACAGATGATGCTTTTGTTGTTTTTGAAATGCTTTACCTCAACTGGTTAATAGCTGACATTTCAAGCTTCAATTTGTGATATGCCAGATCATTTTCACTGATCAGTTTACTTGTATATTTTTCTCGGATTTTTATTTATTCCGGAGTCAGCAAAATCGTATGAATAGAAAGTCTTTCAGTACAAATGAGGACCTAAAAAGAGAGTTGTTCCAACAGTTTGGTGGGAAGGATCCATTCTTCCAATCTGGCATCAAAATGTTGCGTGAACAATAAAACGGCGCTTGTATTGTAAGTTAAAATTAATTATTTGTGCACAAAATCTTAAATTTACTTTGAGCAAAAATTATATTTTTACCACTTGTCCGGTTTTTATTGAACATAAATTTCTAAATTGGTTGTAGTTCGATACGTAGGTTTGAGCTTAAAATAGAACTTTAAAAGTGAGTCAAAAGTATGGAAGACTTAAAAGGATAGGGTCAGATTTCTTGATTTGCACTTCGACGTTTTGGTGTGTCTTTTGATGCTATCTATGACATGTACCTTTTATAATATAAAAGAGCTTGCAGCAATGCCAACATAGAACAATACTGTTTGAGAGTTAGGAGGTTGACTGTGGTGGTACATCCCGTAAATAATAACGGAGGTGTCCCACGGCCAATCCAGAGCAGGCAGAAACCACTCATAGAGCGAAAAGGCAAATGCTGACTTGATCTCGGTGGTCTGTATACACATGGCAGCTACTGCATCCAATATTTAATTTAATTTATTTACAATTTGTAATTAGAAGCTTTACGGCCAATTCAATATGAAATTACAATATACAACTAAAATGGCTTAACATGTTTTCAGCTTATAAAACATCTGAGCAAGAGAGGAATATAAACATAAATAATATCAGAATTAATAATAAAAAATCAAAATTATCAATTAGAGAAAGTATAAAAAACTAAAATCGATATGAATGAAAGCCACATTAAGTTCCCAACATAAAAAGACATAAGAAAGTAACATTATGCATCTAGATTGTCGGATACAAATATTGAAGGAGTTGATTTCGAAAATTTAAATAGGATAGATTAAAGTGCTTAATGCAGTTTAGCAATAAGTTGTGTTGCCCTAGTATCTCGGAAAGAAGAAATGATTTATCTATTAAATATGTTATTTTAGGGATAATCATTTCATTTCATTTCATTTATTTAACAGTCTTGTAATTTAAAGCCTTTTGGCCAATATTAAACAAATTACAAAATGCATAAAATAAATACTACTTGAATTTGAAAAACAAAATATAACTTAGAATATAAAATTAAATTAACTAGTAACTAATTACCTATAACGCTCAAATTGAAGTGCACCACATAGTAGGCGATATGAAGGGAAATAAAAATAATGAAAAAAAATTAAATATTGAATGATGTATATATGTATGTAGGTCAGGCCAAATTTCAATTTTTTTTTTTTTTTTTTTTTTTTGTTGGTAAATCACAATAAAATGCATAAATTGAAATAAGTACTACTCCAAAGTAAATGTAAAAATGTACATAACATAAAAATTGATCACATAAAATCATACATTTAATATCAACCAATAAATACACCAATAATTAATAAATATCACTCGTAAATGCAAGCATTAAGATGTCAAAGAAGATGTAAGATGTAAAGAATATTCACCTACGTCAACTGCATATGATAGACAAGTCTATTACGAAATGTTGTGTATGATACATTTAAATTTCTAAGCTCATTTGGCAATGTATTATAGCTACGAGCTACTCTTACATTAAAAGATCGTGCTGTAAGATGGCAAAGTTTGGGGATAAACAATTGCCTTCTACGAACGGAATGACAAAATTTAAAAGATTCGTATAGGAAACGCGGACATTGGTTAGAATATATTTTGTAAAAACACAACAGCAATCGTACATCGACAAATGCAGGAAATGAACATCCCAGAAATTTAATCACAAAAGGTGTTATAATCAAGTTTCTACAACGCGTGGAATGTATAAAAACAAATGATTGTGTAAGGAAAAGCGGATATTTGAATTTTTATCTCTTGCAAAATAAAAGCAGTGATCTAAATAGTATGAAATCATAGAATGTACAGCCAGTATAGATATCGCATTAAACACTAACTATAATCTTTGTAATTTGCGTTTAGTTGTTCCTGCATACGTTTCTAAACAGTATAAAAAAAATTTGACATTATTAATACATGTATCAAGGTTTTTTCACCCTCCTCGGTAAAATAAAGTCAGTGTTATAGAGGCAAGGAAGCCTATTGAATACAAGCAATCCCACTATCTACATGCTGATTAAAGCTCAACTTATCAACAGTTACTCCTAAACACTTTAAACTACGTACAAACTTAATAGTGGTGCCGTTACAGCTCAAATATAAATAACACTCTTCATGAGAAAAGAATTGCTTTGGTTTTAAAAGGATTTAGGCATAAATTATTTCAAGTTATCCAAGAGTTAAGCTTTACCAGTGTGTCCTCGATTTTGGCCTGAAGAACTTCCATATAAATTGAATCATCTTTGAAAACAATTTGCACACCATCCGCACAAGCATACACAGAGCACCAATCACCTAGACTACGAAAGATTACCCAAAAACATGTTGAAAAGGACAAGGCCAAGGACTGAACCTTGAGGTATCCCACTTCTAATAGGCAATATGTCAAACGACCTGCAGTCGGCATATGCAAAATCACTTCTGCCACATATAAATGACGACATCAAACGGCAAACACTGGAAAACATTCCATAATCCGCGTGTATCTTTTTTAAGAGAATGCCGTGGTCCATTCTATAGAACGCTTTATACAAATCTCATGACAATAATATGCGTATTTTTAGTCGTAAACGCTTCTCCTGATATCATCAGTAAGACTTACTAATCAGGAAGAAGTATTTCTGTGTTACGAAACCAACACAGGCAATCGTTGAGATTAGAATCACTCTCTAAAACGCCTATCAGCTGTCGCTTTAAAACATGCTCCACTACTTTAGATAATACCGGCATTAATGAAATCGGCCTCAAAATTTCCACAGAATTACCGCCCAACTTTTTCCTAATTGGACGTATCTTAAACAACTTCTAACTTCCACAGGAAAAGTAAAAGTTGTAATGATTGTGTTAACTACGTGCAGAAAGAAAGGAGATAAAAAAGTGAATATTAACTCTAAGAATTTAGGAGAGAATTCACCAATAACAGGAACATTAGACTTGATCGAAAAGAAAGCTGTAACCTACTCATTCATAGCGATTGCGCGGAAAGAAATTCTGCTCATCTCATTCTGCCGATATTGAAAACTACTTACATCTGTTAGGTTATGCAATTGGTTATCTACAAACCTTTCGTTCGAATCACTAGTTCCTGCGTAAACTTGGCTCACTAATGGGCCTTCACCTAGTAACCCATTGTTCTTTATTAGGATCCACATTCTATTACCATTAACGGCATCAAAGTATGACCCATGTGATTTAGCTTTTCTTTTCCTAATAAACGATTTTGCATGATTTCTTAGTTTACAATCAATTTTCCAGTTGCTATCAGCGGGATTTTTAAGGTAATCTATATAAACACTCGCAATGAACAATGATATTGAATTTCCGCATGTCTTCCCCTAAGAGGCACTACAGGACGCATGTAATCTAATTAGGCAATCTACCTGTTCGTCAGCATTAGAAGTATAGAATATGCATGAAAAATCTCTGAACTCATAAAAACCACAGCAGCGTTTACTGAAATACACAAAATGGCGTGCTTAGATATAGCCGGACAGGAAAACTGCTAATTTTCGGGTTTGGACAACACAAAATAATCAATAATACGTTGGAAGAGAATTGTCGATCGAGGCATATCTAATAAGTTATTGTCGAAATCTCACATTATTATGATATTGGAATACCTGATTTCAAAGTAATGCAAATCTCCGTAAGGTAAATACACTACACCTAACAAATAACAATATTTCAACAAAGAGACTCTTGACCACACCATAATTATTACTTTTATACACAACTTTATCTTTGATATAAATATTGGCCCGTTGACCTAGACGATCCCTCCTACAGCAATTATATCCTGAAGCACTAACGCTCCTTGGTGATACTGAAGGTTTAAGACATGTCTCAGTAACACCAACTACATCTAGATAACTTCGTTCTAATATTTTTCTAATTTCGAAGAGTTTAGTTGGCCTCGGATTTAGATTAAAGCTGTGATAATTAAAATTGGCAGTATTAAAGTCATTTAAAAAACCTACGTGGGAACGAATAATGCGACTATCATTAAGAATAGCACAATATTATCAAAAGGCATTTTCCAATACAAAATACATTCTAAAAAATAATAAAAAAGAGAAAAATGGAAATAAACGAAGCAAAATAAATAAAAAATAGATAATAAAAATATAATTATTTGGTACTCCAATGGTTGCACATTATTGCTTCATATTAAAACACTCTACGGCGCTATCCATGTATGAGTACGTAATCATATATCCATGTAACATGTATATATAATGTATATATAGAATCTTTTATATATATGTATATTGTATTTTTCTTCAATAAGAAAAACAATATTTATTTATTTATTTATTTATTTGTTCATCATACAGTAATATTAAGCCTTTAAGGCCAAAAAACACTTATATTACTTTGAATAAAATTCTGAATAGATATATAAGGAAAACAAACTGTACATCATGAATAAATATATGTTCATATACATATGTTCTAGTTATCTTTAGCGTTGGTCCCATCCGTAATTTCTTTATAAAGATACTAAAAAAAAAGGATATGATATGGAGAAATGCAAGTCCTTATTATGTTATGTTCAATAAATATGTTCAATAAAAAAAATTAATTTTTAATATACTGTTATAAAAACCTTGATCTGACTTTTCACATATTTGAAAGAGTGGACTTTCCGTGTCTACTATACCTATAGATCTTCAAACGGTTGGTGTTTTAATGAAAATGTGTAAACATCGGTGAGAAAACGATGTTATGTTACAAAGCAATACATTCTTTAACCTATATTTGTCAATACGAAACAATCGCAATATTTTTTTATTTTTAAAAAAGAGTGGTTTGTTTAATAGATTCACTTAATTCCGAATTTCGTTAGCGAATTCCCTTCTTTAAAGTGTGCAAAGTTTTTAAATAGTCTAGTTTATAGGCCGGAAATGTTAGAGTAATAATAATTATAATGTGTATTATATATAATATATTTAATAATATGTCTTAAGGAGGAAATTGCTTGTCAAATCTCGTTGAGATCGGATAATGTTAACGAAACTGATATGCAGTGTGGAATGGAATGGCTTATTCGGATATATACATACCTCTGTTAAATCATCTGGAACCAAAAACCGCAATTGGACATCGTTAATGGAACAAAGTGGTACATGTTCGTTGTCGATGCGATTTACATCAATCGGTTGTGGAGATGTGTTATGTTTATTGTGGATGTTTGTATATCTGAAAAAAACAAAATAAATATAAGACATATTGTGAATGGAAGACATTGTAAGTGTGTATGAATAAAGAACAAAATAGAAATAGGTGAATTAGAATGTTTTTGTTGAAATCAAAATTAACAGTACGAGTCTTAATCGTTGGGACACATGGATATAATTCATTCAAAATCCGGAACGTCTTGTACATTATTTTTGAACAGCTGTTACATTGTATTTGTCGTTAAAATTTGGGACTCGTAAGCTCAGTATAAAAATGTATGTGTATCAACGCTGCCCCGCCCTTGAGATGCAATGGAACTTCTATTAATATATAGTTAACAAAGTATATTCACCAACAAGGCACAATCACCAGATAACGTATGTCTTAAAAATTAAGTTGGTTACTATAAAGATGGAGCTAGAGTTAATAAAACAGAAACCGGAACTAAAAAACGGGAAACCGATTATCTTGCTCGTATGCCTGTTAACAAAAAAAGTTTTTAAACGATTAAGTATTATTAGATCTTGAATATTCGATACCATTCAACAACTGTTATCAATCGAGCACAATACTCAGAAATCAATTTTAGTTGGAGAAAAAGGGGTTGGCAAAATGATCGAACGGTTTGTAGATATTGTATAGTAAATATAATTTCGTATTCATATATTTATTCATCTAATCACTTTTCGTATTATAATAACAGATTCGTTAAAACTATATTTTTACAATATCACTTTGCCGGTATATTAAGAATTGTGCCTCTTTCTAGATTCTAGATGTTCTGTACTGGTTTGCCTCTGCCCTACTATATTCCTTGGCTCAATGCATACTACCGAAATATTACAATCATAGAGGTCTCCAGAATAATCTATATATTTAAGAATGTGTATGGGGAATTAAATAACGAGCTATGGTTATGTGAGAATCATACAACAAAAATTTTTCCGGTTCACACAACGAATAACGATTTCTCAGTGTATGGAAGCAAAGAACATGCCGCAACATCGAATTGTCGATGAATAGGCCTTGCGAAATCTTAGGGATAATACGTTTTTACCAAAAAATTACGTTCAGCGACTGATTCAGCTCAAAATAGTGATTCAATATTGGACACCTTACGTGAAATACGTACAATGTAGCCATGGCCAACATTTGCAAGAAATAATAAAACTCAAAGAAGAACCATTGCAACATCGGCTAAAATAAGCATGTATTTTGTAATTTTTTGTGTATTTTTCCCCACTACTAGCCATTTACTTAACAATCCCCTCGACTTTACAATTCAGTTTAATATCTACTCTAAAATATTGACATTGTTTACAAACTGTTGGCAATTTGTTTTCTTTAAATAATAGTACGTAATTTTCTGCATCATTATTTCTGCAACATATTTTTGCTCCAAAGAAAATATACGATTTTATGCAGAAGTGCGTATTATCATTCTAAACAACAAAATTGGCACAATGCATTACTGGTATTTTTGAAAAATCTGTCCTTTGGAAATGAAAAAAACCTTCTTAGGGCAAAGGCATGAATGAATGAATGATTTTGATAGTAGTTAATGGAAAATTGTAAAGTATATGATTTGATTTGAAATCAATAACAAACCCGAACCTTAACAGACGGACGAATGCTATAAAGCTAAATTATTGCACTGCCATTATTACTTTCCTCAAGAAAACAATATTTTAACTTTTTGAAAATATGTTTCTTTTACTCATAAATATGAAATCAGCCTTTGAACCACTTCGTAT
>JAHXMU010000568.1:218423-247653 GCA_019455685.1 Philornis downsi
CTTATTATTCGAAAATGTCAAAATGTAAGCGACATTATAAAAATTTCATAATCGCCGTAGCTTCAATTGTTTCCTTTCTTAGTAAAACTGTTTTATATGTGACAATTAATAAATGATGATGATGATGATGAAATGATCACAGTATTTTATTTATTTATTTATTTATTTATTTCTGGCTTGTAATTTAAAGCCTTCCGGCCAATTATAAGTAAATTACAATATGCAACAATTCATCATAATAAAAATTAAATATAAAATTTATAAAAATATAATATGATATATAATAATATAATATAACATTATGATCGTTGAAGACAAAAAAAAAAGTATGGAAAAAAAAGACTAATTCAAAAGTTAGAAGTTAATCGGAATATAATCTTGAAATATAAGATAATCGGTATGTAATAAAGGCTGCCCACAGTTTAATTGAAAACAAAATTTTACAGTAAAGTCTGAAAGTGTTGTAGAATGTGCCTTTTGTAAGAATCAGGAAATAATTTAAAACTTTTTAAATGGCTTGGTAGTAAATTGTAAATTCGAGCTACTCTTACTGCAAAAGCACGACCCATGAGTGTGGTTATTTTAGGAATAAGAAGCTGCTTATTACGAGTGGAATGTGAAAAATTAAATGAATTAAAAAGAAATTGAGGACTACACAATCGAACAACTTTATAAAATAACAGCAAAGACCTAAAATCTACATAATTTTTAAAACTACAACCCAAGAAACGCTTAACATACGGTGTTATATGAACACGACGCCTCAGTGAGTATAAATACCTCATAACTCTATTAAACGCCATCTGAACTTTCCTCATATTTTGTTTTTTAGTGCCACTATATAACTCTAAACAATATAGGATACTAGGCATGATATAAGCATGAACCAATTTCTCCTTAATCGATCTGGGCAACACTAAGTCGGTATTATAAAAACTTCGCAGTGAATAATTTAAACGTCGGACTACATTATCCACATGATAGTTAAAACTTAGTTTGTTGTCTAAAACTACTCCCAAACAATGTACACTGTGGACCACTTCAATACGTGTGCCACGATAAGATAAATTCAGGTTTAAATCACGATTAGAAAAAAGCATAGCTTTTGTTTTTGGAATGTTAATTGAGAGTTTATTTTCCGTCATCCATGAGCAGATCAAATTTAACGCATAATTAATATTACTTTGCAAGACATCATCAAACTGATATTCTCCCTTAAAGAGCAATTGAACATCATCTGCAAATGAATAGGGAATACATGTATCATCGAGGATACTAAACAGGTCATTTAAGTACAAAATAAAAAGAATTGGGCCAAGTACCGAGCCTTGAGGAACACCGCTTTGGACAGGTAAAACAGAAGACAACGAATCATTGACAACAACATATTGACTCCTATTGACTATATATTGACTATATTGACTATTGACTTTTAATAAAAATAACACAAAAGTTGCAGCAATTTGAGAAATTTCAATTTCAATTTCTGCTGAAATCGTTCAAAACTGAAAGTTCATTAACATTTACTGTTATATTATTGTTCATCGAACTTTTCTTTACATATGGGATATGGCGCCACCAAAAGAAACAACTCCGTGTAATATTTCCAATAAAGACATAACAAAAACACGATCATCTGTTCAGTATTGTTTGTTTATAATAGCTTCATATTCCATGGGGCGGAGTAACTGAGAACTCCTTAGCTATAGAACTAAATTTATTGTTCAAGTGTAGTAACTCTTTGAACTCTAAAGAGGCATATAAGCCAAAGCTGCAAGATGATATTCATTTAATTCATTCGAAAATGGACTGAATTCTTCAAAAAACATCGATGTCAGCAAGAATTATTTGAATCTGAATTTGAATTTTGCAACAAATTATACAAAGCCATGACACCATTGAGGAGGTTGGGTCTGTTGCTGAGAGTAGAAATGTGCAGAAATTTCAATTAGGGTAATTGCCTAGTGTGAGGAGGTGCCGAAAGTGACTTGGTATATTGCAAAGGTTTTATAAAAGATATCAGTTCTCTTTTATAAAACCTTTGCAATATACCAAGTCACTTTCGGCAATAAATGAAGCAAAATTATTCTAAGAACTTAGATCGCCAAAAGCATAATATGTGCTAAATTTAAATGAAATCAAATTGTGCAAAATAATATCAATAATACATAATACGTTTCCTCGAAAGCGTTATATGTGCTTCGAAGATTATATTCTTTGAATGCTTACCTTTCATTGTAAATACGAACAAGAGTAGCTAAAGCTATTGTGTATGGAAATGTAGGGAATCATGGCTTGAGAGAATTTTTAATTCAATTTTGCAAATAACGTCTTCTGCAAATAACGTCTTCATGTTTTCATTTTTCCTGTTTTCATCAGTTTCCGTTTCCCAAATTCTAATTCTCCGACTTTGCTTCATACAGAGTTTGTATTTTCTAGATCTACATATAATATTCAACTTACACGATATTTCCAAATTGTACTACTTCTAGAATAGCCTTCCAATGCATTTACGTATGTTAACTGAACCGATTAGATTAATACTTTCAAGATAAATATCTTCTTTTTTCCTTCCTTTTCCTCTTTATAATCTAAAGGTTTGTCAACATATTAACAAACATTATTATAGTTTTTTTTTTAGTTACGTTTTGTTTTAAATTTATATTAAATTTGCGGTTAAACACTGAAATCTGGCATGCCTATTTTTGTTCTTGTAATATGTATTATTGGACAAACCAATGTCCCTCCTTTGGATGGATGTTACCCACAACTATGAAGACTGCTTAAAGTTGATGTAGTGCCCCATAATTATTTACTTCTTTATTATTTATGCTTTTATTTTCCCCCATTAGAACTGGCATTTGTACTTATCTGTTCAAAATGTTATAAGTTTTTGATGAAGAAGTATTAGTTGGAATACGTAGGACATGGTTATTACATTAATTTTCATTATTCTAGTGTTAGTGTGTTTCCCAGCTGCATTTAATTTTTTGTGTTTGATGTTTTCTAATTCTAATTTGGGCCCTATCATTAACAATGACTCTTATCTAAAAAATAAGTTAAGTAAATAGTTTGATGTTTGATCAGTTATAATAAACTGTCAAATTGCCTGGCCTTCGAGTTCCAACTCAATATTGATGACACTGCGGATATTCTTCTCAATAGTCGCGTCGATATTTTTTGTTGTCTCGGAAACTTGGCGGAGATATAATGTACCAATGAGTTCTGCATATCGATATCTGATTATTCGTTTAGAAACGACTATCCTGCTATGAGGGGTGATGGTGTATGTTCGTATACCTCTAAAAAATTAATATAAGTTAGATTTTCGTTCTTTGGAACATGGTGAGAGTGAGCCAGTTTTCATTGGTTCATTGTATATCTTCCACTTGGAAATGTTGAAGCATTTAAACGAATTCACAGTAATATTTTTATTATTTATTTATGATAACGTTGCAGTTATTGGAGGTTTTAATTGTTATTTATTTGACATTGTAAAGTCAACGCCTATGCAATTAGTTTACCCAGTGTAGCCCATAATAATTTATCCTCGCATTTTGATTTATTACATCTTTCGACTTTGTTAATTGACTATGCACGACCTTGTCAGTGAAACATAATATCCAACCATGCTCTTATTTTTCGTTCACTTGTCTTAAATCTTTAGCATAATATGGGTTACATTCTTTTGTCCCAGTTGTTAAACGTAAAATTGCCAATGGCCAAGACCAAAAGCTGGAGTGTAGAAACATTACTTTGGCTAAGTCTTCGACAGATTTAGCTCGCGCGAAACATCGGCGAAACTGTACCAGTGAAAACTTCCGAATCTGACATCGCTATAGAAATAAAGTAAAGTTTAGAAAAAGGAAAGAAAAATAGGAGAAAGTATACAATCAGAGGTCCCCAAAAATGCAATAAAAAATATGTCATATTCTTATATTTATGGATGATGAGAGTTAATTGCTAAAATTGATGTAAATCTTATAAATGACTACTATCTTTGGAGTGATACGTAGGGAAATTATTCGCACATTTATTGGTCTAGACTTTTCCAAGTTGATAACACTTTTTTTAACATTAAGTTTATTAAGACAATTTTCACATTAATTCCAGCTACGTATTCCACTACATCTACGTATTCAGCGCTTT
Organism: Philornis downsi; assembly: GCA_019455685.1. Taxonomy (NCBI): domain Eukaryota; kingdom Metazoa; phylum Arthropoda; class Insecta; order Diptera; family Muscidae; genus Philornis; species Philornis downsi. The sequence goes on from JAHXMU010000568.1 coordinate 222,573, forward strand.
GAAATATAGCCCTCCTACTTCCTATACCAAAAGTGGGTAACAAGTATATTTTTAATAGTTTTTGAGGCAGATAGGTATTCTACCAGCCTTACTGAAGATATTTAGGCCATTATGCATGATGCAATGACGAACATTTGATTACCTACTGTCTACGGTTTCAGACATAGGTACAACTTATCATTTTACATATAACAGATACCATACGAGAATCATTGAATGGGAGAATGAAAGAAGTACTATCTGTATTGTATTTGCTAAAATCTAAAAAAGCGAAATTAAAGCAGTCATTTTCATTTCTAGATCGTGTAAGCTGATTTACTCATGTTTATATGGTCAATTCCAGCATGTTTCTTTTGATGTCTGCCTGGTTAGCCCTTTGTTCAGTATGTATGACAAATTAATGGCAGCTGTGCATTCGATTATAAAATAACGATATCAATATAATTAGCAAAAAAATCGCAAAATTCCTTTGCATAAACTAGGCTGAATGCCAAAGTATCATAACATTTATAAGTAAATAATACATATAATATTATTAAAAATCAATCCACAACATTTATTCACAAAGTCGCATTTAACAATAATTCTGTCTTAAATATTTCACTCTTAAGGGATTGGTCTGATTCTGAGAAAATGTCGAAAAAGTAAACTTCTATCCCAAAATATTTCATTATATTGCATTTCTAGAAGATATAACTTATAAATCAGTTTCCTGAAGAAAATTGATGATGGCAGTACAACAAATAAAAATTTATAGTACTAGACCACAGCCATCACGTTTTCACAAAATTTCTTTAAGCGAATATATTTGTCACTTAAGCATAGAATTTTGAAAATATTGATGTGATTCTGGAAATCGTCTGTCAAAAATAATGTCGGATTGGGTAATATATATTTTATTTGAATAACTCGAAACCGGTTTTCTGATAAAGCCGGACTATGATGGCAATACATCGTTGATATTTTTATTTTACTGCTTTATATGCTGCCGAAATTTATATTTTCTTTTGGAGACAATCACATGGCGGATTATTAACAAGATTTAATACAACTTAAGCTATGAAATTAATTGAAGTAGTATTTATTTTTTTTTAATTTACTTCATATTGATCAAGAGGCTTTAAATTACAAGATTCGTAAATAAAACAATCAAACAAATCAGAAATAATTGGTGTTGTTAGTGATAAACTTGTCTTCTCTAAGCATATTAACCCAGTTTTTTCTGAAGGTTACTTTGTGCCACGCCGGTTGTATTGACTAGAGCATTGACATAATAAAATGAATACAATTTATTTGGCTGGGGAGTCGTTTTTGAATGAACGTCAACTTGATATATCTTTAAATTTTTATGCTTAAATATGGATATAATATTTAAGGAATGAATTAGTCCTATGTAATATAGTTCGATTGGCCTTTAACACTTTGTGTACTACAGTGAATTAAATGAATTAAAGAATAAAGGAGAATCAATTCCAAGATCGTTATATTTTTAGTTTATGTTTATTTACACAATTAAATAACAGGTGATTTAAAACGTTTAAAATCAATACTCAACGAAGTCCCTTTGTGTCACAAAAGAATTTGTATTTATTTATAGAAATTACAATGAAAATTTCAAACAATTTAAAAAACATAAAACTTAGTGAAAAATTGACTCATTCAAAGGAATTATAACTCCAGTAAATAGTTGTACAAAGTTTACAGTTCACATGTGTATAAACACAACTAAAATTGAATATTTTATTTAAAATTAGAAGTTTCTCAAACAAAATAATATATAATATAATAGGAAAAAAAATAATTTTTAATGTGTTTAAGTCATAGTGTCATAATTTGAGTCTCAATATAATAAGGTATGATTGATACAAATGTTTTATTTTAAATTGATTAATTGCTCTTAATTTCGATTAATTGTGCTTAAAGTTTAATCAATTAGTAAAACCATGCGATTTGCAATATTTTAATGCGTTATTTTAGTTTTATGGGCAAATTTTTAGTCATTTTCATTGCTGAATTTTAACGTCTAAAACGTGCTTATTAACTGTAGTTTTATGTAGTGTGTGTGGTATAAATTATTTAACAAAATTTGTTCAATTGCAATCCTAGTTACAAGTTAAAATAAGTACCAGAAAAAAAAACTATTTGCTTTTCAAAAACAGTTTTTATATAACAGAAGAAATCTTGTTCTGACGGGTTTTCAACAGAAAGTCGATTTACATGAAACATACATACATGGTAAATTTCTATACCTTTTAAATTTCATTACAAATGATTCAAATAATAAAAATGGAAAATATGTCGATTACAATGTGGACTCTTCTTAAATTCTTCAGCTACTTCTATTATTTATTTATACTTTTATTTATTTATTTATTTGTCTTGTAATTTAAAGCCTTCCGGCCAATCATAACCTAATTACAATATGCAAAAATTTATCTATTTTTTAATTTAATTAATTAATTAATTTAATTTTAATTGAATAATTGGTACAATTTCATTACAATTGATAATTAAATCATCTATCATCTATAATTGATCTAAAACCATTACCATTCACTAGAATAATGGTAATTGAGAAAAAAATCCATTCCAGTTACAATTGGCTTTGAACGGTTCTAATGAAATCATCAATTAATTGATTCAATCAACGAAATGGTCATATATATGGTATTAAATTAGCACTTTCAATCAAACCGAGCAACGGTCTTCGGAAATATAAGTTTTTCCCCCACAAATCTAACTGGAAAGCATTGAATTTTAGGAAACTGATACAAAAAATACGTTATAATATGTTTCGTTGACTCGGAATTAATACATGACAAAATGAAGTTTCATGTTTGGAAAACAACTGAATTTCTTGCAAGATAAGCGCGTACCCAAAAAATCGCCTCCATTTCCTTATAACTGACACATCGCTCCTAGATAACGAAGAGCGTAACGTTTTTGTTAAACTCTAAATATACAAATACATGAGCTTTATCAAACAAAATACCATGGCGCTGTGCCCTACCATTTATACTGGCTAGTAAATTAAATTTCACAATTTGTGTTTCTATGTTGTTTTTGTTCCACACCCTTGACTGGCAGTGCTAAATAAGCACACACAAAAACTGTAAGCGTAGAAATAAAAGGCAAGTGTCACGCAAAATGAAGCAGCTTTTAAGTATCCCAAAATGCAATGTTAAATAATGTCCATCTCCGTAATATTGGTCGCTAATTTAAATAGAATGACAATCATTTGTTTAGGTACTTACAAACTGAATTGCGCCATATTCCACGATTGAGTTGATTATACGGAATAGACATTGGACTGAATTCTGTCTAAAAAATACGCCCGTCGTCCGAATGGTTTTCGAAATTATTGACAAATTACTATCAACAGCAGACAGATTATATCGGGGCTATCGTACATAAGACGATGATGAGTGATGACGATGAATTTTGCACATCATATTTTTCACCTCGATCGATTGGTTTCCATTAATGTCAGCATTCCATGAGATTGAGTGACAACTGGTGCTCATTACAAACCAGAAGTCATTATATTCGCCGCTATTATGGTTATAATTTGAGGAGGCCTGAAAAGGTTTGAATTAATGTTGATTGTTGCGCTGCTAAGCTACTTTGCAAACTATTGTCAGATCACCCACTTTTTGCGCCACTTAGTATTCTCCGTAGTGGTATCGGTTAGGTATTTTATGTATTAATTTGTTTACAATATACGTGCCCGATTTACAATAACAACTTCCTTATCAACCAGCCAATCTATGTGTAAAACGATATCAACATGTCCGAGAAGCATATCCCGAAACAACACACAATTTTATTGCTCTTTTTCGGTGGCACTGACTTTTCTTTTCGAGGTCTTTGGTAGAATTGAGAGCATTTCATTGTGTTTAATTAACTCATAATGTCAATGTACCGTCCATAGGTTCTGCACAGAAGAGTATCGTTAGTAGAGAAAATATGTGAAGATTATTTGACTTAGTTTATTGAAATAAATGAAAGTGAACACAACAGGAAAAAATTGTATTGTATTTTGACAGCACCACACATCAATGGTTTTCAAACTGTAATTGATGGAGGGTGAAAATAGGGTTGCCGAAGCAAACGCTAACGCAATGCTGAAGGAATTTGGCAGATTTAAATCTATTTCCAAATATTTCTTCTGAAAATGTTATCAATTTGAACATAAATATGGTTAAGACTGTCTGATCGGTCTATTAGTGTGTTATCGCTTTTAAGTTCGCTTCAATATCGAATAGAGGAACTTAAGTAATTTATACTGGCGTTTTGATCGAATTTTATTAAATCTGCTGTTGTTATTGCTTGCATCGTTGAGACAAAATCATCGCACCGACGACACAGTTCATATGCGTATGTCGGCGTTGAGGAGAAAGTGGTTTCCCATGGCTCAATGTCTGCAATTTGATAGCATAACTTCTTTCTTACATATTTTGTCTGAAATCAATTGTTCTACTAAGACCCAAATTGGCGGAATTTCATTTATGTATATAGAAATCCGTAGAACACAAAATGTTTCTGCTGCGGCTGAATTTTTGTTATTCCTACGATATTGACCAAAACGTTTTTGCTCCTGGAACCCAAAGTCCAAAAATTGACGAAAGAGGCCTACTACTAATGACTGGCTGAGGCATAAATGGAGACAACACGTCTGAACACAAAACGGTTCAAATTTAATTTGGGTAAAAATTTATAGAATAATAAAGTCTGTTTGATTGTAGTTGAAATTTTGCAAACTTTGACCAATATGTTTTTGGTACTGGAACTCAAAATCTAAAAGCTGGCACAAAAAAGGGAACATTTGGAATCTATAGAACAAAAACTAATTAACACTACTTATTTAACTTTTAATCGTTTTATGTTATAAAACACAAAATATTTGATTTGCTGTTGCAAAAATAATTAACAATATTTTCTTTTAGTACACATCCTCACTTTGGATAATGCTTTAACGTTCCTAAAAATGAAAATAATGTATATATGTATATATTTGTTGATAGAGTAACGGTCAATTCGGTATTTCACCCACAAGTATGATGCGTTTCGGACTATGTGGCATCGAGCGAATCGATTCTGTTGGTACATCGTCAGTTATATATACATACATCTACTGGGAAGAAGAATGCATGTCGATGATTCGTTGTTTAAAAAGAAGACAACATGCCTGAAAAAATCCAAGAAATACCAATCGACATATTGTATTTGATTGTTTATGACAGGAAGTTTATTGGAGGAAAGTTCGTGATAGAATTAACTTCTTTTTTCAAACAATAAAATACATACAGTGAGTCTCAAAAGTATTTTGTCTATAACAAATGTGATACGTTTTAATAAAAAATCTGCATAAAATATTTGCTTAAAAAATATTGAGGGAAACATAAACATTAATTTGATTTAAGAAAAACTTATAATACTTCAGTAATACATGATATTTAAATGTTTTTTTTAATTAACAGGTATTTTTAAGGTCACCCAAGTACTTTGCTTTTAATTTGAGGATAGTAATTTCATGTTACATAAGATGTATTATTAATTTCAATGTCTGTAGGGTATCGATTATTATCCATTATTATCTAGCTTCTAAGCATCTTGGCGTCGAGTCCATCAAGTTTCTGCACTTTCCGATCGGAAACATTCTTCTTGTAAAACTTGTTTTTGCGCACCCTTTGATGGAGTATGATGAACTCTGACTTTTTCCTCCAGATGAGACCACATATTTTCTAGCGGGTTTAAGTCCAATATTTGGGGTGGTGCTAACAATTGTTTGGTGTTATAAAAAAAGCCACAATTTAACGTCCAGGGCTGTATGTTTAGGGTTGTTATCTTGTTGAAAATACGACCCATTTTCTGGATAGCCCTTTTTATCAGATCTATCAAGTAGATTTTTTTAGAACCGACATGTATCCGCTTGTCAATAATGTCAATTATAAACACCAGATTGCCAACTTCTAGGGCAGACATACAACCCCAAACCATTACATAACCCCCCTCCATGTTAAGCAATTGGTTTTAAGTTTTTGACATTAAAGGCTTCATATGGCTTACGCCACACCATACGATGTTCATCCGAACCGAAAATGTTAAATTTACTTTAGTCGCTAAAGGTAACTGTTTTCAAAACTCAAAGCTTTTATTTTTATGGACTTCAAGAAATGAAAGCCGTTTTACTCAATTTATTTGAAAAATTAAGGTTTTTTTCTTAAAGTAAATATAAATAAATAAATAAAAATTCGATTACCTAATCCTATAATTTTTTGGTTATGTGTGATCATAATATTCATGTGGACCTTAATTTCTTTTCTCACTAAAGTCTTGTAATAAATTCTTTCAGGTTGATTCAATATTACAGACTTTTAAAGATGTTTTGCATTATAACCATTTCCTCACTCTGTAAGTGATGTTTTGTTCTGTGTAATTTCGTTTTGATGTCTTATGCTAAAAAATTGCCACTGAGTAAGTTACCCTGGCATTTAAAACGAAACTGTTTTTGATGGACATGTGAATATTAATTATTTTGCAGCTGAAAATCATCACTCATATCATCATCAAAAAACTTCTGAGCTGCAGAAACAAAAGCAGTACCGAATCAGTAATACAATAAGACAAATAGACAAGTGCATCGTTGAACAGGAGTCATAAATTTATATAAGCGCCACCATGTACGAGTATGTTATGCGGTTTACGGTGTCATGGACGATGTACCGACTCATCAAGGACGAATCTCGTATGCAGAAGTCTCAAAAACAGATATTTCTTTCAATACATTATATAATAATTTAAAATTTATTTTTTTTGGTGGTACTCAAAAACAACGCACATATGCGTTGCAAATGTTTATAAATTGGTATAATTAGCATATTGCTTTAATTAATGAATAGATCGTTCAAGCAAAAATAAATAAAAACTATGTTTAAAAATTGCATTTAGTCCTTGTATGATGGCCTTTCCACTGCTACCATTTCTGTACAGTGTACATTTTGTAATCTGTACAGAATGACGGAGGCATCGTAAGAGGAAGTAGAGATAATATAACACATTACATTTTCCTTCCTTTGAGAAGTCCCATAGAAAAGTCCATAGAAGGGAAAGGGAATATCGCATTGTAAAAATAAAATATTCCGTTTTACTTCTTCTAAGAAGTTATCTGTTGACAAAAGGAAAAAAAACGAAGTTTCCTGTTAAAAACATTTCAATGCAGAGAATCGATTGAGCTTGTTGAAAGGCGAGAACGGGGAAAAAACCTGTCGCTTAAGAAAACGAAAACAAGATCACTTGACATGTTTCCGCAGATATTGGTCCAATTTTTCCTAGCTTGCTAATCTTACGTAAATGGAAAGGAGTAGATAAAGCGGATGGAACGCTTTCTGCATCCTAAGTAGATCTGATATCACTCAAGAACTCTCTAAACGTTAATGCAAATCCAAAGAAATATTACTTGTCTCGCATCAATAACAACTTCTACAACTTGACTTCTATAAACATATTAACATTCTCTATTTCAAATTTTTCTTTCCATTAGGTTGACTGTATTATACAAATATATATTTGTCTCTACATATCAAAAGGAGAATTGCTGATGCCTTGATTTTATCTCAGACTTTTTAGTATAATGTGGTGCGCATCTAAGTTCTTGCTGTTTTTTTTTTATAAAAATGAAACTTTATTATGAAAACATGTTTACAAATGATTCATTGGAAGTATTGCATATCGCTATCTACTACTTTTGCCCATCTTTTTGGCAAAGCTCGAATTCCGTCATGGTAAAACTGTTCATCTTTTGAGGCCACCCACGAATCTAACCATTCCTTGATGTCGTCATGAGTGGAACTGCTGGTCAGCCAGACCGTGTGCCATTGAACGGAATAAGTGATAATCGGACGGCGCAATATCTGTAGAATATGGCGGATGGGGTATGGGCGTTTCTCGCACAGAGCTCGGCTCAATCGCTTTAATTGAAGTCGATACCGATCCCCAGTGATGGTTTTATATGGTTTTAGCAGCTCGAAATAAATAACATCGACCTGGTTCCCCAAATATAGAGCATAACCTTCGCAGCGTGAATATTCGGCCGATGCGACGACGTAGAAACATGACCTGACAGCCCCCATGACTTTCTTTTCTTTGGATTGCTGTAATGAATCCATTTTTTATCACCCGTTACAATACGATGAAGAAACCCCCTCCTCCCTTGTCGCTGCAGCTGTTGTTCACAGGCGAAAAAACAACGCTCAACGTCCCTTGGCTTCAACTCATAAGGAACCAAAGTTCCTTGTTTTTGAATAATTGGAAATGGCTTGGCGGGTAACTCCTAATACTGAAGCGAGCTCTACCTGCGTTTGACACGGATTCCCATTAAGCAATGCCGTCAATTCAGTATTTTCGAAGGTTTTTCGTCTTCCTTGACGCGAACGGTCGTCAACATCAAAATAACCGTTTTTAAAGCGACGGAACTAATTTCGACACGTCGTTTCACTTAAAGCAGCATTTCCGTAAACGTTTTGAAACTCTCGATTAGCTTCAGCCGCCGTTGTCTTAGACTGAGAGAGTACTTCAATACTTGCCGCATGTGACGATTGTTTGGCACAAAATCATACACATTCACACAACTAAAAGAATACGACGTCAAAAGAATATCACTATTGTGTCGAGGCGGTATGTTTACCATATGCCTAAGCTCGCCCCATGATGTTTAGATTATGGCAGAATCGATTAGCACTTACAGCCGGCGCCGTCTATTGTCAAACAGCGGGAACTTAGTTGCGCACGTAATAACTCATTATGTTTATGGGTTGCGTTCTTATGACCACGTTCCTAAATACACGTCTCAACTTTTAGGTGTGCATGTTAAAAAGTATATCGAATTGCGTACTCTTTTATAATTTTACGGAATTACTAAATCAAATTCACCTCTAATGTTATGAACAATTACATTTAAAATAAAAATGTGCATTTATTAACATAATTCAGCAAACTCGTTCATAATTAGGGTGGCTGCTTAAAAAATTGTGTAAGAAAGGATAGTCTTTTCTTATTTATACAGTGCCGGTCAAAAAAATAACACCAAGTTCGAAAACTATTGTCATTCCAATAAAAAAATAAATTCTGTGCTTATTATTTGAACATAACTAAGCGATGACGTAGTACTCTGTTTACTCTTTTTAAGAGAAGTTTTTTTCCTCAAGATAGTTAACGGTTCTCTAGAAATGATCGATCATTCACAAAAGAATCTACTTCAGTGCAGTCAATGAAATAGCACCAGCAGGCTTTTTTAAATTAGTTTTGAAAAATTTTGTGAAAAAAAGTGAAAACAAAAGGTAATAACAATTTTTTAATATACTTTCTTCAAAATCAGGTAATAATTTTATAAAAATTGTATAGTTATGGGTCGCGGAAAGCATTGTTCGCCGGAAAAACGTGAACTAAAAAAAAAATTTGCGTCCGAGGGTAAATCTTATTCCCAAATAAGGAATTTGCTGGGCTGTTCCAATAAAATGATAATAAATGCCCTAAGATTTGAGCAAAAAGTTGAATCTCGTGGTAGGAAGCCACTTTTGTCACCCTTAATGGTAAAGCGTTTAGTACGGTCAAGTAAAGCAAATCCCTTTATAACAGCCACGGAGCTCAAAAAAACATTGGATGTGCCGGCAAGCGTGGAAACTATTCGCCGCAAACTTCGAGACAACAGCCTCAATGCCTGTAGTCCTCGAAAAGTGCCGCTCCTTACCTCTAAGCATGTTGCTAAAAGGATATCATTTGCTAAAGATCAAAATTGGCCAAAGGAAAAGTGGAGAAATGTGCTTTGGACTGACGAATCCAAAATTGTCCTTATTGGTGGAAAGGGTTCCAGATGTTTTGTCCGTAGGCCACCTAACAGTGAATACATGCCAAAATTCACATCAAAAACTATAAAACAGGGAGGTCATAGTATTATGGTGTGGGGTTGCTTTTCATATCAAGGTGTGGGTCCCATATATTGGATCAAAACCGTTATGGATGCATCGGATTATGTAAAAATCCTTGATGAAATTATGCTGCCGTATGCTTCCTACGAAATGCCGCTGGTGTGGGTCTTCCAGCAAGACAATGACCCCAAACACACCAGCAAAATGGCAAAAAAATGGTTCAACGATAACTCTATCAATGTAATGGAGTGGCCTGCACAGTCCCCAGATTTTAACCCTATCGAAAATCTGTGGACGGACATAAAGAAGGGTGTATCAACAATAAAACCAACAAGCGTTGAAGGGCTCTGGGAGGCTGTGCAGAAAATTTGGAGTTCCATCAAAGTTGAAAGATGTCAGCATTTAAGCGATTCCATGTGAAGGCGTTGTGCCGCGGTAATAGCAAACAAAGGTTACGCGACAAAGTATTGAAACAATACAATTAATTTATCAACAAGATATCTGAGTACAATTTTTGATTTATTTTACCACTATTTTTTTTTAAAGACCACTACTTTTTGTTAATAATGAAATGAAGTGCTATTATTTAGACTGGGTAGTTTTTAAGTTTTTTGTTTAAATTAATTAGCAAATTGTAAACTGTTGAAAAAAACAAATAATTTTCTTATGATAATAAACTATTAACATCAAAGAATTTATTATCTTGTTTTGAGTTAAATTGGTCCAACTGTTAAACAGATGTAAACGGAGTCAATATAAATTCGTGCGTGGTGCTATTATTTTGACCGCAGCTGTATGTACAATACCACTGTAGATTGATTTTAATTACCGAACAAACAGTAAAATTCTTGCATAAATTCTAAAGAAAACATTTTTTTCTAGAGTGGGTTCAGTTTTTGCTTGGACAAATGTTTTCTGATTTGTTGGATCACGAACTTAAGCTGTAGGAGTGAGAATCTCTATATGTTAGTGGAATAACTCGAAAGAAGTTCGACGATGGCAACCAAAATTCCATCGGTTGAACCAATAGGTGAAGTAACGCAGAAGACCTAGGTGCTTGTAATTGTGTGCCAGTTAAGTAAATTAACAACTCATTGCCAAAGAGCTAGATTACCAAAAAAGTCCGTTTAAGACATTTTTAGTGTGAAAGTTATAGATTATAATTTGATTCACCAAATATTTACCATCACAGTATTTCATATAGAACTAATTGAGCCATAGGATCGCTTCATCTAGTGCGCCTAGAAGAGTTGCTTTTAAGAATGGCAATGATTTCAGATGGATTGCGTTTTGTCCATTTTGTTATTATCTCTTCAAGGAAAAATATCAGTACAAAGCATAGTAAAAAGGAACGACAAAACGGAAAACAGATCACGTAAAGTAAAATTAATTGTATTGCGGCGTTTAATTTAATTTTGCTTGCAATAATAATTAGCTTTACCCACATACAATGTTTCATAAAACAAAATAAACGGTATATTATATATTTAACTTAATTGTTATAACTTTTCAACATTATTATTGTTACTAATATTTTCAATATTATTTAACGACTGGCGCTTCAAATCATGACAGGAATTCCAAAAGTGTACCAAACGATCATCAACATTTGAACAAAACTCACGAAAATCTTTAAGCATTTTCAACTGAAATAATTCGCCTTCTGATGAATTGTTTATTATAAGCGATTTCCATTTCTTATTGGGAATCATATGATTCCAAGCCCAAAGAAAACCAATCTAAAATGAAATATATTAATTTATAAAAACCGTAAATCGTTACGTAATTTAAATGAAGTGTATTTTTGGAAGGTACCTTTTTGGGTACATTGGTGTTATTGGTGTGGCCATAAACGCATCTGGTTACGTTAGCTTCTTGCCGACTAGGAGAATCCAACTGAAAACTGGGATTTTTGGAGCAACTATAAATGTAAATAATAATTTGGTAAGTCTCTGGCTATCTTTTTACAACATTGGCCACATACCGTATAAGCGCAAACATATTTCCCGAACAGTGGACATATTGATATTCCTTGGGAACCTAAAATACACAATTTGTCCATTTAATTAACTTATATAGTCTAAGAAATGAAATTTTATTATATTACATCCTTGTTAAAGGAAAACTTTTTCTCTACAACACAGGGCAAAAATCCAAAACGTGCTAATATAGTTTCCTGGAACAGTAATATCCGATCGGATCTAGTTTCTTCTGCAAATTCTAAAAAGTTAATGGTATTGTTCAATTTCTTAAACGTATTCCGCCTCTATATATATTATATACTAACCTTCAAATAAACTACCACCATGATTAAGAACGTGGGTGGCCAATGGTATAAAAATTGGCCCTCTAAGTGGATCCGACTTTTCGGTAAATGGTTCAGCCATAGGATCAGCTGGTACTGGCACTAGTTGATAATTGCATGGATTGGCTTTACGTATCCAACCATTAATCTTTAATTACAATGACAAACTATACATTAAGAAAGATACCAGCGTAATCAACTTACCAAATCCCAGACAATGGGACCGGAAGATGTGACCCATTGTACAACAATTTCAAATGCAAAACCAGGTTGCATAACTGTATGATATTTAACGTGGCCCCATTCCATACGTTCACTCTTCTGATTGACATCAATTTCCAAGTGGGAATGACGGTATATTTTTTCTAAAAACAAAATAATTCAAAATATTCAAGAATAGATATGATAATCCAATATCTTATCTCGGGTGATTGCTGAAAGTTGGTGAAATAATTGTGGATATAGGAGGGAACAGAACAGAAAAATGTTAAGTTTTTTTTTTTTTTTGATTTTACAAAATTATGAAGAATGTTTATGTTTTCTTCAGATAATAACAACAATTTAATGATTTTAAATAAGAAGCTTATTACTAAATACGATGTGCAAAATTAATTGAAAAGCTTCTGGTAATTTCTAAAGATCTATTGTGTTCAGAAATTACGGAACCAAGTTTGGGTTTCGTAGGACATTTAATTCCGTTTTGAGTTATTGAAGGGATTCCGTTTTAATGATTTTCACATAATTTTTGCAACTAAACAAGAAAATCCTTTTACGAAAATTTGCTGTCAGGAAATTGAACTTTCCAAAAAAAAATCTGGGTGTTTGCAACCGCTTAAGAAATCCGCTTTCAAAATTAATGTATAATTAATTATAATTATTAACATGTATAATTAGGTAATATTTACGAATGATCTAATTACCGTATTAAGAATTACCAAAAATGCTGAGTATCTTTTGGAAATAAATAACGTGCTTTATTCTAGAAAATATAAAGTTATTTGTAACTCTTACATAGATCTAAAACAAGTTTTTAGTTTCTGAAGTCGTATTACTCTGGCAAAATGATGTAATATTTCTGATAAATTGGATATATATATATATATATATATGGCAACAACGCGAGTATATGTTTAAGAGCACTTAGGGTGTATTTTCGAAACGTTGTGGGTTTTATTGTGAAATATTCAGTTTTCCAAATTTAGCTTTATTGTCTAGGCAGGTTTTATAAAATATTTCATATGTGTCTTTTTTAGAAACACATCCATTGGATATTTAGCAAATATATTTGAAATGTTGCGCGTAACAATTCTACATAGACGCAGTATTCTATAAAAATTGTAAATACCATCTCGGGAAACTCTAACTTAAGTACTTACTGTTTTTACAGCAATCAGTCCAGGATTGGGGGGAGGGAACATCTTTAAGAAAATTTGGTATTTTGGGTAGCAATGGTTCCTCCATCCACAGTGTGCTGCAACCTTGTAACTCAACTTCCATCCATTCATTTTCAAAAGCACTTAAATCATTTAAAGGTCGAGCGTAATCTGCAATTAATAAATGTAAATTTAGTATAATATTTAATACTTCGATTCCTTTATTATAACTTTTTTTTATAATTTGCTATCCGACTTAAAATGGAAATTATTACAAAAATAATGTGCACCTTTGGCATTTTTATCCTGTTGAGCTATGTAGTACAAACAAAAACCGGGAATAACTGGCTTGTTAAAGTCGCCCGAAGCATGACAAATCATTTTCTCCTTTCTCATGCACTCTAAGATTTCCAATGGATTTCGTGTATTATCTAAATTATTCTTCAGCCACACCAGGGCGTCAAATGAAATAAAAGTATTCGAGGGAAGACTTTGCGATTGCGAAATAAAGGCTACACCATGGACAGGATGTTTCATCACTTCGAAAATTTCACAGATTGTTGCATTGGGACGTAACTTTATTTCCGATGTTAAGCTGCGGAATAAAGAAATCAAAATAGAGAAATTAAAATTGCGTAAAAAACTGAGAGTTGTATCAAGTACTTCTCATCATAGTCATCGTGTTGATTGGCTTCGGTCACATTCAAGGCAACAGCGGCTGCATCAGCGGCAGGATGTATTATCCGTCCTCCGCGATCGGCTTTAACCACCGTTGGTCGTACATAACTAAATAAAATACGGGCTATTACACAATAGTCAAATGTAGTAGAGTTTTAAGAGGCAAGTAGCAAAGCAATTTATGAATTCAATTTGTTAAAATTAATAAAATTAAAAATTAATTTAACTAATCCAAAATTGCCATAATATTTGTCTCATAAACTTCAGATTTAATGAAACGTTTGCACATCCATAAAAGCAATTAAAGCAGAACAGCAAAATTCAAATCACATTTAATGTAATGAATATAATTTGAAAGATATCTGATGTTTTGATGATGAATTTATTATTACAAAATTGGATTAATGGGATATTGTGATGCGATAAGTGAGCGTATGAAAAATATGTGTAAACACAGGCCAACAAACCTTTGCTGAGAAAATCTAGTGGTAACATGCTGAAAGCCAAAAACCAAAATAAAAAATAAAGTTAAAACAAAGGAAAATGAAGCAAAAATAAAAAGAAGACTGAGTAATTACACAACAATACTTGTAAACAGGGGATAAGCAAATACAAATGTGAAATATGGTGGAACATGATAAATAAACAGTTTATATCATATATTTAAATTTATTCTTAAGCTTGACACGTAGCCCACATGTGTCTTGTCTAAAGCAAATACAAAAAAAACGTATGTGTAGCGACTCGGAAAATATATCGTTACTTTATAGTATCCATACTTTCCAATTTATACCGATACTTTTATATTTTGTTACTGTTGGGTATCTAATACTTAAACGCTTTATTGATACCTACATTTTTCCCTACACAAATAAGAAACAATAGCACTGCGCATATTCGAATGTTTTCCCAACATCTGTCCAAAAGCAATATCTTTGCCATACATATAAATATATAGTGTAGTGTAAACACAAGGACATTATATATTAGCATTGCCTATTCTTTTAATTTGAATGGATTTCGGACAGTTACATTTAATAACTTGTATCTATCTATTTTATTATTTATATATTTGTATTTCATTATGTAACACAAAAGCTCTTTCGGTCGATACGATTTGTTGCATCTTCCATAACATCCTGAAGGGCACCTCAACTATTCAATCTTTTGCTACTACTTGAAGGTAAATAATCAAAGGTCATATTCATACTGAGTATAGCAAAAAAGTAATATATGTGACAAATGCTGAAGCAGTTTCAATCGAACAATATTATTAGAATATGTAAGAATACGTAAGTCATTTGTCAGTTGATTTGAAATTCGTGCAATCCGTACTATAAACTATTTTCAAATAAGATGTTATTTCCTGAGATCTTCTACTCGAGTGAGAAAGGTTGAAATCATTACAAAAAGAGCTGGTATGCCACTCTACTATTTTATAAAACAAAAATAATTTTCTGTATTCCATAAAATTCTCAAAAGAACACCCCAAGGACTTTTTCACATGCGGCCTTCCTCGAATGTTATAGTCAAACAGTACAATAACATTTACTCTTTTTAATTTTAATAAATGTTCGATATTAGTTGCTGATACCACTTCAAGACAATACAAAGTCTGACAAGTGTGGCATAAGCTAATTTATATTTCAATGTAAGCGGCAAGAATATAGCAGCAGAATAAAGCATACGCAAAAAAAAATCATATTTGTACCATGAATTGCCAAACGTTAACTTATTATAAATAGACGCTTCCAAAACGCTGTGGTGCCTAACAAAGTCATTCTTAGAACTTCTAAAAATATATCAACATCAGACTTTAGGTAATTAACAGAACCAAATAGAATCGCCTTGGTCTTAGACTAGTTGCGAATTTATGCTGGTCCTGGTCTGAATACAATTAAGACAATCATTGATTTTATTTGGCAAAGAGTATGATGGACGATCTGAACAAAATAAGAGCATTATATCAACCCCAAATAAAGTAATGCACCTGCTAGAATCAACACATGCAGAAATATCGTTAATATAAAGAACAAAAAGTAATAGACCAAGGACCGATCCTTGTGGGACGCCAGATGTGACTTGAAGGCAGTTACAACGTACACCAAACAAATCCTCAATACTGGAGTTTTTTTCACCACTAGGAGAAGTCTCAATTTGTGAAAAATAGCCACTCCTTTGTCGATTGCATACACAATTTTTCAAGAATGCATAATATCTATGTATGTGTTATTTTGAAAGACAACAAAAATTAGAACATTTAAAGCCTAAACTTATAGATGTTGTAATGACGGTCATAGCATTTTTTATTTAAAACTGTTAACATAAAACATTATAGGGCATGTAAAAATTAACATAATACAAAAATATTAAATTACCCACCAATAGCAAAATCTCAATAGAAAATTTATGAAAAGTAGCGTATTTTTACCAATTCCTTTATCGATTGCGTAACAGATTCTTCAGGAAAACATAACATCTATGTATTATTTAAAAAAAAAACGCAAAAATTAGAACCATTTAAATGTTATAGTAATGAGCACAGGTTTTTCCAAATATGTGATATTTTTGAACAAGAAATCAAATTTAATCCAAAATGTTTTTAACGCACAAGATCTTTTTCATTTGTTTAAATGCAAATATACAACTGCATTAGTTCAAAATAGATGCGCCAAGACTGACCATCAGTTATTCATTAAAGCGAAAATACAAAGTAATTTGGACATTTTTGGTGTTTGTTTGGGAATTGTGGGTTTCTTTCCAGGAATATCTAAAAATATTTTGTTGTTTCATATATTTTTTCTATGATTAGGACCCATCTCATATCCAAAATTGTATAGCACACAGTGCATAAATTAGAAATTTGCATATTAACTGCCCTTCGGTTTTCTCTACTCCACATTTTACTACATCTTCTGAATGAACCGCTTTCTTAAAACTCCTTATTCTGTGTGAAATTGCATCAAAATCGTTCAAACCGTTAAGGAGTTGCATAATGATACTTTTAAGTCTTTTTTTCGTTTACGCCCGGGGTAGAAACATATTAATGACCATGCGGTTGTCAACTGACATAAAAATCGATAATTCCTGGAGGTATGAGGCGCATTCGCGCAACGCATGTCGCCGGTCTTTGACTTGTGCACCGTATATGCACGACTCGCAATCGGACAGAGCTCTCTTATGCAAAAAGGCATTGAGTGATCCTTGTCCCGTCAGAAAGAAACCTAAATAGAGATACAAAAGCGAACCGCAAAACCAGTCTTTATATCAGACAGCCTTACACGGCACTCACAGGATAACAAAGAACGTCAAATATTCGGCCGCTAAATCTTTTTCAAAGTAAATATCTAATTAAACCAACCTTGCTCTAGCGTCAATTAAGACACATGGAGCAAATGGCGGCACAGCTTTGCACATTTTCTGTTGCAGAGATAACTGAAACTGGTACATACGAGTACTATTTACTACAAACACAAAAAAGTCTCATTTAAATCATATTCCTTTCAACTTTCCTTAGCTGCATTCTATTATAAAAGATGAATTGATGTGGGCTACGGGTCTTTTACAAAAAAAAAAAAAACTTATAAATAATTGACTCATAAAAATATTAAATAAAAATCAATAATAACAAATAACAACTAATTCAAGAATAAATTAAAGTAAAAAATTAAAATAAAATACTTAGAGATAAAAGCAAACACCTCAAAGGAAAAGAACACTCAATAATGTTATAATTGAGAAAGAAAGCCAGTCAAGTACATTAAATGCAATGCATATTATAGAAAACTGTAGGTATGAATTATAAAAACCTGGGTCGTTTCTCCGGTAAACGATTACTGCCAACTCGTTCTCGGAAGGGCGAATTCGTTAAACCCTAAACATGAAAAGATTGGAAATGTAATTTAGTATATCGCAGAGTTTATCTCGTTCCAAAAGGTTGTATTTGTATATATTTGAGCAAAATTCAATTCGAAGTTATGGAATGTAAACAAGACAAAAGACGGTTTCTGAGTATTGACAAAAAAACAAAAAACGACTTAGAAACCAATGAAAAAAAACTAAAAGTTAGATAATTATTTTTAAATAGAGTATTGAAGATAGAGAACCTGATTAGGCGGAGGTCTGGAAATTATGCTGGTACTATGACGCCTTCTTGTTAGATGACTTTGTGCAGTAGGACTATCCTGTAAACGAATCCAATCAACTCAAACATGTAAGGCACAAAAGCAATAATACATACATTAGGAAAAGATTAATTAGTTAAAACTGTTAACATAAAACATTGTTAGGCATATAAAAGATAAAAAAATAATATAGCAAATATAAAAATATGCAAATAATAATAACGATTGTAAAGCAAAAAGTAACATTTTAAATATACGTATCAATTTAATAACTTCACAAAAGTAATGCAAATAATCAGCGAGTTAATATAAAAAGAAAATAACTTAACGGAACTAAAAATACGTGTTAAAATTATGTTCTTACGCGTGTTTTACGTCGCTTTAGCTTATTAATATGCACTTCCATTAGTCGCATAAAATCTTCAACTTGCTGTTTGATATTATCCGGTGTCGGTTCGGTAAAAATATCACAATGCTGGCAACCTTGTTCCATAATCTTATTAATAGCTTTGTTCTCCTTTGGCAGCAAGTACATTCGAAAACGCCAATATTTTAAGCTCTGTAAACACAAATTAATAAAAAAATCAAATGTTAAAATTGTGGTTTTAAACAATAAAAATTATTCTACAATAAAAGAGACCAGATTTTTGGGCAGTGAGCCGCAGAACCACATAAAGAAAAATTCGGGTACGTATTTAATGCCACAACAGATTTTCAAGGTCAGAGCTCATTTACAAGAATTTTACAAATTACATTTTTACGATAAGACCCTCAAAAAAAGAAATGGGAAAATTCTAGGAATTTCTCAAGTGGCTTAGGACTTTCGACATTCGGGCATGTAACTTTGCTTACAAGTAGAAAAGACTTTATTGGTGATTATTTTTGTCTTTATTTGGAAGCACATTTATGTCCAATCCATATTCCAAAATTCCGTATAATTCACAAGTTATCGACATTTTTCAAAACATCGAATCAAAACTAATGTAGCGTGCATCTCTAGATATTAGCGTAAGCGAGAATATTTTTTTGTTATTGTAGTTTACGTCGTTAAAATGGATCTTGTCGTTTAAGCACCGTTTTAAAATTCCTTATGTTTCAAAAGCTACACCAAATTTCCATAATAGCGTTATCGTGCAACGTGCTCAATATCTCAAAATGAAGAAAACTGGAGTTAAGTCATTTTTCCTTGTAAGCACTGGTATTCTCTAGTAATGCTATCGGACATTCGACTGGTAACTAAAATAAGAAGGTCACTAAATTTGAGTAACCTAAATGGTATGCCAGCACCAATGCATCTTAAATAGAAAAAATAATATGTAGTACTGGCATTCAAATCTTATACCGTCTCAGGAGTGTTTGGCACCCGCCAAACCCTAGGATTGACTGCAGCCTAATAAGCCACCCATCTTCAAAAAATAAAAACAAGAAAGAAAAGTAAGAAACCGAACCACCCAATTTCCGGATTCTTTATAGAGACAAATATAGAGCTTGCCTTTTAGGAGATTCGATGGACTGGACAAGGCTGTCATAGCTGTCTTCCAAAAATCAAAAATGCATGAATTCCGATGTGAATTTATAGCGGGCAAAAGTATTAGACATCTTCTCTGCCTGTTTATAGCTTTGTTCAACAAAACAAAGTTTTTTTTGGCGCCCTGATTTATGAAGAAAAAACTCTTAGACCAATAGTTGGAAAATTCGGTCAACAACACCGATGACGGATTCTTTCGACTTTCCTTCGTCGTGGCAAAAATGGCAATAAATTGAATCAGATTCCGATATAAAGATAACTCGGTTCTAACATGGATTTTGATCATAATCTGACAAGGTACACAGTACAAAAACGTGTGTAACCAAGCACACAGAGAAGTAGGCATCGTTAAACTACATATCTCTGAGGTAGACACAGTTACTCACACAAACTTTCAAAATTGCTACGACAAAACGCCACTAATCCGATGTTAGAAATAAATTACACATTCCATGGCATCATACCTTTGTATGAAAAACGGCGTAAGATGAAGAATTTTGCATGGCGTCTGAAGAAAAGAATATCTTACATATGGCGACGCTGCCACCAATTGTAGCACGTGCTATTAGAGAATGCTATAAGGATAAGAGAAGAAAAGCAGGCCATCTTTTTGAGAGGAAGAAGGAGCCGTGGGAGTGTCGGAAAAGCGAGGATATAATAGTTAAAGCGATAGAGAATTCTACAAAAACGTAAAAAGGAAAAGCAGGCCAACATGTAAACTATAAAATTGGCTTCGGCAGTCGTGTAATACGTCAGGATAACGCTGACTGACAGAATGTCTTTTGGAAAATTATTAGTGAGACATTTTACACTAAACAAAGATTTAAACAGAGCGGCAGCCTATCGATCGATCTCTCCTACATACTTTTAGCGATGATTATGGGCTGCTGTAAATAAGGTTGGTACCATCTGTTATAAGTCATATGATACTTGCGTATGCCGATGACATAGACATTACTAGCAGAAAACTACGAGATATTACTGCAGCATTCTCAAGCATTGAGAAAGAATCCGTAAAAATGGGTCTGTTAGTAAAGGAGCGCAAAAGCAAGTCGTTTGTTTCGACGAACAAAGTTTCTACTTGATTGGAATGCTGTGTGAACGTTGAAAACTATAATTTTGGAGTGGTAGATGAATTCATCTACCTCGGTTCTGCTGCAAATAAAACGAATGATGTCGAATGATGAAGGGGAGAGTACTGCTTGTTAGCAGATGTTACTGTGGGCTAAGCAAGCGATTTAATAATAAAGCCTTCTCTCGACAGACAAAGATCCGACCGTACCAGATGTTTACCAAACTTGTTGTATGACGTATTGGCGTGGAAACAACAATGAGATGTATGAGCTATATACTGGCATAAACGAGGTCGAACGAATTACATACAGATATGCTATAGTACGAAAAGTGTAGATGGGTGACGCAGAAGAGGAACACCAAAACTCCGTTGGAAGGGCCATTCTTTTGAAACATCGTTTTGAAACTTGGTGCGACAAATGGAAGAAGCACAGAAAACCGAAGTGTATAAAGACTTAATTCTTTTCCACATGCAGCTTATAATATATACATATAATATATGTATTGTAGGTATTTACGATAATTTTAAGAAATTAAAGAGCTCCGAAAAATCTAATAATGGTTTTTGAAATCGGCTGTTTTTTATAAAATAATAATAAACAAAACGATTTTTTTAACTTTAACTGACCCAGAGAAACTATAATAGTATTCTTTACCGGCGCACTGACCGTCAAGGCTGCCAACCTTGATGATTTTTCGTCATTTCAACGATTTTAGCAAACGATTTTGCCGATTTGGCTGACAATTTTGTCTCTAAAAACACTACAAAATGACAACTATAATGTTTAACAATATTTTGTAAAGTTTTTCTTATAAAGTTGTTTGAACTGAACTCCCTCTAAATATTTTTTTTATTTAATTTAAATGAATATTTTTTCAACATCTTTTGAGAAAGATCTTTACTAGACTATTTTCTATTGATTTACGTAGCCGAAACTGGAAGAGTTATAACTGAATTAGCTTCGCTTTAGATCTCTATAAGGTAGTGTTTTTTCCACAAGTCCTAATAAACCGTACTAGAATTTGATTGTTTTATAAGCAGAAATGAAGAGTACAAGAACTTGAAAAGAAAGTATAAAATGTTCCCAATTTTGCGTGTCTATATTTCACACACCGCTTCGAATTTGAACGTGAGTGGTATATACTAAGATGTATTTAAGATGACTTTTTGGAATTTTTCAAACGACAGAAAGAACAGAAAAATAGACAGTTCGATCGTATGATTTTCAGAAATCTTTTATAGATTTTGATACCTTCAGGTTAATTTCTAATTGAGATAACAAGTTAACGATGTTTCTGTTAGATTTTGTCAATTTTTCTTCCAACATTATTGCTTCCTATTAGCGTAAACTTTAAATCAAGAACTAGCGAATTTCCTCTTTGGCGATTTACGACTTTAAAATGACGATATCTTAACAAAATTTAACGATTTTTTACCTTTGGAAGTTGGCAGCTATGATGACCGTGGGGCTGCGATGTTAATTAATATTTGAAGCAAAACATAAGAAGTACAATTTAATATCTTTGGAATTCAGTTGATATATTTTCAATACAAAATTTATGTAGTTTGAATTTTAGTTGATGTAACATATATATTTAATTCATAATATTTTAATTCAGATCTTATTAAATCCTTGACAACCGTAGTAAATCAAGGGTGTAATAACAATAAGTTGATGTAATAAAATACCACATACCTCCATTAGAGGGTAATCCGTATCTCCTCTTGTACATATATAGTGATCCATGTAATTCCAATTAAAGTTTTCCAATTTCTCGGTCGTAAAGTTAACTCCTGATATTTCATAAGTTTCATGCTGTGGTGCATGAAACCGGTAACGATAGTCAACATTAATAGGAGGATAAGGATGCCTAAATTGAATAAAATGTGTGTTATTATTCTTGCAAATATACTTGATATCGGATCTGAGGCAATTTTGAGGCTGATCAATCAATGCCTGTAATAAAGGCTATAATTTTATTAGAGAATTTTAGATTAATATTTTCGTAAATTTTTAAATTATTGTGCACAAATATTTCGAAAAGTTAATGTTATCAGGATTGATGATAACAGAAAACTGAGATTGTCTAAGGTCAATAGTTTATTCGGATTTAAAATCTAACAAATTGAGACATAAAGGATTTATAAGGTAGTGGCATTATAGTAGGTTTAAAATCAAAATTCGAAATTTATCAATTGATGCAATGGGGAAGAATCATAGAATGTCGAAGCGCCTGGAGTTCTTTTTAACATACTCAGGTTGGAAATTGCTGGAAACCATACGGCGCAATTGCTGAAGGTTATGTCAAGTCCGCACCGCTATGGAGCTATATCACAATATGATCCATTTATTTTCTATTTCATACTTTCATTCTGAGGAAAACTGTGACTGAGCTTTGGCAGCTCAATATTACATCAAGATTTTGGCAAGATTTGTCACAGAGTTCGTATTTGTGCCGGATAAAACACATGTACCAAATATCGTTGAGATTAGGACACAACTATGAGACGTACAAATAAACATATTTGAATAGACAGAGGCATAAACATGGATAAATCATTTCATAACATCCAAATATATGCTGTTTATCTTTTATCTTTTATTTATCAAATCGATAGAAACATGTTGTAAACGTTGTGAATCTGTTCAAGAGTTGCTGCCTTTTTTTAGTTTCTAACACTGATATCGGGCCAATTTACGTTTTTATATCGTAATATCTCGATAATATATTTGTAAACTTGTGAAATGAAATTGTAATAAGAAACTAAAAGATACAATTGTACTATATTGCAAATGTATTACCGAACATATGACGTAGAAACATTTGTTCTCCCATTTCGGTATTGGAAAAAAGCAAAAAAGTTGACCTAGGTTGGAGCCAGGTACTCTGTTTTTTTTCACTAAAACTAGGTACTATATTATTTTCATCTATAATATATTTGTTAAATTGTAAAATCTTATCGTTTTGTATAACAATTTCACAAAGCTTACATGTTGTAAAAAAAAGGTTAGCATTGCCACATAAGAATGAACGTGAAAAAACGTAGTGTTGCTCCGTGGAAATGTTTAGATTAAAATTTCATATTTTTTTGTGTGGAGTTTCATCGCGAATAGTCAGCATAATACTAGGATCTACACTTTAGTTTGTGCGCGGTAATCAGTTATTGGGTGCGTAACTAAGGAAACGGTTACAACTCTTTGCTTTATTGCTAAGTAATTTGTAGTATTCCAACTCACCTCGGCCTATATCCAGTCACTGTTATTACAGAGCCATTCAATGTTATTTTATGAAAAATTCGACCAATTGATAATAAATATTCCTGCGTCACTTCGGCCCCCGCATGCGTAGACGCAGAGCGTTGTTGCTTGAAGCCACCACAGCAAGGCGCCTGGGCGGGTATATTATTCGCTTTATCCTCTGTGACGATCAACTGAAATCCTTGTGCTAAGCGCTGCGACACAATTTCCGTAAACACCTCTTCGGTAGACAGCGGCTTGCGATATATGGCACGACTGTTAGCATAATCCAAGTTGACATCGTCCGGCAGTAAAGTATAGTCGGATATCACATAGTCATTATGCAATGAGCGTTTGTCAGGAAAATAGTCAGTTGTTATGGGTAAACAAGCTGGTATAGTAAGTGATTTCCAATCAACGCCTATAATTCGGGCATAATAGTATTTTAATACAATATCAATTCCGCATAAAGGATATCTTAGGTTAATGGAAAGGAAATGAAAATCATTGAGAGAACACAACAGTTAACAACGTAAAATGTGTAATAGGAAAACATCATGATAACCATACCCAAATAGAAACAGCCATAATGTAAAAAAATACGCCATAATAGTAGTTTAGAGACACACAATAGTATAAAATGTAAAAAATGAAGATTAAAATACTAGCAAGTAGGTCTAATAAGCATTTTATATATATTAAGTACATTTTCAATATGTGTGTGTATTAATTAAGCACAGTACATTTATAACAAAACTCTTTAAGTGCAGACCAATTTGTTGTAAGATTTTGTAATACGAATTATATATATATATATATATATAATATATAATT
>JAHXMU010000568.1:255617-380185 GCA_019455685.1 Philornis downsi
CCGCTTCCTGGAAATTTAGTCGCTATGGAGCCGTACACGGGAATGCAGCGTGCATTTTGTGTCCGAGCGTATTACGAAAACAATAAATCAGTGATTACTGCACGACGTTTGTATCGGCATGAACACGGTTTACACGATTTAAGTGAAGTTCCAAGCGCCAATGTGATACGAAAATGGATCAGAATGTTCGAAACAACCGGCTCAACAGTACCAATTACGGTTCGTGGTCGTCCAGTTTCCGCAAGATCAGCCGACATTGTGGAACGTGTTCGTGTTTCAGTTCAGCCAAATCCGCAACAGTCAACACGTAAGAGAAGTCAGTCTTTGGATGTCAAAAGAACAACTTTACGACGAATTTTGAAACGTGATTTGCATTTGAAGGCTTATAAGATTCAGATAGTCCAAGAATTAAAACCCGATGGTGCCAATAACCGACTTAACTTTGTCAAGTTTTCCTGAAAAACTCATTTCGAAAAGGGGGGATATTGAATGGCCCCCACGTAGCCCTGATCTCTCTCCATGCGATTATTTTCTATTATTTTCTAGTCTACGACAATAATCCGACCAGTTAGAGCAGTTGAAGAGGAACATTATTCAGGAAAGTAACAAAATACCGAGAACAACTTTTCAACGAGTTTTTTAAAATTTGCGACTTCGGTTCCAAGAGTGTCAAGCAGCCGAGGGAAGCCATTTGGACAACATTATTTTTAAGTCTTAAAAATTCCCATGCTTCTACTTTTTAAAAATACAAATATATTTTTTTTATGTTTCGTAGATTTTTTTTAATTGAATATTTAAATCGCCAACACCCTTATGGCCCACCCTGTATAATGCAGTTGTTATTGAATTATAGAGAAGATACGTTGTAATATTGTAATTTAATCAAATCAGCCTTAAGGCTTAAAATTACAATCCTGAATAAATAAATTAAATTAAATTAAACGTTTTTCATAGTAGAGTAAATTTCCTTAAGAAATGTGTGTTTTTCCCTTTTAACTTTGATCCATAGGAAAACCTCGAAAAAATGGTTTACGCGGTCTTTTTGTTAGCCGAAAACTCGATATTTTGAAAAATTTATTTTTTCACATAATTCGAAAACCTATTATATGGAAAAGTCGGGTGTTCAGCTATAGTGTATAGTTATTATTCACTATTTTAATAACGTCGAGGTCGAGATCAACCTGTAAGTCTGTTGCATCAATATCCTCCTTGATCGAAATTTAAATTTAGGGTCTCAGTCAAATTATAATATTATGTTTTTAAAAAGGGATTGACATGGCATATCAAAACTCCAACCTAATTTGTCCGCCCATCGAAATTTTCTTCGCAGACCTAAAGCGAGTCCATTTTAGAATGAATTATGTTTTAGATATAAAACATAGCAACTCTGTAGGAATTCTCATCCCTTATCTTATGTTTTGATACTTTTAAAAAAATGTCAGTGGTGACATTTCTACATCCATTTTTTGCCCAAAATTCATTTTTGATGTCGAGGATATTGCTGCCAATAAATCCTTAATAAAAGTTTGTCTTAATTTCTGTAGAAGTTTGTCTCAATTACTATCGAAATGCCAGAATTGTGCGAATTTGTTTCGTCATATGATCTTTTTGAAGTTAATTCCCTTATGTCTCTCCCATAAATAACGTCACCGCTTTTGGCAAAAAACTGGGACAGTCGATTTTCCTTTTGAGGCGGAATTTTCACCAGCAATGGAACAGCAACAGGTGGTAATCACTTGCAGCCAAATCCAGACTATAAGGTGGATGCATAAGAACCTCCTAAGCAAGAAGGAGCAGTTGCAAGTTCGTTAATCTGAACTCAAAAAACGTAAATGGGTTGTGAGTCATTTTTGAAATAATTTATAAATATTCCTGACCTGGGGATTAATTTTCAGGACCTAGTTTACGAGGAATTAATTACCATTCTATTTAGTTAGTTAGTTACTTGGCAACTGTGCGTCGCCGCCAATTTTTTGTTTTGCTTTTATAAATTTACGTGCTCTACCCGGCAAATATGTTTTCTTTTTTATTTCTGAACTGAACGGAATTTGTTACACTTATTCATTTTCTTTATATAGATGGTAAATATTTAAAGCGCCAGGATCCAGTAAAAAAATTTGAATGAGACTATAGCTCCTGTCCAGTTTGCGACTAATTTCTCTTCCATTGCATCCTTCGTCCTTGTAAGCGATTATTTCACCTATTTCGTGTTCTGTCAAACGTTTTCTTCGCGTCATGTCTTTTTTATTATTGAATTTTACCACTTCTTCACAAAAATAATAATGATTTAAAAAAAATTACTAATTGAACTTGACATTATAATTATGAAACACGCTAAAAACAGAATTATCGCAAAAACAAAGTACTGTTATCTGCACAAATTCCAAAGTTTGTTTGCATGGTTGTGCCGTCCAAACATGTATTTCGATTCATAATAACAACAAAAAATATACCGTTACACAAATATAGCAAATTTATTGGTGGCCTTATAAATATAAAACGCATCTTATTCCACATAGCTACAACATTTGAAAATAGTATTCAATCCAGCATTACATTAACGCTGAAACACTAAGGATTGTGTTCTCCTTGGAGAAATCACGGACATATTTAGAGTCACAAAGAGTTACAAAATTCAAATTGACGCATCGGAAGTTGTAAAAGTTGATCGTTTCAAAACTTTACGAAAGAAATATAAAATATAATTAATGTTTAATATCAACGTTTATATTATAATTTTTCTAAATAAATGTTTATAAAAAGTACCACCAACTTAGTGTCATAAATCGAAGAAAAAGAGGATGTCAATTTATTGGCACAGTCAATCTCGAAAATTGTAAATACTTTCAAAGAAATGTTATAAAAGAAGAAGAAGCAGTATAAATGAGAGAAAAGAAGAAGCAGCAGTATAATCGATAGAAATAACTGATATTTTTCAACAACTGATTTCACAGAGAAAGAAGCTATGATTCTAATGTAGAAAGTAGGTAATGTAAAATTTACCTTCATATGATGCAATACAGGAACAAACAAGAAAACAGCAACTGTACACACTTAATACAAAGCTTCCTGCTTTCTAAACTGGAAATTCAGCAACTAAAATTCAATTACTATCACCAAGTTGGGGAATGGGAAAATTCAAATTTGGGGCATCTGCCTGTTACTCACTTGGGAGTAACCAGAATTCATTGCAAAATTTCCCTAGCACCTGGCGACTTCCAACATTCGAGCAAGTATTCCCTGGTAATGTCATTGAAAATCCGCTCTGTGCTGGCTAAAGTGAAAAGGCGACTGATTGGAGTAAGCCAAATGACATGCTAACATAGATGCGTCATAAGCAAGTAGATACCATTTATTACAGACCCTCCAAATATAAGGTACACTAGAAAGAAATTCATCGCTTTTCCAATAGATGGCCTTAATGATCGCATTTTATAAGTGCGATCGGGCTGTGCTAGATGACATTATATATACGAGTATGAGATTTAGTACTCAAATACTCAGTTTTGTGATTGCTTGACTCAGCACTGTTTGAGTGTGCTTCAAATACGCTATATTCTAGAGTTTTTCTATCAGAAAGGCGAACACCAATTTTGATGTCAAAGTTACAGCACGCTTAAGAAGGTCAATTGATCGAAATGCCGAAAAAATAATGCAAATCGTCAAGTCTGACCGTCATGAAAGCACTGTTTTGATTACCAGGTGCTGAACATTGCACTGGCAATATGGATTTAGAAGAAGCTTTAATGAAGCGCATTCATTTAGTAAATACTATTAGCTAGACGATGAATAATGGCGATTTAGGTGTGTTTTTAGGCCTCGACTTATCTAAGGCTTTTGATAGAGTGGACCATACTAAGCTTGTTCATAAATTAATGTCTAATTTAATGTTTTCTAGCACAGCCTGCACATCGGTTCGTTCGTATTTGTCGGGTCGATCACAATTCGTTTTTATGAATGGTAATTTTTCTGATATGCTTAGCGTGCACTGTAGTGTTCCTCAAAGATCGGTTCTGAGCCCACTACTGTTTACATAGTACATTAATAGTTTAGCTCAGGTTATTCGCGATAGCTGTTGTTATCCATTTTTATATGCTGGGTCACTTATGCCAACGTCAAGTGATAATGGTCGCGGCCGAATTACGGTCGGCCGTCGCAGACAGTGGCCAAACTAGGATTGACGTTCAGAAAGATTTTGCTATGCATTAGCATTAGGATTAGCTACTGTTTATGCCAACGTTGAATTGGGTACTTTCCTAAATCTTTATAGAATTTTGTAGCCTTCGCGTTGTTGGCAACACTTCTTTTGTCTCCCTCTTGCTGTTGGTGTTTATTTCTTGGAGCAAATACAACTTAACTAGTAACGAGTAGACAAATGTGGCCACTTTCGGTTTTTTTCTCCTTGTTGTGTACATGGTTAAGTAGTCGTAATTGGATCGCCCTTCTGATTGTACCGTATCCAGGTAATTTTGCGATCATAATAAATAAATTTTGGACATTTAAATACGAGTATATGGTTTTTTTTTATTGTTTTTTTTTTCTAAATTTGGTACACCATTTGGCGAACTACCTCAAACAGTTACTAAAAATGATTTGGCTCGGCGAATGCACACCCGATGACTGCAGACTAAGCTTATTACATTTTGTGTTGAAAAAAGTATGAGTACCAGCTATCGTGGTATCAGTGTCTATAGCTTATAAAATTTTCAACATTTGAAATTCATCAACTTTGTAGAACTTAACCTATGTACCAAGTGTCATGTTTTCTAAAGTTACTTTAAGGTGCTCCATACATTTTCAATGAGATTGTATGCTGTCCTACTGAACAAAACACTTTTTTACACTTTTAAGAGTAGAATGTTCTTTTTTTTTAAAGCAGCAAGAACGAGTATTGAATTAAAATTGGTGTGTTTTTCAACATCATTTAATTTTATCAATTTCAAACAGAATATTCGAATTTCGCTAACATTTTTTTAATTTATGACCCTTAAAAAAATTTAGTTTCCTATTATTCATATTTTTGACTATATTCAACCTCAGAACAATATTTGTGATTTTATAATGAGAGCGTACAATAGTACGATTTCAAGTTTTTGGGGTAAGAGAAAACTACGAGGTAAATGTAAATAAAGCGTTCGGATATTAAAACACTTAAAGCAATTTTCAATTTCAGTTATTTCTGAAAACGGAAATATTAATGAAAAACATTTTTAATAGCATGTTGCCTAATTGATTTTTGAAAACAACATATAAATATCTTGTCAATTTTAATGTTGGTTACATGAATAAACCATATATTTACATATGTACATGCGATAATAATTTAACATGCGAGGGCACTAAACAAATGATACATAATTTTGTTAACCAAGTCCAGCAAAAAAAAAAAAAAAAAATATTTATAGTGATTTCGATGGCACAACAATGCTGTAATTACAAAAACTACTAATACTAAGTTCGTGTATAGAGGAATGTGTGTATTTATTGGAATATATGTATGTGTATTTCTACATAGGGTAATTCACTTTCAGTTCAGTTCAAAAAAAAAAATAATAATAATAAAATTCGATTTGTATGACATATTCCATGTGCATTTATTACCGGTTAAAGTCTCAACGCGTCGTTTGCTCTGCATATTAAATTGAATTTAATCAACGTGTTTTTAGACCTGATATGCCGACTAAATATCTATGAAAACCCGATTGATATATTTTACTTATATGTCGAACATAAAGTTGTCGCTAGAGCAGTTCGATACAATGATAATTGTCAGAACCCAAAGCTTAGGTTGAAACACCTTCAAAGTTTTCGAAGTGTTTCAGAAGGATAGACATCGGTCTTACTGAAATAATTTTGTACTAAGCGATCTCGCCAGAGTCTATATGTACTCTGGATGGTGGTAATGGATGACACCATTTTTCGCAAAAGTTTTTAAGCTGTTTGGAACCTGTCTAGTATACCATTGGTGTGTGAATGTTAATAAAATTAATAATATTATTTTAGGAATTAAAAAGTAAATCTTAAAAATTAAAATAAAATTCCATCTGATCCTGCCTCTATGTCTAACTAAGGCCCTGATGTTAACAGCGGGCAATTCCAATATTCCTGACCGGTAATAGAGACTGGGTGATAGTTTTGTGGAATTTTCTTCCATTTCTAACGCCTCTCCCTATCGCCCCCTAATGTTACCTCGTCTTGTCCTTCAAGATGCCACAGTATCTGAACTAAAAGCCCAGCACAACGGGATTGTAGCAAAAGAGGTGAATTAAAACGTGATGTTGGAAAGAAGGAGGCCAAAGGCGACACATGATAGGTGATGTAGGTATATGTAAATATCATTCTGCAGATTTACAGACATGACATTTTTCGAAAAGTGCTTGGTAATTCAGTTCAGTTGAGTTAAGTTAGCTTAAGTTAGTCTCAACATGCTAGAACTGGTGTCTGGTATAGCTGTTGTTATCGAGACAGCGCCTCGCCATTATTTCGCTGGCCAGACACTCGTTCTATCGGTCTTCCTGCATGACGCAGAATTCTAACCAAAGAGGTAGATGGGCAAATACCTCGCAAATTATATGGAACCATCGCCGTCAAAAAAAGGGTACACGCGTCATAATGAGGTGTACAAATCTTTGACGAAGAAACTTCGTTAGTCAAATTTGGAAATAAACATAGGAACCGCACCGATTTGATTTCTTGGCTTAATGCAGCTCAGCGTCAATTAATGATTCGATTAAAACGCCTTCTAAGTATGTAAGTAATATAAGCAGATTAAAATAAGACCTCTTTAAGCGATATTTTATGAGTTCAAGAATTAATATGCATTTGAAGCAACACTTCATCAAACCATAACTATATAATCCAAATTCCAAATAAAGTATATAAAAATTTTTCACCAATTAATTAAAAGAATAGACCTACAATCTATTTTTGCACTGAAAATGAAACACCCCTTTTATATTATATAACATTCTACAGAGTTGTGTGTGTATATATGCGGTGTGTTTGTTTGTACTCATGTGCATATAAAATATAAATTTGTACTTAAATTTTTCAAATAATTCTCTAAGTTATGCAAAGGTTAAGTTTTTAATTAGCACAAATTAGTTGCTACTAAAATAATGCGTTAAAAGGGAACAAATTACGTGTTTGCTTTTTCTGTATATATATATAAATCTTGTTTGCATTTTACTACAGCAAATGTATATGTGCGTAATAAAAATATATGATTTTTTATTTGCTAACCTATGATAATTTTTCCTTTGCCATCTTCCTCAGACTCGTATATTGTATTTCCAACACTAGTCTCAGTTTCAACAATAGGATTTAAATGTTTACGAGCATTCACTGTGGATTATTATGATTTGTTTGATTTCGATTTTTCCAAAATTATGTGTATTTATTGAAGTTGTGAAGGATGGATTGAATTTTGAGCGGGAGCAAATAGATAAGTTAAAAAAAACAACTGTTAATTATATGTCAATTAACTGGAAAGTTTTATCAGTTGAGAAGTATGGGCTTAATGAATTTCAATAATACTTAATGGATTTTTTTACATTTTTTTGTGGCAAATAATTTTCTGCAATAATAATAATAATTTCGCATTATTATTTTTCTTTATTTTGTCAATTTTGGAATAATTTTTGGTACCGTGTGAATGACACTATATTTTCTCTCGATCTTAGATAACTCAAAAAATAAGGTCGTTTTTGTGAATGGGCATTCCGTTTCCAAAGTATGGGGTAGTGTTTTTAATTGTTCCATATTTTCGCACTTTTTTTTTTAATGAAATTTTTCGTTTAAAGTATTTGAATGAAATTTGCTGATTTCAATAACGGCACTATGCGCATCCAACATTTTCTCTACAATTTCTTCAAGAAAGAGATGACAAAAGAAGGCACATAGTACTTGTGTTTCCAAAGGTAAATGAAGTGAAAAAACTTAAGCTAAAGCGATCGGAAATATTCGAGTATACAAAAAATATATTCCCGCAAAGATCTAGTACTAACTGTCGCGCCACTACATAATAATAATGGTTCTTTCATATGTTATGAAGGGGTTGCGTGACGAATGAATGACTTCAATAAACTTTCGTCAAATCTACTCCGTCGGATTGAACTTCAGAACGAATAACCATTATTTAAGCAGCTGATTAACAATTTTCGGTAATACGCACAAGAATTAGTTATATTTATTAGACCATTTTACATTACATCTGTTCAAACGAAGAAAACCGGCTTAACGACCAATTCATTGTTTTAAGATATTGTTTTTCAAAAAGTATAACTTTAGATGAAAACATGCTTGTTAAGAATATAAAGAGTAACAGCAAAAACATATCTTCACATAAATGTTTAGAGATGTCACGTGATTTTTCTAAAATGGCTCTTTTGAAAAATTGCTATAGCTTGCGAACTAAGCCGAATTTAGGATGGTGATTAAACACAAATATATGTCAAGTAAAAACAATAACAATAACGAATAAACTCGAGTTTGTCTCAACTTAAATCGTTTTTCCTTGTAACTACAGCTACATGAATTTTACGTTTTAAAAATTTAAATAATTTGTCATCAAATTCTAAAAGACTTATGCTCAGATTAAAAATTTCTGCGCAGAAAATTCTTGGAAATTTTATTTCATCATTTTAATAAAGAAATACAAATAAACCAACAAATTCGCACTGCAAATTAAATAAGATATTTGTTAACCGGCGCAACACATCAACATTTCACACCTGATCCTAATCCTCGCTAATCACCATGAGTTGCTCTACTGCCGAACATTTTAAGGAAAATTAATAAAACATATGTTCTTAAATTATTTGCCACAAACAAAGCAAAAACACAATGCAGATGTTAAGAAAAAAAAAAACAATTGTTAATACAAATTAATACGTCTAGATGTAATATCGCATACATGAAACATTAACAATTTAGTTTAACAATTGAATGAAAGTCCATGTTTGCTTCTTTTTAGTAGTGTTGATTAAAGTAATTAGGATGACTTTAGCATAATTAATTTTGATTTTTTGGTTTTATTCCTTATTTAGTCATTTTCATTAATTGCTAATTTAAATAATTTTCCCAATATGCACCATTTGTTATAGAAAAAACTCATTAAAGCGTCAATGATAACTTTTTTTTTAAATCTCTAAACGACTTGTGAAAAAGAATTCAGATTATTTATATAAGTTTTAACAATTACTTACAATTTCAAAAAATTATAATAAAATTGATTGAAATTAAAATTAGAGAATATAAAACGAACGAATTTGACAATATCACATAGTTGATCTAAGCACGAGGGAACACTTACAGTATTGCCAAATTATTCTTTGCGCTTTCGTTTGTGAAAAATCCACAAAAATTACATATATTTCTAAATACCTGTGGTTATGGCCGGCGTCCATTCTTGTTCTCCGGTGGCTCCCCAAAGGAAACTCTTTGCTGGTAATGCAGCACTGTTTCCACTGGAGTTGAGACCCGGCGAGTTTAACAACGAATTGTTACGTTTTCTAGTCGCTAATTAATGGAGGAATGGAAGTAATTCAGTTATTTAGAATAGTCTTCAAGGTTAAATATGACAAGTAACATACACTCTAATTTATCTGCAGAAATATTATGGGAAAATGATCTTCTACTCAATGTCGAACAATTTGATGCGTGATCATATTCCATTGAATTGTAGCAGGATGAATAATCACACTCATTGTTATTGTTGAAATTATTGGAATTTTGTTTTGCCGGAATCGCTTGGTAGTGATGTTGCTGTATGAGAACACCAGTTGGTCCCTATTAGATAGAGAAAGGAAAAAATAATGCTAAATATGTACACTATTTTGACAGAAATAAAAAAGTTTGATTTCCTAAATAAAAGAAATATGCAGTAACCGAATAAGAGGAAAGTATTTAAACATTCTCGCATTTTGGGTAAAAGTGGATTTGTAAGTCAAGAAAGTTTCGATCAATGTTTCGATGGATTGTATGAATTTAATTTGTTCAAACTTCTCCTTCCCATCCTTTTGCAAACAAATAAAAATTCATCAGTTCTTTTAAAGTGGCAGAGCTGCGAACGCAACACTCATAGCAAACAAAATAAAGCTATGAAATTAAAGAAAACCAAATGCTTACTAACAGTCTAAAAAACGATTTACTCTACTTCATATTAAGAAATTATATGTAGCTCTAGGGTTCTAACATTGTTACCATCTACCTTTCTTTGACTGGCAGTCATTTCGATAATGATTGGCTACAGTTTCATTTAATAATCGCCTAGTAGTGAGCGCTTCTCAGATTGACAACTGTATAGATCCAGCACAATAAGTCCAAGTTTTTATGCCTAAACGTTTGGTTCTTTCTTTCGGGGCAACCCATTTTCAATTGGTTGGAGACCAAAATTCTTACATTAGAAACTATGCGATATTTACCTACGTTTTCACTCAATATAATATAAACAGATTCTAACGAGTAATAGCTACTGCCGAAACAATACAGGTTGTCCTCTGTTATCCTCCATTTGATAATCAATTTTCTTTAATTGAAATTAGTCAGAGCTAATGTTTTTGTATGTTAATGTTAATTTTAACGAACTAACGAATGTCTATACATTTCATTTCACGATTTTTGCTGCTGTATAAATTTGTTTTCATTTCAATTCTATAAAAACGTTTTTGTTGGCCCCGAATTCTTTTTCGTGAGAGGAATAGATGGAGAATTAACAAGGTTTGCAACTGTTTTATAATGTAAAGTTATGTAAACTACAGTGTCCTGGTCGGGGACCTTTACGAAAGACCAGTTTTATTTTGGCTTTGATATTGTAATTTCATTTGAAATACATTAGAAATTTGTTTCTGATTCATATTTGAAACAATGACTCTCTTTATTATTATACTCTCTGATTCACTTCTTATCTGAAACGAAATTATAAATCTAAATTGATTGTTTCTCTATCGAAGATTCTCGATTCGAGAACGCGAAAATATAGTTTTATACAGTTTCGTTTCTTAATCTGAATTAAAACTGAAACCAAACTTAGTTTCGTTTCTTTGCAGAGAAAAAGGCCTTGCATAGAAAAGGCCACTGTTACTCAAAAATGTTATATATGTTTTCAACAGAAACATTTCAAATACAAACAAAACTTTTCATAAACTGAATCAGAATCGAAATTGTTTCTAATTTCGTTTCAGGCGTAAGAATCGAAATCGAATTTTTTTCTGACGTTTGAAGCAGAAAAAAAATCTGAACAAAAGTTTTGTATATTTTTGATTTAACTTCCAGAAACTGAAAAAAATCAAAACTATTCTCAGATTTGATTTTGTTTCCATGATCGTCCCTGATCCTGATATAATTTCAAAAGAATTATTTCAATATTGCATTAAAAAAAAAAATAAATAAATACCTTTGGAAATATATGTGTCCAACGACGACGATTTGAAGTTAATTTGATCGTCACATGGGATGGATCAAATGGATTAATAAGAGAACGGCCTGGTCGCACAATAGGAGCTATCGAGACAATCGAACGTCTAGAATTCTTTTCTGAAGCTAGAGATTCCGAAAGATTGGTGACATCAGCCTAAAATTAAATTATAACATTGCAGGTTACATTAGAAGTTTTTAAAGTTTTGTTTACCATTGCTGCCAAAATCCCTGAAGTGCCATGATGTATATCTGGATCAGACATTTTTCGTCTTAAAGTGGGTAATTTCGTTGGTGTCAAATTTTCCCAATCGTTATTTCTATAGGCATATGTTTCGAAACTAGGCACAGATGTCTTTTTTGCTCTTACAACTCGTTGCAGAGAGCTAAAAAAAAAATTGTATCGATATATAAAATTATTTACAGAATTTTATTTTATTTTTTCATATCTACTTTACCAGGTTCCTTGAGCTGGGGGTGCTTGAAATATTTGATCGTCGTAGGCTTCATAATCAAATAAAGAATTGTGAATATATTCTGATTGGTTACAACTTAGAAAATTGTTTTCATTATCCTAACAACGATTATAATGCTATCATGGTTATGCAGTTCAGTAAATTTGTAATTGAATGCTTACGCTGTTATTATCTGCTATTGTAGAAGCATTTGCAATCATAGGTGGCAATTTTATACGTGGTATGAAGTTGGAGTAGGCCATTTTTTTATTGGTTGAATAGAAACTTAAGTTAATCCAATGTGGCAGGGAATAATCATCTGCGGATGTTACAGACGTGTCCTTGTTATGAAACTTCAATAAAGGCACAGCGTGTAAAGGTTGTTCGCCTACGCATACTAAGTCACTGCCAACACCATTATCGATGACCTGCAAATGAAAAAAGTTTCAATATCGAGTCGCTTTCAGCGCTATAATTTGCCCGTACTCTCTGCTTTGTTATATTGGTGAGCTCCCGATCCACTTCAAATACTCCCACACCTGGTGTTATTACCACCGACAGCTGTCCTGTTCGGTCAAATGTACGATCCAGATAATGTTTCTCAAAAGTATTTAAGGAAATGTTCAACACTTCCAAAAAGTTTCCCTGCGCTGCTGTAGAATTATATGCTGTAGGTATTTTTACACCATCCCGAGCATGATAATTTAGCACAGTGGCTTGATACGATGTAAAGAGCTTCCTTAGTTGACTCAAGACAGTGCACCAGTCATCATTACGTTCGTTTTGTATCGCCACCCTATAGAAGTCTTCATAGAAACGTCCTTTATAATCCATTTGTAAACACTCTTGCATATGTTCTGGAAACTCATCCAATGATTTGGCTGCATAAAAAGTTCGTGAAAATAACACAATTGTAACCTCATGGTTACAGCCCAACTTTTTCCATTTATGGAACAGTTCAGTAAGGAAGCCATTGACAGCTTTTTCGAAATACAAGTCACCATGTATATCAAAGTCCCACATCTCTGAAGACATTTGAAGAAATAGGTAGACCATTGAAGTACTACTGCGGAAAGCAATTTTGGTATCTTCCGTAATAACACCACAAGAAACACGTTCACCTTGTGACCACATCTCATATACCTGGCAAGGCTTTTGCATATCATTGTAATCAATTTTTTTATTTACATAGACGCAGGTGTTTGTCTGAAATAAAAATATTATAAATTATAAATAGAGTGCATTACAGATGAAATTGCAGTTGGAGATTTAGGGAAATCAACTATGGAAATATATTATAATAACTCTGATATTAACTCTTTTTCATTTATATTATAATTTATATTTATATTTTATTTTAAATTTAAATTTATAGTTTAACACTGAAGTCAGGCATAATATACTTTATAATATATAGTATTATATTATATTATATATTACGTTACATAATACAATAAAAAAATACAGGAGAGATAATCTTTAGTATTCAAACGAAATGTATTCCCATTACTATTTTGAGCGCGCATTATTGTCACCAGAGACTGTCCACAATCCCAAAAAAAAAATGTCGACCCATTAATCTTCTACAGCACAAAGAACCGAAAATGTAGGCCAAACTTCGAAGCGACTTCACGTGCCGCTTTGAATTTGAACGTGAGCGGTATACGCATACTATGATGTACTGAAGACGGCTTTTTGGAATTTTTCAAATGATATCAAATCGTCGGAAATTTTGGTGTCTCTGCATTGCTTTTGAATTCTTAATGCAAAGTGTCGACTATTTATTTATTTATTTATTCATTATATATTTTACAAAAATAAATTTATAAAATATAGTTAAAGGACGCCGAGTAACTAGACCATATGTGCCCGTATATAAAGAAAAACAAAAAAATACTAAAAGTAAAGTGATAAATACTGGAAGATTAAAATGTTAATTATTAATATAGAAGAAAATGTGTAAAGTATGTGTAATAGGGTGTAATAAAGTTAATTTAAACGTCATGAATGTTGTGAATGCGAAGAGCAGAACGTACCCTATGTAGCATGTTGACACTGGAACAATCAAGAACTCTCCATATAGGCTCCTCAATCCTAGAAAAAACGCACTCGGAGAGGATATGACCGACTGAAAGCTCAATATTGCAGAAGCTGCACCTGACGGGAACAGTGCGATCATAGAAGTGCGACGTGTTAAAAATAGTTTTGTTGACTCAAAGCCGAGCCAAAAATATACAATCACTTCTCTTGAGCTCATTATTATATTTCTGCCTAGTCATTGATGAATTAGCCTGTCTAAGGAAAACTTCCGATCGATTCCAACAATCAACCATTTGTGATCTTCTTTGGGAAAAGTAAGTCGCTGTAATAAAACATGGGAAAGATATGGAAAAGTTAGGCAGTCGCAGAGCGCTCTTAGCAGCTTCATCGGCCTTGTCGTTGCCCAAAATACCCATATGAGAGGGAATCCAAAGCATTAGAATGGTAGACTGAATAGGAAATTTAAACAGATTATCATAATTGCCTTTGCCATTTTTACGCAATGCCCTAACGACACTAAGACTATCAGTACATATCAACACTTTTTCCTCCAGATGAGCAACATGTGCAATAGCTGTCATAAGTCCTGCAAGTTCCGCAGTAAAAATTCCCGTTCGATCAGGAAGGCGAACATTGCAAATATTTTCATACTCCGAATTGGACACCTGCCTGACAATGGAGAATGAAGTGGCGATCCCGTCGAACGAGCCATCAGTAAATAAGGAAGTCTGAGTACGAAAACTCAAAATTTTCTCCGCCAATAGTGACTTGAATATTGCAGGATTGTTGCTATCCTTAAAGTGTCTAATATTTTTCAATATCTACTAAATTTTCTACTTCCTGTTTTTTTACTTCCTTTTATCGAAAGCTCAGAATTAACAACTGACGATTTTTTGACAATTTCCAATTTTAGAATGACGACTTTTGCAGATATTTGGGCAAAATAAAAAGGGTCGAATTGATCTACCTTGGTTCCCGGCGTGCATGACTATTTTCGGCATCCAGCCCATATACTACAATTTTATCAAAACCTAAATTAAACTCGCATATTGTGCATCAATTCGCGATATGGCTTATATAAACATATTTGGAAGGTAAAATTGGAAACTATTTTGCAGGGCAAGGAATAAGGTTAGGAATAAGGACAAATCTTTTCCGAGTGGTGTGAATGTTAACGAACTCAATGAAACGTTTGTAAGCTATCAATTGGATTCATATGGTAAAAATGAATTTGCCGCAACGTGTTTTTTCGTTTAATGTGTTGAGCTATGGGACTTGGAGAAAGCGTTTTTATTGATTAAGTCTAATGCAGCCGGCTGTGACGGATTTTCTTTGAAATTAGTATTCCCTTACATTTCAACTCATGTGCTATATATTGTGAACACCATCTTAACTACATCTGAGTATTCATCATCATCAGCATTGAAATTACCAAAAATAGTCCCTGTGGTAAAAAAGGACTCAACACAGACTGTGGCCAGTTATAGGCCGATTTCAATTTTGCCAATTTTGTCAAATATAGTGGACAATGTTTTGAAGATCCAATTAACCAAATATCTTGAGGTTAGGTCTTTTTTTTTTTGAGTGATTGTCAATGCGGCTTCAGAAAGGATCGAAGCACTATTTCTTTGCTACTAGTTCTGACTGATAGTATTCGGGAAAATTTCAATGCGAGCAAATTGTATATACTGGTGTCATTAGACCTATCATTTGATCGAGTGGATCATGCATTTGTGATTTATAAGTTATATAATTTTTACAATATTGCAAACTCCTATCTTTCAGGAAGAAGGCAACAAATTTGTGTCAGTGGTAGATATTGTAATGTACTCAGCGTAAAGAGTGGGGTGCCGCAAGGTTCAGTCTTGTGCCCAATTCTCTTCATTCTTTACATCAACGGTATTTTTCCAAAATTTGATATTCTGTAAACCATATATCTTTGCTGATGATATTCAGTTGCTATTAAAGGGGATTACCAGTTTATAGACGTTCTTCAGGAGAAAATTAATTACGTGCTTGACAGGTTACGTGACTGGATGTCGGAGAATAGGCTTTGTGTTAATTCTTCTAAGTAAAAAGCTATGCTTTATTCGAACCGAACTGAAGGGGATTTGCGAGTAGATTATAATGGTTCTAATTTACAGTTTGTGCATGACATGATATGTTTGAAAGTATTATTATATTTGTATTAATATATATTAATATATTTATATTTGTATTATATATTTGAGAATCACATTAATCACGTTGTTTTGAGTGTTAACTAAGCATGGAGGCAAGCAATTCTATTTTTTATTTTTCCCTCCCGATGTATGTGAAAAAGCAACTTGTTCATGCTACAGCTATGCGAGTATTATGTACTGATTAGAGGTATATTCTGCCATTAGCCAAAAATATATGAAATTCCTTCAATTATCTTTGAACAGAGCTTTTCGCTACATCTTTTCCCTCAAGAGACTTGTAAATACAACACCTTTTGTGATTAAATTTCTAGGATATTCATTTACTGCATTTACCGATCTACGATTGTTGTTATGGTTTTACAAATTATATTCTAACCAATATGAAACCTGTAAACTTTGTCATTCCGTTCGTAGAAGACAATTGTTTATCCCCACAATTGTCTTCTGTTTATCCCCAAACTTTGCCATCTTACGGCACGTTCTTTAAATGTAAGAGTAGCTCGTAGCTACAAGTCATTGTCAAATGAGCTTAGAAATTTAAATGTATCATACGCAATATTTCGTAATAGACGTATCTGTCATAAGCAGTTGACATACATACATAGGTGAATATTCTTTTACATCGTAATGCCAGCCAGTCATATTATTTTAATTTATGCATATTGTAATTTACTTAATAGTTTCAAACTGTAAAATTATTAAAAAAAACAAATTTTATAGTGCAGTTGTTGCGTCTATTGAGTCTGTCAGTCAAGTTGTTGATGCAAATCAATCTGAGCAGTGGAAGAAAGTCATCAATAAAAAAAGGAAAAATCGTAAAGTTGTTGCAGGAAGAAATTCTAACACGGAGTTGGCAATTGTGGATAGAAAAAGATGGTTTCATCTCTCTTCTTTTAAGCCTACAGTTTCTGAAGAGGATATCATTGGGTATGTTATTAAACATGCTAAAATTGAAAAATCAAATATCTCATGCTACAAGTTGTTGAAAAAAGACTGCCAATATGAATTATTAAATCGTGTGAATTTCAAACTTGGAGTATCCGCGTCATTCTATGAAACTATTATAAATCCATCTTTGTGGCCTGTCAACGTAAAAATCAAAGATTTCCAGTTTTTTCCAAAAGTGACTGTCCAAAGGAAAATTGGGTAATTAAAACACTTTCTAATATTGAAGATAATCCACTAAAAATCTACTATCAAAATGTTTCTGGTCTAAGAACTAAGTCAAATTTAATTTTTACTGGTACTTCACATCAGGATTATGACATATATATTCTCACTGAAACTTGGCTCAATGATAATTTCAATAGTGAAGAGTTTTTTGATCCGTGCTTGTATAATGTTTTCCGAAAAGATCGTGATAAAAATGCAACTGGTTGCCTTCGAGATGGTGGTGTTCTGATTGCTGTTAATCGGAGATTGACTTCGTCAATGGTTGTGATGGTTAATACGGATCTTCTTTTGGATCAATTATATGTGGTGATTAAAGGCTTTGTTGTGTCCCTCTACGTAATCGTATCTTATGTGCCACCCACTAGTACTTTTGACTTATACAAAGCTCATGTTGATAATATTATTTCATTGGTTGCTTGTTTGGATGAAAAATCCAAATTGATGGTTTTCGG
Source organism: Philornis downsi (assembly GCA_019455685.1). Taxonomy (NCBI): domain Eukaryota; kingdom Metazoa; phylum Arthropoda; class Insecta; order Diptera; family Muscidae; genus Philornis; species Philornis downsi. The sequence goes on from JAHXMU010000568.1 coordinate 273,336, forward strand.
TGACTTTAACCTATGCGGAGTTTCATGGACTCATCTGCCTGATGCCAATTATCTTTCCCCTTCTAATGTATCCAGTAATAGAGAAATGTATGTTATTGATAAACTTTTTGAACTTGGACTCATTTAAATTAATAATTGCTTTAATGGTTTAAATAGGTTATTAGATTTAGTTTTTATGTCTAATGATATTAAGTATAATATTAATGTTTCTCCTATACCAATATCTGTAAGTACTATTCATCATGTACCTTTAGTGATCGAATTTGCATTCTACAAATACTTTACTATTCCTATCAGTAAGAATACTTATCATTTTAATTTTAAAATCTGTGATTCTCATTTAGTGAATTCTGCTATTAGTAGTATGGACTGGGATAATGAGTTTCTCCATTTAAATACCTCTTCTTGCTTTAACTCCTTCAAAAGATCTATAAAGTTGATATGTGATGCATATGTTCCTAAGGTTAAACATAGGGTTTATATAGGGTTTATAAACATAGGGTTTACAAGAGGCTTAATAAAGTTAAAAAACTTACGAAATAAGTTCTATAAAAAATATTTGAGCACGAATCAAGGATCCTACTTTCTTAAGTATAGGCACTATATGAGAGAATTCAATTTTCTAGATAAATATCTTTATAAACAATACATTTCCAAATTTGAGACAAACATAAAATCAAATCCTAGTTCATTTTGGCGGTTTGTAAAGTCTAAAAAAGGCTGTTCAAATATTCCTTCATCGATGTATTACGGTGAAGTATTATTTGATGATGCTGGAAGTACGGCAAATCTTTTTGCGGATTTTTTTTAAATCAAACTATGAATTGTTTAATAATCATGTTCCTTAGGTTGCTGACAATATGGATCATGTGTTAGATTTTGGATCTTTTTCTGTAACCACAGATGATGTTTTAAAAGGTATTCGGGGGCTTAAAATGTCGACGCGTCTTGATGACGATGGATTTTGAGCATTTTTTATTAAAGCCTGTGCGGATAATTTGGCTTATCCTCTAATGTTAATATTTAATAGTTCATTGCATTCTGGTGTTTTTCTTGATTGTTGGAAGGTGGCTATTATAACTCCAATTTATAAGTCTGGTTGTAAAAACAATGTAGCCAATTACAGGCCTATCTCTAAATTGAATGTTATTTCGAAACTTTTTGAGTCGATTGTTAAAGACAAACTTTACTTTGCAATAAAAAATTTAATTTCACCCTACCAGCATGGTTTTGTTTCGGGTCGTTCAACCATTACAAATTTATTGTTATTTTCTGAATATTGCATAGAAGCGTTTCAGCAAAGCTGTCAAGTTGATGTTATTTATACTGACTTTTCAAAAGCGTTTGACAAAATATCGCATTCCCTGTTAATTAAAAAGTGTGAATTGTTGGGTTTTCATTCCAGTTTTCTGAAATGGCTTAAATCATATTTACACCATCGACAATGTGCTGTTGCTGTTGATAATGTCAAGTCTTTTTTTTTCCTTGCTACTTCTGGTGTTCCTCAAGGAAGTATTTTGGGTCCTTTGCTATTTGTCATTTTTATCAAAGATATAACATCTTTGTTTGTGTCTTGTAAGTGTCTGCTTTATGCTGATGATCTCAAAATCTTCTTGAAAGTCAGAACTGCATCTGATATTGTGGTCCTTCAAAGTGAACTTGATAAACTCTATGATTGGTGTAAGAATAACTATCTTTTTCTCAATCTGAAAAAATGTGTTTTCATGTCCTGTTCTAAGACCACTCGTTGTGTCCCTTCTTCCTACCATATTTCGAACAACAATCTTATGTCTGTTTCTCAGTTTAAGGATCTTGGAGTAGTATTTGACTCATGTTTTTCTTTTCGATCCCATCTTGACTTTATTATCCCAAAAGCCTATGCAATGTTAGCTTTTATAAGGCGTAATGGGTCCTCTTTCAAGGGTCCATATACTCTTAAGGTTCTATTCACTAGTCTTGTTCGTTCAAGGTTAGAATATGCATCAGTTATATGGAATCCCTTTTACGAAGTGCACAAAATAAGGCTTGAAAGAGTGCAGAAATCTTTTACTAGGTTTGCTTTACCCTCACTGAACTTTGACACTGTTCTTCCACCTTATGGTGTGCGATGTCTTTTGATTGGATTAAAAACTTTAGAAAATAGAAGAAAAATCTTTTCTTTCTTTTTGATTGTCCTGCACTACTTAGTAAAATTCACTTTAATGTACCACAAAGAAGTCTTAGAATTTGTGATACTTTTTACAAAAATACTGTTCGGAGTAATTATGCTGCTAATGCGCCTATTTTAAGGATTTTGAAATTATATAATGATATTTCTCAGGATTGTAACTTAGATCTTAGTTTTTCCAAAAATATTTTGAGGTTTATGTTAAATAATATTCTTTAAGTATTCTTTAAGTATTTAATAAAATTATGAAATATATTCCTTTATCTAGTCTGTAAGAATCTATGTTCATAGACTTAATAAACATTAAATTAAAAAAAAAAAAAAGATTTGCAATTTGGACTGACATATTATATCATTCAATATTTAATTGTTCCTCATTATATGAGCATTATAAGTTAATAGTTACTAGTTAATTTGATGTTATATTCTAAGTTATATTTTGTTTTTGTTTTTCAATTCAAGTAGTATTTATTTTATGCATTTTGTAATTTGCTTAATATTGGCCAAAAGGCTTTAAATTACAAGACTGTTCAATAAATGGAATGAAATGAAATGAAAATGAATGAAAGATGTGGGTTAGTCTCCACTCTAAAATTTTTTACGTAAAAAACATTTCTTTACACAGTTATAACTTTTGTTAGTCGGTGTTGTTGTTAGCCTGCTGCACCAACATCTATGAGAGAACTATGAGATCTATGTTTCCCAATTATAAAGTAGTTTTTATATATACATATGTACATCATTGCCTGTTTTCGTTATGAATTTTGGGTGAAAAACAAATTTTCTTATTACAAACATCAGAATTTATTCAGAGGAGATGTTTTGCTTGTAAAACTTCACTCACGTTGTGGAGAAACAATTGTATTACAAAGATGATACAAGTGTTGACAATACAGAATAATGATAAATATTTGGCCAATAATAGAAAGTCAAAAGACTGAAGTAATTGGCAATGTACTTTTAACTTCTAATATGTATGAATCTTGATGTTCAAAGTCTTACTTGATTCCTATTTATCAACGATATTTCCGCATAAAAAGAGGAGATAACAATGAGATAATGAGATAGACATAAATTAGATGTTTAAATAGCCGACTCAGTTGACTACACAAATCATTACACTTCCGCTGCGAATACGAAAAGCAATGACTTGCCTATGATTGTGATTCCCTTAGCATAGAACTGCAAGTGCGGTGCATATGGACTTACCAAATACTTCTTCAAACGCCACATTTCCGAACGACCCATATACTGGTCCTTAAAGGTGATTTCCACGGAGTCCAATGCAACGTCTGCTACATCGACTACACGCATAACAACATCGGTAAATGTGCGTAACTTAAACTGTGTTGCCACGCCACTTTCGATGCTGATCGCATCTCGATTCTTTAAATCAGTGAATGTCGTTATTTGTAGTATCAGCCTGGTGTTCTCTTCATCCTCTCGATGATACACTTCTACTATATCTCCGGCCTTAGCATCTGGATGTTCCTTGTTGTTAATCAATAGATCGGCATCTTTAACAAAACAAAGAAAAATTCTTATTATTACCGTTTCATATTCGCTTACTTTTGTTACTGACATACGTACCTTTATAAGATTTAGTGTGTGTATAGAGTTTATATAATTTCATTTTATCTAATGTTTTTAACTTCGATTTCGTTTCACGAATTTCATAATATTTTGCTAAAATTTAATTATTTACATTTATTTGTACACAAGTGGAAATTTACAATTAAAGCAGGAGAATAAAAATCAGCTCAATTCTCCAAAAAAAAACAGATGATTATAGTCGATGCCACCTAAATGAAAATTATCTCTCATCTTTTGGTTTATAAGGCATTGCTTCAGGATGGGAAATAGTTTCGTACACAGTTAAAACTGTATTTACGTTGCACAGTGAGTAATCTGATACAAATAAATTGTTTTTACTACCGCGCGACGTGACAATTTCAAACCCAGTACAAACTTTGACAAAAATGCAAAACAAAAAATACTTATTAACAGAAATAGTTTGTTGTGGCACTATTTCCTAACTTCATTTCATCTTGTCTACATTAACTAAATTTTCTAGACAAAAGAGAAATTACTCGTATTCCAAGAGAGATTCTCACATTCATTGAGCGTATTTTATTTGTAGACTCTTTAAAGGAGACTTGCCAGCTAATGACAATTCAGAACGTCAATTTGAGAAGCTGGAATTATCGATTATCCAACTTCTCAGTAATTGTTTACATGTCCTCTGATTTCATTGTTGAAAACCAATACAAAAAAACTGCCAATATTGGCAAATTTTTTTCACAATGTGGATTTTTTTTTTTACAGTGAAAAGAACATAGTACATGGCTTTATGAAAAAATAACAGTTTTCAAATATCAAGTAGATCAATTTTTGATTTCATACATAATTTCCTATACATTTTGACTACACGAAAATCCAGAAACATTTCCCGATTCTCTAGACATGGCATATGAAATCAGATACAAACAAAACAGACTACAAACACCATATGGGCGAAGTATAGATGATTAAAAAACATAATTTTTCTTCAAGTAAACGCACTAAATTTCTTTGAAAATTTCATTCATTTCATTTCATTCATTTACTTGCCAATTCTTAGATATACGATATAGGTAGGAATGCTAATAGAAATTAGAAAAAATTAAAATGTGAATTTCTTAGACTTTGTGCATAATTCCAACATTTTGTTACACAATTTCCAACATGTGATGAGAATAGGCGATTTTTATGTTTAATTTATTTATTTCAAATTTTAAATTTTAGTTTAAATTTTATTTGGAAAATTAATTTTTATTTTGCTGAAATGCTAAAATGTAGATGCAATCATGAAAAATTTTGCAAGTGGAAATGAGAAAATTAAGTGAAAATTAAGTGAAATTAAGTAAACTCGCGCACCTCGTAGCTAATATTTCATATAATAGTTGAACGGGTCGAAATCGATACTTTATTGAATTTTGTGTACTACAAATTTCGATTGAAATCAAGAAAACTTTTAGTAGTGTGAATGTAGCGTAACGTACGAATTACTTCTATTTCCATTCGAAGCTACACTGTTCAAATGTTGCCATATCACCAAAATCCACATGCAAATATTACAGTTTGAAAATAACTGCAAATGGGGGAAAGCTAAAACATCATATCAACTGTCAGTCAATTGATCATCATACCCCAAATAGATGGATAATTGTCGGATGTACTTACAATTTTCATGAAATGATTTAAAAGAAATTGAAATTGGGTTTAAAATCATATCAGATAATGAGCGCTGAAGCGGGACGTATTGTGAAAATTGTAAATGCCGTGAGAAAGCATGAATGTTTATGGAACGTCAATTCAAATGATTACAACAAACGAGACAAACTAGAACAAGCCTGGAGGCAAGTATCTCAGGAAGTAGGAAAATCAGGTAAGAAATATAACATTTTATGTTACCGATCAAGATGTTTTATTATTATTTGGTTTTTTTTACCTAAATTAACAATGTCAGATGTTTTTTGTCGGGACAAGTGGCGTAATGTTAGAACAGGATTCCTCCGTAGTGTACAACATCAAATACGCAAAAGTGACGATGAGGATGTACCGAGTGACTTCCATACCGTCAAGCGCAAACGCTTCTATTTATATGACCAAATGGCTTTCCTCCTGCCCTCCGCCGAATGCCTAGAAGTAGCGCGAAAGAAACGAAGAGAATCTCGTGACCCGAAACAGAACTCAGAAAACGAAGAGATTCCCTATAATGATTATTGTGACAATACGAGTTCCGCTTACAGTATTGTAGGCAAATACGAACAGCCCGATGAAAGTGCTGATCATGACGCCGCTGATGATTATGCCGAGCATCATGAGTTGGAACAAAACAACGATGATGATAACAACGAGGAAGATATGGGGGACAACGATAGTGATAAAGTCCAAGGTTCCACACGTAATGACCAAAAATTGAGATGTGCAACAGTGCAATTACAAAATAATAAGCCAAAATGTAAAGATGAATATTCGCCAACTACTAGGAAAATAATGTCTATTATAAATGATCAATATCAAGATGAACATAACGCCAGTCGAAACGCCACAACCAGTGACAACCACAACTCATATTGCAGTCCATCAATGAATGCTGTTACAAATAACACATATCAGAAAAGAGATGAAGATTTGTTGACATATTTTTTTCGTGGTTGCATTGATGATATATTGTCATTGGACAAAAGTAAACAGCGCCTTTTTAAAAAACGCATGTTAGATTTGATAGCTGAATTGCATGATTCTTAATTTTCTTCAACATTCCAGTACTTATTAGTGAAATAGATAATGTAAAACTTACTGAAATAAGATATCGAAGCTTGGCGACGATCACAGTTGCAGGTTTTTGGATGCAAAAATAAAAATATTCACATTCGAATAAAAACATAAAATCTATCCATAATTTTAATTTATATTAAGTTTGTTGAGGAATTATACCTCAAATATTTAAAAAATATATATATATTTCTCCATTCCCGTTCCATACTACTATGTTTGTTCCACGAGACATTATTTGCCCGATAATATATTTGTAATATTGTGAAATTGTCTTTTTTATTACTATTTTATTTTGTAGGTTTACACTTGCCACTTAGGAGAATATTCCTCCCGAAAAAATACAGTATTGTTTTGTGGTAAAATTTTGCTTCCAGTTACGCAGCCATTTATTTTAAATGGAGTTTAACTGCGAGGAGTCAGCGTAGTACTAGCCTATATGTAAAAGGTGTAAAAGTTTCGGTAACAAGACGGTTGTTTATGCTTTGCAAGTCAAAGTACAATAAATAAATGTAAACATTTAAAAACATTGTCCGGCCGATTTTAATGGAAAGATTTATGGTGACATATAATCCACACGCAAAATAATCTTTATTTAACTTTTGAACAAAAAAAAAATCAGAATATGTAAGTCCAATACAAATACGATACTAATTAGTCATATATTCAGTTTGCGCCTGAAGATATTCTCCGCAATATGGAATACAATTTGTTCGTTAACATATAAAGATCTGGCAATACTCTCTAAAATTAAGGTCTATACTAAAATCGTTCACATGAAAAATGTTTTGTGCTGTCCAGTGCAGCTTTCGAAACTTATTGAATTACAAACATTTCTTCATAACGTGAGCGATATTTCGCAACTTGAAAGTAATTAGCGTCCACATTCTGCTGTCCGTCTTTATGAAAAATTTTTTTCACCGGGAAATTGTTTAAAGCTATTTTTTTTATAATATCTTTCAACTATATTGTCGATGTGGGCTTTGTTTTTTGAAGTTTGCATATTCCCCAACTATACCATTTGCAACTGGGATTCAAAAATTCCATTTGAAATACAAAAAGAAAATAAATTGGGAACCAAAAATTTCACTTGAAACTCAAAATGTCTTAATTGAATTTCAAATCTTATAAAAGCATATAATTTAAAATTAATCAATTGAAGTTTAATACAAAATTAAAATAAAAAGCCCTGAGTCAAATGAATGAATGTTCTATTCCTTAAAAGTCAGAAAGAAAAGTTGCTCTGTTCAGTTCAGTTAAATAGGGGCGTTCCTTTAATAAACTCCACCTAATACAGGAGAGTACGTATTGCAATATATGGAGGATATTGTCGATGATTGTTGACAAAATAATTTTGAATTTATTTGGAAATTTTAAAAATTAATTTATCATCACTTCAGTTCTGAATATCAAATGAAAATTTTGTATACGCAGTCAAAATAAAACTGTAAATATAGACCTCCCAGAAATAAAGAAATATTTGAAGCCTCCCCAAATTATTTCCGTTCTAGTCGTCTATTTTCATTATATGAACTAGCAGATTACTGCCGTATGTGTGAAGATGAGGAGGCTGGAATTGTTGAATACCTTGTTTAGATGCGTCGCGCTACTGCAAATAAGGCAGTTGTACTTAAAAAAGTTCCATGAATGATCGGAAACCATTTTGCTCAGTTAAGATTCTAGGTTTAGTGAGATTTGTGTTCAGTCTTCCTTTGTTACGTATTTGTTAGTTTGAGGGTATTCGTTCATCTTTCCCTTGTTGCTCATTTGGATCCGCTTTTGTAATTTCAGCTCACTTCCATTTTTCTTTCCTTTCCCTTCCGCCCACTCTTGGACAAAATCAAAAGATCTTCGAGTGTAGTGAAGATCTGAGCTAAATCCGCAGATCTTTTATTTATTGGTTTTACCTACTGAAAAGCGTGCAATATAGGCTGCTTATAGGCATTAAATTATTTTTTAGAATTTTAAAATATTTTGGTTACGTTAAATGTATTATAGAATTACCAATTAGGTTTATTTTCCAAACTCAGAAGAAAATTTTTGTAACACGCTCAAAAATGGCTATATAATTATACAAATCATCATGATAACATGTTTTACTCAAAAATTTTTTGAAGGGAGATGTTTTTAGTGACATTAAATATTTGCTAACCTCTTTCACCAACAGAACTAGGCTTGTGCATTGTCTTGATTAAAATAAATCCAATTTTAATTTAATACCGCTCTCACTATTTCTGCACTTTCTGCAGAAATTCTTCAATAAGCATTTAAAAACATGCTATATTTTGCATATTTTGTAAATTTTAATAAAGCTGTATGTGTAAAGCACTTACCGCGGCAATAGCCAAGTACTGACCGAATTTATAACATCGTCTGTGAGTCAGTATTGGTTTTTTAAAAAAATAATGACGCTCCAGTATACTTTTAAACATATTAAAAAATTCGAAACGTTATAGAGTTAAAAATTAAATTCGCATACGAATGATCTCCGTATACTGCTGCCAAATGTGTAGTTCAGAAATCTATTATATTTTTTTTTATTACAAATATTTTTTTATTGGTCTTTTGTCATATATATGTTTTTATATAATAATAATTCTAGCAAATGCATAACTATATTAAATAATTTGTTATTTTCTTTTTTGCAAAATTAATAGAATTTATGGTTGAGTAAATACGTAAAGAACAAACTAATAATTTAATTATGGCCAAGTTTTATGATTAGCGTTGTTTTAGAAAAACAGGCAATCGCACGAAAAATTAAAACGATTACATTCTTTTCTATATATAGTATTGGAACTATGCAACTTGTTTTTGTTAGTTGATTTTTTTTTATATTTAGTATAAATGGCTTTGGTTTTGATGTTGTAACTTAAGGTTGTACTCCCATCAACTCTACGCTTTTCGTGACTGTACTCTTAGTTATCCATTTATTGTTTCTTTAAATACGCAGTTAATGAATCGAGATCGCGTTTCAACCAGGCGGCATTAAGACGTATTGTCTCAACTGCTTGCGAGACAGTACGTTCCGTGCCTGGAAATTGCTTACTCTTAAAGAATTCCTCAACCTCAACGGCACGTTCTTCAGAGGCAAAATTCTCAATCAAATATTTGATAAGGCGGGCCAATAAGAAACCTCCCTGGAAACGATATTTACCGTGAACTATTTACCGAAAACTATTGTTATAAATAGTAATAAATAATGCTAAGAGACAATGTATTTGAAAGCCGGAATATTCTCACCATGTTCTCATGTATTATTTATTACTTGCTCACCTGATATTGTTCCAGCAATTTTTGGTTATTTTCTTTGAAGAATTGCCAGGCCATATCACGACCTTTTGGATTGACAGCGACTGCTACAATGACAAATACCGAATCTTGAGCACGAACTTCACCCTACAAATATACATGTATATCAATTTAAAAGTAAAAAAACCGTCAGACTACAATCCGCTTACCGACATAGCAAAATCAATAACTTTACGCAATAGGTCCACGTTGCCAATACATCCCAAAGCACGTGAAATGCGATCCTGCTCCTCATGTAAATCGGTCGCACGATACATAGATAGCATTTCTTCAAAAATAGCTTCATCTCCATTTTGTAAAACAGCTTTGTAGCAAGTTGAACGCAAATCTGCTGGCACCGGGCAAACATTGTTCGCATGATCACGGAAACTGGAACCAAAGGATACGTTTTTGTTTAGATTGTAAGACATGCATTAATAAAAATTGTTCTTACCGTTTCTGAGCTTCATCTATAATGGCACTGCATCGGAAAGAAACGAGACGTGAAAGTACCAGACTACGCAACAACGTATCTAAATGATTTTCACCCTTGCGTACTTCCCATCCCAGCCGTTCGGCTACAGGGCGATACAACTTTTCGCCATATTTATTGAAGTGTTCCATTAGATCGGTATGTGAAATTAGAATATGTAGGTTTGATAAAGAGTTTGTAATAGCAGTCCAGACAGTATAATTCGTTTCATTGCGATATGAGTCAATTAGTTCTAAAACCTCGGCTGTGCTGGCTTGACCAGCTTGCACCATAGCAAACATGTCATCAATCAGACCTAAACGATCCAGTGGTGGCAATTCCATGTTGCGTACCGCTGGCATCAGCTTCTCCAACATATCCTTAGAATAACGTGTACGATAGTATCCCACTGTACCTGGATTCACTTTAATCCAATCATCAGCACTGACATCATCTAAAATTATTTCCATGGATTTTTGATCCAATAGAAAAGTTTTAGCGATGCTTTTGGGATTTTTGGAGGTTGAAATTGTTATGGGTATTACCCAGATATACTCTGCATCTGGCTTTGAACCATCGGCCGTAAATTTGTTTTGGGTTAAGCTCAACTTGCGCTTGTTACCTTCGAGTTGCTCACTTTCGACACTAACAACCGGGAAACCCTTCAACTTAATCCATGTGGACATGACATCGGCTACTGGTTTGGAGCTAGCCTCTTGCAGAGCATCCCAAAGGTCTTCGGTGCATGTGTTTTTATACTGATGACGAGTTAAGTAAATGTTCATGCCTTTCCGAAAGTCTGCCTCGCCAATGTAATCGTGCAACATACGGATTACAGAAGCTCCCTTATTGTAACTGATTTCGTCGAAAATTTCGTCAATCTCACAAGGGTGGCCAACAGGAACCTCAATAGGATGGGAGTTTTTCAGGGAATCCAGTTCCAAGGCTCGTGTATACATATCCGTTACAAATTGGGTCCATATATCGTATTCGGGAAATAGATGATTGACGCAAAGAAACTCGACAAATGAGGCATAACCTTCATTCAACCACAAGTGTGTCCACCATTCCATAGTAACCAAATTTCCTGAAAATAGAAATGAACTAATCAGATTCGGTTTTGAAAAATCTTCAAATATACTCACCAAACCACTGATGAGCAATTTCATGGCCAACTGTTAAGGCGATTGATTGTTTACGCATCAGTGAAGTATTCTTAGGATCCACAAGCACAAATGTCTCACGGTACGTTACCAGACCCCAATTTTCCATGGCACCGGCCGAAAAGTCCGATATAGCAATCAAATCCATTTTTGGCAATGGATAAGCAATATTGAAATAACTCTTATAGTAAGGCAATACTTTTGTTGCTACCTCCAGGGCAAATTGGCCTTGTTCCTTCTTGCCAACCGGCGTATAAACGCGTACCAGAACCCCATCTTCCGATTTGCCTTCGACGTAATCATATTCCCCCACAACTACTGCTACCAAATACGTCGACATAATTGGTGTGCGATCAAAATTAATGCGACGCAAACCGCCCTCTACGGGTTCTTCCTTAGTCACTGGCATGTTGGAGAGTGCAACACGATCCTGCGGCACAACCAATGAAACATCAAAAGTTGACTTAATAGCAGGTTCATCCCAACAGGGGAAACAACGCCTGGCATCCGTGGCTTCGAATTGCGTTACACCTGCATAACGTTCTTCACCACTTTGAGTAAAGTATTTGCTGCGATAAAATCCTTTCATTTTATCATTTAATTCACCGACGAAAGTCATATTTAATTTGCACGTGCTGTCAGCGGGCAATTCTTTATCAAATTGCAACGAAGCTGTCTCATTTTCTATGGAGTAGTTTACTTTACTTGGCTTCAATATCTCTCCATTCAATTCTAATTCACTGTCCTTAATACTAATGTCCAAAGCATTTAATGTAATAACACTGGTTGGAGAAACAATCTAAAAACATGGAATGCAAAGAGTTTGGATATAGTGTTAAATATAACAGTTGCGGTAGCAAATGCAGAATAAATCATTAATTATTACATCTACAAAAAAAATTTCCAATTGTTATGGTGTAAGCATTAAGAGGAACCCTTTATTATATTGATCCATCCCATATCAAAGCTAAGCTAGTAATATAAGAATTTTAATAGGTGACATTTTATTGCCTGTGAATGAAAATTATGATTTTCAAATCAATTCTATAACCAAGTTTTCATTTTTCTCACCCTGGCCGAAACTGGTTTTATAACAACGGCAAACATCTTTTTCATATAAAAGCAGCAGGCATATCTGATAATTATTAATTTGCCTCAATTTTTTTTTATTCTAATTATTCAACAGAATATTGTTAATTTCAAATATAAAATGACTATTAAAAGTTCAATAGGAAAAATCAGTTAATTTATAAATTCAAAATTCCACACAGAGCAAAAATGTGAATTAAAAGTAATCGAACCGTACACCAAATATCAAAAATTGTCAATGTTGTTGACTGTCTGGTCTGCCAGCACGGTATCTTCGGAGGATATCAATATTGTTATTGATTTTTAATTACTATTATTTGAATCCATTGTAATGAAATTGCGTCAATTGTTTGAAAGGTTAATTGCAGTTATTTCAAAACCTTATTTCGGATCTCAGTTGTTCACGAATCCTTCGATATATAAACGAACAGTGAGTGGGCTACTTCATCAACGAAATTAGAAAATTAGAAAATTTATTATTTGTCAATTTGTCATTGTGATCGATCGCACCTTAGTACACAAGACTATTGTACACTGTTGTCGTCTGAACCTGTTCATCGTTAAGTTATATAACCCTTTCGGCGAATCTAAACATAGAAAGAAACGCCCGGGGAATTCAAAGACACTCTCCCTTCATTTGATTGGGTGTTCAGAAACAATAAATGTTCAATGACTTCACATCACGGGTAAAGTCATTAATTGAGGAAGTTGTTATAAGATTATTAATTGTTGAAATTATTATAATTGACTTCTAGGAGTGAATGAAAATAGATCTGTAAACTTTCCGCAAAATCAACAGCATCTTTGGAAAAAAAAGGATTCAACATGAGTACGAAAATAACAGCATTCTAAAATAAATCGTTCTTTAATATAATTTACCTCAAGTATTCGAAGTATTATTGGAACAAATTACAAATGGATGGATAGCATCAGCTTCCAAAGCCGGTAACAAAAGCTGTCGCAAATAATGTCAACTATATCATTGACATACAATATAAATAGTGACATGCCCAGAACCAATCCTTGGGAAACGAGACAAACAACCAAAGCGCTAGTATTTACGAATACGAATTTAGATATGTGTGAGAAATCCTAACGTAGTTCATAAACAAAATCAATATGATCAGCTTCGGATAAATCAAAACCTGGTTTGGCTCCACAAACATGATCATTTATAATATTTCTTATAGTCTCCTAAAAATTAAAAAAAAAAAAAAAAAAAAAAAAAAAAAAAAAAAAACTTTACAAATTCTTTACGATATGCAACAAGCGTGTTATGATATAATCCACAGTACAGTGATCGATATTGGAGGGAAGCAAACCTACAATGCATAATCAAGCAAGAGAGGTAATATTGTGAGCAATACTAGAATCGGCTTCATATCATCTTTGTATGACCGACAACACCAGTGTAGAGCAAACCGATGGCACATAAACAGACTTAGTAATATGAAAGACATTGTAACTAAAATTGCCTATAACGACGACATTAAAATATCTATTAAATATGCAATAATGTGTATTCATATTTGATCCAACGAAGGTCTCAATAAATATCAGTTTGCATACATTAGGATTTGATGAGCGGAAAATAATGTTATATTTAAGTTTTCCGATACATACCAACACCATCATATCTATACACAAGTCGGTTATTATTAACAAAATAATAATCTAGGAACTCTGCAGTTATCTTAACAAGCATAACTGGCAATAAAATAGCTCAGATATTTAGTTTACCTTTAAAATTATACTAAAAACGGTTAAAAGCTAATAGCAGTGTCGTTAAATCTGTAATTATTGCACGCTTTTTATTATAAAGTTAAAACACATATTAATTGACAATAAAACAACGATAAGCTTCAAATACTGAATGTAATTAATGACGAATGCAGCACCGCGCACAAATATAGGTAACAATATAACTACGACTTATTCTGCACTATTTTTAATGTTATGCACTATGTTCAATGTTCCCTTAAAAGTAAATTGTTAAAATAGAATTAACAGATTGTTTCTATAAAACGAAACGAATCACTTAATTCTTTGGTAGAACAAATGAACTGCTACTTGTGTACGTCTATTCGATTCCGACAGATTTTCGTTTAGAAGAGCTTTTATTTTTATTGAAGAACCACCATCAAAGTGATATTTCTATGTGAGCAAATATAGTAAAATGTTGAGAAAAAATTATATACAAGGTGTGTTCAAAAATAAGGTGAATTTTCAAATTACGCGGGATACATACATATTTTCAACTATCGATTATTTTTTTTTATGTTGGTACACTCGTTTCGAAAATATGTTGACGGTTTTATCCATATAGCATGTTTAGTTTGTTTGTGAGAGGCAGAAATACGACAAGTGTTTTGCGTGTTCGGCGATTTTCTGCTATCGAAAAAAATGGGTCAAAGAAGTTGCAATTAAGTGCTCAAAAACACTTGAAATGTTGACAGTGGCATACGGTGAAAGTACTCTGAGTCAAACAAATGTTTACAAGTGGTACAAGCTTTTCACAGAAGGTCGAAGATATAAATGACGATGCTCGTTCTACCCTGGCGTATTGGTATATAGTTAAAAAAATGTACGGACGTTTCATTCGTAAAAGTTTTGAATTCTCAATTACATCAAATATAAGCATTAAATTCAATTATCGAAAATATAAAGCAATAACACCGATATGAATGAAAGACACAATATTGAAAGAATAAAAGAAAGTAATATTAATTAATGAAAGAAAGTAACGTTACTTTTGAAAATTTAAATAGGGCAGCTTGATATCATCATGTGGCATAGTGAAATGTTTATAAGCCAAATATGTTACTTTAGGAATAATCTAATTTCTATAACGTCTGGAATATGTAAAGACGAAGTACTGTGGAATAAAGCGCGAAAATCTGAGTTTATACGTCTCGTAAAAACAATGATCTAAATCATATTAAATCATAGAATATGCAGCCAAAGAAATCTGTAACAAATGGTGTTATTCGAACATTGCCGCATTATTATTATTTGTTCCTGCATACGCTTCTAAGCAGTACAAAAATATTGACATTACCAATATATATAACAAAGTTTTAGTTTTCATTCTCCTCGGCAATATAAGATCTGTATAGGTCAGTAAATGCAGAGCGCCAATTACATAAATGCGAAACAGAACATTCAAAAACAAGTTAAAAACGATAGGATCAACGGCTATAGCTTGAGGTACTGCATTTATAATAGACAATATATTATATGCCATGTCATCGACTTTAACAAACTGACTTCTATCACGATATTCCATAATCGGTTTGCATCTTCTTTTTTAAGAGAATGCCATTAAGACAAAGAAGCTGCAATTTTGTGAAAAAATGCTTTTTTCAAATCTAATGGCAATAACATGCATTTTTTTTTTTTTTTTTTTTTTTGTTATAAACGCCTTTAATGATCTCATCGGTAAGACCTTTTAATGGAAAAAGTATTTCTAAGTCAATCGTTGCGATTAGAATCTTATTTTTAAACGTCTACCAGCTGTCATTTTAAAACATGCTAAGCTACTTTAGACAATATCGCCAGTAAGGAAATCTGAGCACACAAAAAATGGAAAAGAAAGGCTTAAAACCGGCCACCCTAATACGTGTTATGAGCAAGCGAATGATCTTGCGGCTGGCAGATTAGCAATAATTTGAAATGCTAAATGTTCGGCACAAAAAGCAATATGTTCTCTCTTCATATGGTATGTATATAAATACGTATTCTCGGATTGTATTTGTATGGTTGTATGGTTTTAGCAAATAAAAAATTTTATGCTTTGTTTCGCTTTCACATTCGGCGTTTATGTTGCCTAAAAGATGAAGTTCATTATGATTAGCTGGAATTTAAGACCAATGACTCTTTTCCGCAGGTAGTCTATACTGTTTTGAACAGACGAATAACGGTAAACACCACATGAATGTTTGTACCAGTTAAACCAGATGATATACGGATCAATGTTAGCAATAAATTTGGCTCTGGCTTTGTGCATTATTTCGTTATTTTTGTCATATTTTCACAGAAAATATATGTAAATAAAAATCAATAAGAGCAGTTTAAACGAAGAGAATGAAACATTTTCTGTACGTACATACAAACTGAACTGATACGCCTGCAAATTTGATGGACAATTGTTTATAAAACGAGTTCTTAATTTAATTTACAAAAATTGCATATCAGTTAATTTTTACCATTTGCTTAATGGGTTAATAAAAAAACAAAAGGGGACCAAAGAAAGCTTCTAAATTTAAACAAATTTGTACACAATCTATTTATAGACTTATTAAGCGTTAATTTAGGAAGTGTTTAATATCTACAATTGTTTTCAGGTCTAAAATGATCGGTTGATGTGTGACAGCCGCTTATTGTATACTCTGAGTAAAATAATTTCTGAGCATTAATTCGGTTGATCTGCATTTCGTAGACAGCTTCCCAATTGCCAAAAGTGTAAAATATTTCAGCAGTGTCTTAAATGTTATATATATTACTGAGCAACGTTCGCAGTTCACGAATGATAAACACTAATTTGAGGTAATTTCAAGAACAAGTATGAACAATAAAGGAATTTAGCATATTCTACTGAAAGCAAGTGATATTGAGGAACGGTTACTTATAATAAATATGGAATTTATATCCGTCTGACCAACTTTAAATGAGATTTCATCAGTAACTTCTGAAGTAATATTTTCAACGCTAGTGTACGCCATTAATCGCCATCTAAGGACGTGTAAACAGTGATAAAGCATATCTCACATTGCTTATCAGGGTTAACGAACTAATACAAATAATTATGTGGATTTTCTGAAAAGTATCACAACTTTGGAGTTCATATCCACTATATCTTAAGAAGTATTAAGAACATTACAAAAGCCGCATAACGATGCTTCGAGTTAAAAGGCCAACACATTCGAATCTATGTTTTAAACTGAAAGGTAACTGTTACAAAAACCGCATATATTAAGACCGGAAAGGATCGTAATATGGGTTATAAATTGTTTTACTGACCCTAAGGAATGCGACATTTCTGCAAAATTTAACATTGTAACTTTTCAAGGATGTTGTCATGCTCACAGGTCGTAATCTATAAGTGTTCGCGTGAATAGGTCATTATAGCAAAAAGTTCGTGAGGCCGACTATCTGATAGAAAACAATCAAGGCCGCCCGCATCGTCGTACAGTATATTTTGATATAAACTTGATTCAGCAAGTGAAGGCAAACAACTATCCACTTCGTTACCGCTCAGCTTTGACCTTTTCTGGCGAGGAAGGATTTATATCTTACCATCTCAAACAAAATTCCTAATTTGGAAAAACGCAGCTAATTGTCAATGCATTCGAATAACGACAGTTTTATGTGGATTTTGGGGTGATGGCATCATTTGTTCCAAAATACTGTTGGAAACGCCATTTTAGTTAATGGTTGGCACTACAGACCAAAATTAATGTTTTTTTTATAGACTGAAACTGGAGATACGAATTTGGAAATCTTTACTTTCAGCGGGATATCGCACCATGTCTCAAAGCTCATAAAACAATTAATCGGTAATATAGTTATCGGCTGTTTTCAAAGGTTTGTGGTTTTGACTTGTTTTGGCGCCACGAGAGGGCGAAAATTGATAAATATTTATGTTAAATAAAAATTGTTAAAATATATGGAATAGTTGTAGATTCCAATTAAAGTTATAATTTCGTATATTAGGACGAAAAACATACAAAATGAAAAATTCTAATATGTGAAGTACATTGTCAAAGTAAATCATATTTTTTCTGCTATTAAGATACACAACATTTGTATAACATTATTATTGTAAAGTTTTATAATGTATTTATCAAATTATGGAAAAGATTTGTTGTAATATTGTACTTTAATCAAAAGGCTTAAAATTGCAATACTGAATAAAAATAAACTAAAATTAAATGTAAAACTATTTTGGGGAGAGCCAGAAATATATCAGCATCCGTTGGAACAGGAAAAAAATTCAGAAAAAATAATTAAGTATTATTAATCTTTCTGACTGTGTAGAGTACTACTTCTCGAACATTTTTCTTTTTTTGTGGCCGGCGGTGGCATGGTGGATAGAGCACGCAGCTATTATGTATATTATCATGAATAGTCAAAAAATCTAGCAAATACTTCTCAAATAAACGCTCGGAATCGTCATTAAACAGTAGGTCTCGTTAAACTAGTTTAAAAAGAATGAGTGTAAGGTCACTGAGTTCGCAAGGAATTTGTTTTTTTTTTTCTTTAATCGAATTACTATTGCAATTTTGACAAAATATATTGTTTTCAGCGTTTAAAGCCAAACAAATAGAAAACTTAGTAACTTCTTTTGATTTAGTAAATAGCAATTTGGATCATTGTCTTTAACAGAAGAGAAATTCATGTTGACCGCAGAACTGGCCCTGTGCTTAATTTCAAGCATCAACAACCTTGAAACATGCATCACTGTCGTCGTTATTTACTTTAAGTTTTTGCACATCAATATTTTTGTAATTATGTCTACATTGTGTCCGTTGCTTTGCTTCCTTGTCCTGTGTGCGCACACACATGCACACGTACAGAAGTATTGGGAGGAATTAATAGACGAGAAAGCAAGATGTTGTTCCAAGGGATCGCTCTCGCTCAGTTTTCTTGCTGATGTACTTACATAAATAATTAGTTGTTTGCCCTTTATGTGTGTACAAATACTTGCATGCACACATATATATGAAAATAAATAAATAATGTTTCTGTTCTGTTTGTAATGTTCCATTGCAGTTTATGCATTTGAAGTTAGTTTTCACTTGTTTGTTATCGCTCAAATAAAGAACTACCATATTGTTCTAAAATTAGTTCGAATTTCGGTCAGTTTTTTTATTTCTTAGCTTTTGGTATTTCGAAACTGCCTGCAAAAACCATTGCAGGTTCAAACATTGTAAAAGAAATAATTTTGAGTAAATTAGAAAAAAAAAGATTTTCTACCTGTCCAAAATTAAATTTTTGGCTGAGGTGGTGCGAAAATTACCAACGTATGGTTAACCCGAAAACAAGTAAAATATTAGCTGTAGTAGCTTGGACCATTATATTTAACATGAAATATACGAAAAGGAGAAAATGTGAGACATAATAGACTTTTTGGATGCATAGTTGGTTAATTATCCAATGAACCGAAAAAGATTAATTTCATAATTCTTTGGATTAATGAAACTTTGCTCTATTGAATGCAACCGGGGCACCCATCTTGCGCACAGCTTTCTCATATTCAAATCTTCGCTTAATATCCGATGTATAACACATTTTAAAATGCCTATCATTTCACTTAGCCGAGCCACATTCAGCCGACGATCATCCAACGCCGTTTTATGGGTTTTCTTAGCCGTAGCCGTGTCTGGTGTAAACACCTCAATTGGTTGACCACTACTGTGTTCGTCTTTGTAACTCGTACGACCTCGTTTAAAGTCTGCTACCCAATATTTTGCAGTTGTAAACAAAGGAACAGGCTCACCCAGAGTACAATCTTGTTCGACTATAATATCGGTTGGACTGAGACCTTTCAAATGGAAGTATTGCATTACATTATGGTAACTAATGTTCTCCATGCTTACAAATTCACTGAGATTGTTTAATTTTGATGGCTAAAATAAAAATACTAAACAACGTAGTGCCTTGAAACTTAAAACATATGTTTTACAAGGTTGTCACTTTTCACCAAAATAATTGTTTTTGTTTTCAAACTACTGGCGCAACTTTGCATCAAATTACACCTACCTACGAGCGCTCCAATTTTTGTCCAACCATTGCATGTGGCAATGTCAAGTAACAATATCGAAGTCGCGATTGGACCCCTCTAAATTGTTTTTCTTGGACAAAGTTAAAGATTCATACCATTGGGAATGATCCATTACAAACAAGGATCCTTAAGGAATATAATCCGAACTACTCATGAGATAAAACCAAATAATCTTGGGAAATTTCATTAACAGAATGTGAAACAAGCCAAGACAACGAATGAATGAAGTAGCGCCCAATAAACTATGAGAATGTTTCTCCTTTCCTATAAAGACACACACAATATACCAAAATAAATTGATATTTGCTAATTTCATTTCATTTGTTAAAAAATACCTAAGATTGGACCATCTGCTACTTGAGTTAAATATAAAATTATCTCCCATTGTCCCTTAGGCTCGATTTTCATCAAAATGATGATGTTTCACACTCATCAACATGTTTAAATTGATTAAATGTAATATTAATTTAAACACCTTCTTCCCTCTCCAATGAGTTATTTCAATACATATTTCAATAAATAACTCAGTTATTACAGCATTGTTTTAACTTATCTTATTCATTCGTATTCATCTTGGGAACAGAATTACAACTTTCATATTATTATCTTCTTATCTACCGCTATATATTGATAAGACTTGTAAGACTTTAAATGTCAAACGAAAGTGATTTCGAAGATAAAAAGTGGAAAATTCCAATCAAAATAAATAATTGTTTATCTGCAAAATACAAGTACTTCAGTTTCAGAATGCACAAAAGTATTTTCGACGAAATATGTTAACTACATATAGAAGTGTCCACATATGAATAGGTGGATATAGAAAGGTCTGAATGCTCCACAGGCACAAAATTGCATTCATCTCTTTTGCTAGTTCACTTATGGTTTACGGTCACATGAGAAAAACAGCATTCACTCATGTGCCTTTGTCGTTAGCAAATATTCCTTACACATTGAAGAGCAAAAGTGAAAGCAGAAGAAAGGTTCAAAGCGGGATGAAAAAAAGTGAATAATTACGAAACCCATATAACTATTATGTACACATTACAGTGGGATACTTACTTTCAATTGCACACTGGTCTTGCCCTCAAAAGTGAAAGCCTCGAGATTTGGTTTCAATTCCAATTCGTAATGAGATGGCACCACAGAGGTGGGCAAACGCTGAAATTCCTTTTGTTGCTTCGATGCCATTTTCCGTTTCTGGATTATTGATGTTTTCGATGCGTCCGAACTGTCGGAATCGTTGACGACCGCGAAATCGGCCGACGTACGTATTAAGATAGAGCGATACTTCTCACAGAGATCACCCAATAGAGGGGCTTCACTATTCTTTAAAGGAGCTCCTAGTGACACGGATGAATAGTCGCGATAGAATTGCTTTTGCACTTTTACAAATTGTTTGCCCGTTATAAGCGAATTGAGATGACAATTTTCTATGAACGAAGGAAAACGTTTAAAGTGTGGCAAAGGTCTTTTGTGGATATTCAACACTGGGGTTAACACACGACAATAGTGGTAGTAACACTTGAGTAGAAGCGTTTGAGTGTATGGTATTTGTTTGTTAGCAACGATGGCAACATAAGCGCGAATGCTAGCTGGCACTGGTGTTTTTGAAGTCAATGCTGAAGCAGCAGCAAAAAACGCGTCCCGAATACGATGATTACTTTGCAAGCGGCAAATGATAATTATACGAGTTGACAGCTGGCAACTTGATAAAACTTGTGTTGTTGGGGAAGATTTTATTAGTGATGACGATTGAAAACAAGCTTTTCGTCGATGGTTTTGTAGTTGAGGTGGATATTGTGGGTTAACGGGACGATAAAGATTACGAACTGGAAAATGTTAATTTTACTTTTAATAGTGGCAAAAATAAACAGTCATTTATAGCACAGAAACATTAAATCAATTATTCGGGAGTCACAGTATAGATATTTTTAGCAAGCAATAGAGGATAGAAACACCACATTGTTTACCTTTACACAAATGTTGCTGGAAATCTGTATTAGCAATATCCAGGCACAATTTATTTATTTCTGCAAATATACTTTTATATTATCTCACAGATATAAAAAAAGAAGCAAACCAGACTACCACACAGAAGAAAAAATACGATGACTTGCTCCGTTCTCTTTTCTCATCTGTAAATCTAGCCGGTAACTGACACATATTGGCAAGGGTTGCCATGGGCAGCAATAAAAGACACTTCAATAACTATTTATTCAGGAGGAATCTAAAGTTGTACGTAAGGCAATGTTTTATATTAAACAGTTTATTCATTGGTAAGATTGGGTGAATATAATTTTGTGTAATAAAACTTTGTCATTTCGCTGTTTCAAATCGCGAAATGAAATTGTGACAGGTGAAAACAAAATGTTGAGAAACACTGCTGTGCGTTGGCATTTGTGTTAACGTCTCGCAAATACAAAACAACTCTTCACTGCTTGCATGTATCAGCTTTTGTTTTGTATTTTTGACATACGATTGTTCACGCGCAAAACTAAACAGTGAAAAACCCCATAATACACACACACACTCACGTACAAAGCAATAAACCAATGTCATAATTCTACATTCTGTCAGAATTTAGGCCTAGGCCTAGTGTACATGTTGACAATTGTTTTACACAATGTTAGTGTTCGCCCATTTGAAACATGGACAAGTTGGAAGGACTCAACTCAGAGGTTTTTGATTAAAGAATTTTCAAAAACTTTTGAAGCATCCAAATCAGATCAGATCAAAGAAAATAGACAAAAAGAAAACATTCTTTTAATAAATAATTTTGTGTTAACTAGTGCGGATAGCAAAACATTTTATTTTTTTATCCTATTTGTATTTATTCTCTCATATTATTCGATGTATTTTGATCAAATGCACATATGAATATAAATACAATAAATATGGAAATTCAATTCGTTTTTGGTTTGATTTTTAATATTTATTTTAACATATGTATATCAGAAGTTAGATACCGATTCATATTCGAAAAAGGCTTCCACTTCATGCTCCGATTTAATTATTACCTGAAATATTGAAATACTCCACTATTATTGCAGAAATAATTAAAAGTCTGTTTTTAAAAATTGGTCAATTTTTATCATTAAAATTTAACAAAATTATCAGCAAATTAATCTAAATCTGCCAATACCTTTACACTCGCCCTAACTACAAATATCTTAATGCACATGGCAGCCCTATTAAATTTCCAATTGAACTCTCACTTTTAGCAGAGGCAATATGATCAATTATAAACTCATTACCGTTTTTCGTTTTCCAAGCTTGTAAAGCTGTCCTTGCACCACATTTTATAACGTTTTTATACATTTTGCAACAATTTTTCACTATAATTTTAAGCCAACAAGTAGTTGTTTCAGTTGTATCCTGTTGTTATTTCCAGTTCTTATTAAGACATAAAATGTGCAAATTTTGTGAATGGATTGATTTTGTTAAGCATAGGGGTGCCAAGTCTCTGTATCAATGTGGGAAAGTGAACACAAATTGGGAGGTCAATTCCATTCGTATTTCTTCTCAACAAATTTTCGGCACATTGGTAATAAGAACCATAATGAGACATAATTCATGGCATAAAAATAATAATAATAATGATTTTTGAAATAATAATTAATTAATTAAATCATTAAATTAATAGATTTTCGAAAAATTCATTCTATATGAAAAATTCCAAAACCACCAATTTATCAAAAGCAATGTGCCGATTAATTATTTCACATTTTTCTAAATTTTATTTCTAGTAATAACTTATTTTTTCCCCCATACTTTATATTAACTATTCGTCATATGCCTTAATAAGAAGTAGTTACCCCCAATAGCTATTCTAATTGCAAGCCAGAAATGACAATAGCATAAGCAATCATAAACAGTTTTCCAATGTAAAGTATGCAATACTGGAAACAAATTTTGCAAAAGCGGGTGACAAATGTTTAATATAAAAATGTAAGCAAATTATTCGCAAAAAGCCTTAAACCGTAGGCCGTTAATTTGATAATTAAAGCTTTCATTGAAACCCTAAATTACTGACTTCGTTTATAATTTAAGAAAACCACGTTATGGAACTCTACTTTGAGATTGGCAACTCTACTTTGAGATATTTGGAAAGCTCCCAGAGTTAGTCTCCCACCGGACCTGTGGAGACTTGTCATTAGTCTATTGTGAATGGCATTCATTTTTTCGCAGAGCAATTTGGACGTGAGAGCAGACGTCAATTCCCTTCTCAACTAAAAGAATAAAATTTACGCACGAAATGCTGTCGAGAGCTGCAATTCTTTCTGGTAATGTAAAATCTTCATCAATTTCGTGATAAATGAAATACATTATTCAATATGCTGCAACCATGAAGTTATTACAATAATTTGGTGTTAATAAAATCGTCGGGTGTCTTTGCAAAGTGTACCGTGAAAATGTTTATGTAATCACTTATGCGCTGAACAACTGTCAAAAATCAGAAAACTTGCAAAAATGTGGCCTTTGGTAATATACTCAATATATATTTTCCCTTTTTACAGTTCAACGTCCCGTGGGCGCACTGGCTGCAAGAGCTGCCGCAAGTGCTGCGGGTTTTGATCGTCCCGTCCGCCCTGAATATCCCGGCAAGGTGCGTTTGGGTTTCATTCCAGAGGAATGGTTCCAATTCTTCTATAACAAGACTGGCGTCACTGGCCCCTACACTTTCGGTGTTGGTTTGATCACATACTTGTGTTCCAAGGAAATCTACGTCATGGAACATGAATACTATACCGGTCTCTCCTTGGGCATCATGGCTATTGTTGCTGTGAAAAAGCTTGGTCCAGCTGCTGCCAAATGGGCTGATGGTGAAATCGACAGAATCGAAGCTGAATGGAAGCAAGGCCGCGAAGATCAACTAAGGATGCTCCAAGAAGCTATTGAAAGCGAAAAGAAAGAGCAGTGGTGCGCCGAAGGTGCGCTTACCCTCATGGAAGCCAAAAAGGAAAATGTTGCTCTTCAATTAGAAGCTGCTTTCCGTGAGCGTGCCATGAACGTATACACTGAAGTACGAATGCAAATACATTAGAATCACTTGTCTTGAGACGTAATAAAATGTCTTCATTTCCTGTTTAGGTTAAGCGCCGATTGGACTACCAAGTAGAATGTCGTCACATTGAACGCCGCCTTAGCCAAAAACATATGGTGGACTGGATTGTCAGGAATGTTTTGGGTTCCATCACTCCCCAACAGGAGAAGGACACATTGAACAAGTGCATTGCTGACTTGAATGCCTTGGCTGCTCGCACCAAGTAAATTTCGATCACCATGCATTACACCTTAGTTGTTACCATACTTTGAATACATAATAGTAAAAATAATCACAAAACACGGAGATGAAATGTAAAATTATAAACAAATACGGAGAATAAATAAAAACAAAAATGTCTTCTCGTCAAACGAAACGATTGGATATGGCGATTTATATGGTTGATGTATTACGAGTATTTGGAGCACTTAATACTAGTAATACATCTTTTTATGTACGATGAATTAGCACCAAACCTAATGTTAAATTAGTGTTGTACACATTCAGTTGAACATTTCGTTTTATTATATTTCGTGTCCAGACGCAAGTATAATAATAACGCATAATTTCCATTCTGTCCTAAATCTATTTAAGTTCTTTAGGAACTAAGGCCATTGGCTAAAATGTATGCATATAAAGATTCAATAAGATTGTTTTTAAACTAAAAGTGGAAGATAATTAAATTTGAGTAAGATTGTTTTTAAATCAAATTGTTAGATGATATTTCAACTTGAATAACAGCACTAAATGAGCGTGCAACATTTAAATTCACTCTACTGCAATTAATTATTTTCTAGATCAATATTACAACATCTAACGGTTATCGTCATAAATGAATTTATAACCTGCCTCGTTTCTAGATAGACCACAATTTTAAATTAAGGCCATATATACTCAGTTGTGGTGAAGAATGTTTGAGAGCTCATCTTGACGTATTGTACCGATATGTGATCTAACTGTGAAGGTCGTTACATTTATGGATTTAAGGGCCATATTTAGTATCAGCACGAAAGACGTTGATCTGCTGTTCTAAATAAAATAATTTTTGTTCATGAAAGATGATGGCAAGTTCTTAGAACTCCTCAACTATTGGTTTCTGAGAATGGGATGTCTGCCAGTGAATGATTTATGATTGTTTAAACGTTGTTTTTTGCTTCTGTCACTTCTCCTACAGCTTTCCTCATACGATTTTATGAATTATGATATTTTCAGAAGACAAAAATTCTCAAAAAAAAAAAAAAAAAATTAGCGGCTTTGCCAGCTATTTGTAATGGTTTCTAACACTGAAATCGGAAAACTAGCGTTTTCATGTCACAATGTGTTCGATAACATGTTTGTATATTTGACAAATGTATTGTAGAATATATTATGACGTAAAAATTTAAATTATTCCTATTTAAGCGTTAAAAACTGACAAAAAAACGTTAACAAAATTTTCCTCTTGAAAAAACATAGTAATGGTGGCAAAATTTAGAACAATGACACACTAATAGACTGATCAGACAAATTGAACCATATTTGTGGTCAATATGCTTGAATTTTCGTATATAACATTTTCCAATTTTTGCAAATAGGATTACATATATAGAATCAATTTACTATTGTGTTCTTCCCTTTAGCTTCAAATTTTACGATAATTTTTTATATGGAGTTTGATCGCGAAAATTCAGCATAGTACCATCTTTTACCAATGTAAAACTTGTGCAAACTAAATTTTGTTTACAAAATGTTAATATACTTTGTAAGGGAAATGGAATTCCGTTTGAGGTTAATACCTATCTTTAAAGGGAATGGTGTAATAAAAGAATGGTCTGACAGATTTTAAATGCATAATTTGGTTATATTTTCTTATCAAATTTTCGCCTACAGTAATGTTAAATCTGGCATACCAATGTGTTACTGACTTATACCCTTAAAAAATCAATTTCAAGCGTGCACTTTCCCTATACGCAACAATTTAGTTTGCCTCAACAGTTTTAGCAACAAATACAACATTGGATATGTCGGCAAATATTAGAAAATTTCAGATACCGGTTATTTATTCATTTCATACAGTTCGTATTTATACGTGTCGTCTTTCGGTTTTACGTGTCATTTTATTTACGAAGAAGAAGGTGCGAACGTTTGCGATAATTTACAATTCTGAGCAGAGGTTTTACAATATATTTTTATAAAAAAATACGGTAGCTGTAAAGTAAATTTGCTTCATTATTTATTTAAAATAGTATAAAAAGTGAAAACAATTAATTTGAAGAAACGTTTTTTTTTGTCTGAATAACAATCACATGTTTGTTTTGGTGCAGTCCGTTTTTTGGCCTAGTTCTCATTAAAATTTAATTATATGCTTAAATGTTTGTTTAGTGTGTCCGTTTCTAAAATAAATTCTTAGCAAATGGGACTAATTGGTGAATATGTGTTTTATTTCTGTCTCCATTGATATTTGCAGTTCCATTTTTTTATTAACTCTCCAACAACAATAAACAACGAACTGTAAAATGGCCCCACCACAGAGAATGCGCGTCGCCAATGAAAAAGCCACGAAATACATTACAATGCGTGGTAATGTACCAAAAACATCGGTAAGTTTTATATCCAAGTTATTTTCTGTTATAATCCCCGTTTGTTCATAAGACATATCTTGGGATTGTATTCCATATTCTCATCTAAGATGTCGTAATATTTCGGCGATTTGACGAAGAGGCCATGAAAAGAATAAAAATTCAGTTGGCTGACGAAAGTGCCACGCCAACATATTTCTCGGCAGTACCAACTTTTTGTTTGTAGTTATCAAATTCTGATTTTCTCTCGTGTTGCGATGTTTTTATGTTATTATCTTTTCGAAAGCTAATAAGCCTGCTGGAAAGGTTACGACGGTCGTAGATTGCGGGCTTCAATTTTGCTTTCTAAAAATTCATTTTATTGCGAATAATGAGATTAATATGTTTTAGCATCAATTACTGCAAAAGTGCAGGTTATCACTTTATGTGTTTCTATGAGATAAAAGTAAATTTTCGGTGTGTCTTCAATCGCGGGGTCTACTAATTTTGTTTAGTTCCTAAAACAAGTCTCTAAGATGTTATTAGTTCTATTTTTGTTGGAAATACGTATATTTTATACAGAGAACACGTGAGTTTCTATGGCAAGCTGCTGCTTTGTATGCAAAATGCAGAGTAGCCTCTCCCGATCCATCGTCCAATATTTTAACTATAGCAATAACTACGAGGTGTGATCAAAAAAAAAAAAAACAACAACCGTTATTTTCAATTTTTCCCAAAAAGTATTTATTCATCAATTTCTATTTTATTTCCTGTAAAGCAGTCCCCCTCGGATGTAATACACTTGTGCCAGCGTTTCTTCTAATCCTCGAAACACTTCTAAAACGCACTTTTTGGTATCAATCGTAGCAAAACGCTTTCTTTTCATCGGTGTCTTCAGTTTTGGGAAGAGAAAAAAGTCAGCGGAGGCCATGTCCGGTGAATACGGTGGTTGAGGCATGCTTGCGGTTTTGTTTTTGGCCAAAAACTCACGCACAAGCATCGATGTGTGAGCTGGTGCGTTATCATGGTGCAAAATCCATAATTGGTTTTTTCACAATTCTGTGCGTTCCTGACGAATTGCTTCGCGCAAACGGCACTTAACTTCAAGGTAGTATTCCTTACTGACCGTACGACCTTGTGGCAAGAATTCATGATACATCACGGCATTGCAATCGAAAAAAACAGTGAGCAAAAACTTCACATTTGACTGAACTTGACGTGCTCGGGCGACCAGGATGAGCATCGTCGTTGATATATATTGTAATTGTAGTAGACTCGCCAAACGCCACAGTCAACATTTCAAATGTCCTTTCATTTTTTACACAAAACTTAATACAGTTTCTTTGATCGATCATTTTTTCGAATAAAAGAAAATCGAAGAGCACACCAAAACACGACTAGCCTTTTTATCTGTCAAAAACAAACTGACAATCCAAAATGACTGATATTGTCAACATATATAACAGACATGTGTACCAACATAAAAAAATGCGAAAATCGAACATACGTAACTCACGTAATTTGAAAAAAAAAAACTTTTTTTTTGATCACACCTAACATCGCATTCTGCTGAGTACTTGCTATCCAATCCCCAATCACAATAAGAAAACAACACATTAAGTAAATAAAAATAGGATATCGAATTGTCGGATAAATCTGGCTTTCATGATTTTGTCATATTCAGATTATTTTTCTCTACTACTTCGATAAACAGTAAGTTTTCGGACTACATTTGTGTACGTTTGTTTTAATTTATTATATTCCTACAAAAATCATATGTGGCTATATTGTGCAGTTACTAATGGGGTAAACAGATAAAGCGCAGAAATTGAAAAAAGAAGGTATTTTCCGTGTGGAAAGGCTTCCCCTCTTATGGGAAAGCGAGTTATTCATGGAAGTATTCCTAAAATTTTAATTTTTTGATTGAAAATTTAAGTATGTTACTCTTCATTAAGGAAATGCCAAAGAAATACCGTATGCCTATTATATTTGGAAACTATCTTCGATTTATAAAAAAAAAATAAGATTAAAAAATAAAAAATTTGCAACTCGGAATGTGTTTGTGCAACAAATTGTAGGTATTTCTGAATAAGAAATGTGGCCGACTATAATTAATATAAAATAATAAAGGTCATTAGTCGTATTGAATGCCCGCCCGGGAAGTTTCGATTTGGAGGGAATATTTTTTTCGTTCGCCTTCAGCTGGAAAGACTTCTCCAAGATAATAATTATTGGCTCCAAGTAATTGCACAAATAGACATATTTTCGAACGGATAGTGAAAAATGTCCATGTAAATCGTTTTTTTTTTTTCATTTTGCAAGGAATTTTAAGCAGGAAAACGCTGCATATTTCAATAAACTAATGATATTAGAAATGTATTTCGCATAGTCAGAAAGAATCAGTGTAAATCAATCCAATAGGTATTTGGCTTAACAAAAAACTTTTCTGATTTTGTCGATTTTCCTAATTTTGACAAAAAAGAAAACATATGAATCCAGTCAATCACCACATTTTGCAAAACGGAAATCCAGAAATTATTCTTCATTATTTTAGAACTATTGGGATTGTAACATGTCCTGTGCGGACATGTTTTTCTAGCAAAGTTTCAGGATAAACAATACTAAATGCTTACACAATAATGAACAAAATTTAGCTGATTAATAAAAAAACTTAAACAACGTATTATTAATAAAACAATGAAAATAGATTTTTATTGCGGTAAGCGTTCTAAATTTGCTTCAGGAAGGCTATTTAATTTAATTTAAATTAATTTATTTACAACTTGTAATATAAAATTACAATATACAACTATAATGGCTTAACGTATTTTAAGCTTTTAAAACTTTTGAACAAGAGAGGAATATAAACATAAATAATATCAGAATTAACAATAAAAAATCAAAGTTGTCAAATGAGAGAAAAAAAATGAAATATTAGTCTTTAAACGAAAATTTTACGTTATGTAGCTTGTATTGGTATAGTACGTGCTAATGGAAATGAGCTCCCAGCAGAAGTAGTAAATTGTGTATCCTTACAAATTTGACTTTGAGGAAAAACATTTTGTGGCATAAATACACCGTAATTTTTACTTTAGGCCCGCTGCGCAATACCCGAGCGTAACGCAAAAAAATTATTTGTTTTTTTTTTTTAATTATCTGACAAATATAAAAAAGTATATATATTGACTACAAATTTCCATGCCTAAATTGTGCTGAATCAAGTCAATATTTTGACATCTGTGGCATCAAATGATTTTTTACGTGCAATGAAAAATATACATAGATGTGTACATATTTGTATACACTGGATGACGTTATTTCAACTTCTTTTTCGTAGAACTTTTCTAAAGCTTAACAAATAGATGTAGTCATTTAATATTGTGCGACGCAAATAACGATGATAATGTAGTATGAAACACTTGTATATTTGTTTACTTAACTAGTTGTTTTTGTATGTATTCTGATACAAATACATTAAAATTAATTGAGAATAAAATATTTAGCTCCTTTTTATTAAATCCGTCATTTATCAAACAAAACAATCATTCACAAGTTTCTAAAACAACTTTAATGGTAAATCATATTTAGTACATACAAGTAAAGGCTGTTACATATTCTTTCAGGCGTATTTTCATGTTTATCATGTATGTATTTAAATGGACAAACAGAGATCCAGAAAGAAGAAATAAAATATAACACTTCGTCATCATAGACTTATTTTCCGCGAAATGTATGATGTGGAGGGTTTTAAATATAAATTGTCTATACCCAAAATGTCACAAAACCTTCGAAATTAGGTTGTTTGTTTTGCCTCGAATGGTGTTCAAAATACTTTACCCTTTCCAATATTTTTATTTGTTTATTTATTTTTATTTCATTTTTTATTTATTTTTGTGCAAGAGAATTTGTTTTTATGTTATTTCTTCCCAAGATTGTTGGTGCATCAGTTCGGTTCATCTTAAATATAAAGTTGAACACACACAGGTTAGCAGATAAATGTTGCTACAAATATGTTTTCAAAAGATACTGACAGCTTTTTTTTCTTGCCAAAGAGCAGAAATTCCTCAACCTTCCCGCGGCCTTCCAGACAATAAAAACAAATTCACTTACATCTCATGAATGAGATATTGGAAAGCTTCTCACATTCAGTGAGCTTACATGCATAATATTTTTGAATTAAACGGTATCTACGGTTTAACGGCAATTCTAAACGTCACAATTTGGAAAGCAATTACAAGACTTGTCGGATTACTCGACTACTTGAAATATTCGAAGTGACCGAATGTGATAGGTGACTGTTTGCGGAGTTGAACCTGTGATCATGCGGATGGCAGTCGCATGTACTAATAACCACCGCTGTCTTCTAAACAGTACTGAATAATAATGTGGAATTCATTGTTTCAATTTTCAAAAATCATTACAAATTGGAAAAAAATTAATTCATATGAGTCTCTTAAGGTAACAATATTCTTCAGTAGCACTGTAATAAATATCGGTTCTTGGTTTCTATATAACTATGGCATACAACAGTTTTATGCGAAAGATATTGGAACTCTCTCAAAAATGTGTATATTTAGCAATTCAGTATTGTTATCATTTCTTTCGCAACAATGCACAAAATTTCGTTATTAATCTGTAAAAGTTATATTGATTGATTTAGACGATGACTTTATTTAGATATCAATGACTTTTAAGCAGCATCAATATAGTTGCCTTTAAATTGTTGATTACGAAATTATCAATCGGTGCAGGAATTACATTTTACAACTTATAGAAATTCTTACTATTAAAAATTATTAATCAATTTTGTCTCCGTTCACTTTCCATTTGCAGAAAACAAGAGATAACCAATATCCCGTCGGTCCTTGGCTCTTGGCGCTATTCATTTTCGTTGTGTGTGGCTCAGCGGTTTTCCAAATCATCCAGTCGATCCGTGCAGCGTAAACAAAATACTTGAAGAAAATGGAAGCATTTTTCTTCAGCTCAATTACACACTGCATACCTAATATACGCATTAAAATATCCATAACACAAAAGGCGGGCTCACAGAGAAGACATCATCAATCTATTCTAGCAATCGTTCATAGCTGAAAATTTCAAAACAAATACATTGTTAACTACCTTTAAAGCGAAGTTAGTGCGAGATAAAAAAAATTGTTTTGGTCTTGAATTGAAAATGTTGTCAACGTTAACGACAAATTGTTACACTGCTATAAAATATGTTGTGTAGTTATTTTTTCGTGTTAAGAAAGCATTCCTTTTTGGAAAGAGATTTTTGTAATATTCATTTTAATGTTTGTGCTGTTTTTGTTTGGAGATTCAGTCAATAGTTCGAACACTGCTTTTTGCCGTTTAAACTGAGTTATTTTCTTTCCGTTAATTAAATGCTAAGTTTTAGTAGGTAATTTTAATATTTACAACAATTGAATTCAAGATGCATTATACCTTTTTTTGTATAAAGATATGGTGAATACATTAAAGAATATAAAACAAAACTATATACTATAAATATGTATATTATTTTTTTTACTTAATAAAAATAAAAAAAGCGAAAACAAAATAAAACTTTTTTATTTTATTTTATTTTTAGCAACGGCAGCGCGTTTGTATATCACAAAAAATATTGAAGTTACCTGTAGGTATCGTTCTGAACGGATATGCGCAAATAAGTCGAATCTTTTAAGACATTCGGTTGAAATCATTTATTTAGGCTTTCCGTAGGACAAAACAGTTAATATTTATATGCATTTTTGCATTGAATTATTCCTTCCTGATAATTCATAACAATCCATTGAAAACAATATCGAGTACTAATATTAGTAAATTATTAAAATTAAATAACCAAGAATTTAAATTTCAATTAAAAGTATGAAAATATATATAATAAATAATATGCTCGCGGTAACCAGATTTTTTTTTTAATTATGTCGGATATTTCAACTATATTTTAAAGGCTGGAAAAGGTAAAGGCAAAATAAATTTATTCACCAGAGAGTGTAACTTTTTGCGAGGAAACTTTTCCAATAAACAGCTAATTTAAAACGTTTGACAGAAACAATTGGCTGCACCTGCAATTTCAAAAGATTTTTTTAAACAATTTAATGTCTTATTTCAATAATTAATTTTTTATCTGAAAAAAAAACACAATTTTACAAATCTATTATCGAACATATGACGTGAGAAATGTTTTCCGATATCTTTGTTGGAAGCTGATTTTTATAGTAAAAAAACAGTTTAACATAAAAAAAACTATTTGATTGTTTATATTATAAGAATATACACGGGAAACATGGCAGAAAATTATATCATTTTCGATAGAATTTCAAAGCTACGACAAAAGTCTATTTCGATCGCCTGAAGCAATTTGTGCAAAGTGTAAAAAAATAATGGTGAAATTTGAAGTTAAAACTTTTCTCCGGATAGCACAATATTTTTTTTGCAGAGAAAAATTAATTTGTATTTTGTAAACTAAACTGGTAATTTTTCTGTTTCTAAAGGATCGAAAATTCGAATAAGTTTCAAATTTTCTTGCTATTTAAACGAATTATATTTTTGATTCATTTGGAATAAGGAAACCGATGGCCATTTTTTATTTTAAATGGATTCAAAAATTTACAAATAAACGAAATAAATAAAATATAATACGGTCAAATAAAAGAAAATTAAAACATCGTCGTTGTTTACAATAAACTGGCGACTTCAAAAAAATAAATAATAAATAAATAAAAATAAAACCGAAAAAAATGGTTCCCAACTATTGCTGGAAAACGATAAATTCCGAAAATTTGTCGTTTGGTGGAATTTAAAAAATCCTACTTTCAAAGGACCATACTAGGCCAGTACGAGAGTGGATATAACGATTCCAGGTTTTTAGTTTAAAAATTCCGGGGATCTATTTTTGATTCCTCTATTTCTATTCTATTTTCAGGTGATCTATGTGTGCATTGACTTGTACAGGACGCAACGAATACCCTTATTGAGATTTAAGGTGCTTCTAAACATGAATCTGTCATCTGCGATGTGTACACATCATTGTGAATGATTTAATGTTGACGATACAAAAACTTGAATCCAACCTGTTTTTGATTCCTGTAATCACATAAATATTTAAAGGAGTAGTAAATTAAGGAGCTTGTAATTGTGTGCGCAATCCAATTACTTCGTCTGAATCCAGTATATTTATATATATTTTTTATTCCTATAATAATATAAATAATTATAGAAGTCGTACAATATGCTGCTAAATTCATATGGCCAACCAACACTACTCCGCCGGGAAAATCCGAATCAAAACGCTAGCGAATTTGAGGTAAGCTACCTGTCGAAATACTTCGAATCATGCGAACAAATTTTCCATTTACATATCTTCTTAGGAATCCCCCTTACTTCTGTGCCACAAGGATGGCTTACTTGGCAAGATGCTGCCTTCAAATTGGCGTGGAACTATATATTCAAGTGAAAATATTCAAAGTGAACAGCCTACACGGAACTATAAGGTACTTGATCTTTCTGATAGTTTCTGTTTTTCATAAAACAAAATAACAATACTTCTTTACGTATATAGATGCCGCCGAATGGATCGTTTAAGTGGAGGAGTTTGGTTGCAAATGAAGCCACAGATATAACACTTGCCAATGGCACCACTTTGCAACTAACAATCTTGCCTTTAGATCCTGAAAAGTGCAACTTCATGTTCATAATTCAAGGTAAAGGCAAATACTTGTTATTTCTTATGTATAAATTATTGCGTTACCACGCTGTTTTATTCAAATTGGTATTAGTAGTATAGAGCTTTGAGATTAAACATTACGTTTCATAGTTGTTTAATATAATTGAAGCCGGTAGAGAAGTGTTGAAGCTATTTTCCAAAAGCGTATGACAACTACAGAAGAAGAGTTTATTACTTTCCAATGTCTACATAAAATTAGTTGCAGCGATAAAGATACAATGGAAAACATGTTTTCAGGGAGGTTGATTTGAACGTTGATTGAGTGCTTTCCAAGTAATATTGACAAAGAATCAACTGAAATTGTGAAATTTAATTTAATTTAATACGAAGAAAGTCTAGAATGTCTATACTATACTATGTCTATGTCAATATTATAATATACTATGTCTATATTACGCTTTATACTTCAAATTCTGACAAAATTTCCTTTCATTTGAGCATCCACATATAGGGAATTAAGTTTTTTTTATTTCATTTCATTTCATTACATTTATTTAACAATTGTTATTTAAAGCCTTTTGGCCAATAATAAACAAATAATATCAACCAATAATAAGTAGCAAATATCACTCATAAATGCAAGCATGACAACTGCATATGACAGTTAAGTCTATTACGAAATATTGCGTATGATTTAATTTTTCATTTAATTTTCTAAGCTCATCGAAAGTTCACGCTGTAAGATGGCAAAGTTTGGGCATAAACAATTGTCTTCTACGAACGGAACGACAAAATTTAAGAGTTTCATATAGTTTCAAATTTGGAAACTATGTATTTGGAAGTGCCAAATTTCATACTCTTATAGAAAAACAAAATACTTGTAAGGTCAATAAAGTTTTCAAATGTACATCCTCAATAGTATATGGTGTAACATGATCATAATGTTTTGGCACACTTGTCATACGTTAATATATTTATTTATACGAATGAAAATAGGGTCATTTCCTCACCATTCTGGTATCTTTCCATAAAAATTGACCGATTCGTCAAAGTTTAAATTTTTCCGAGGTAACAGTTTCTTGCATTTTTTATTTTAATTTAGTTTAATTGGATAATATATAAATAATTAACTCAGGTTTGTAATTTTTGTGAATAGTGTCGCACAATAGAGATTGGTAAAACTTAATTTTGCAGGCGTCAGGCATTTATTAAACTTAGTTCTGCAATTTAGTACAAATCAGTGAAGTATTTCAGTAAGTTATAATTTTGAATATCGTCGCCTTTTCAACTGATTGCAATTTTTGTAATGGTTATCATTTCTTTCAATATCAAAAGAAAACTCTCAATTTTTTGATTTGTCGTATTCTGAGTTATATATAAATTGAAGGTGGCGTAGAATCATTCCATGATGTGCAAAGAATTTGCTGTTAAAAATTCTTGGCGCCCATGCGCGATAGAAGTTTGTTTTGTCGAGATTTAATTTTTATTAATGAAAAAAAAAAAAAATCGTTTCACTAATTTTTGACTTTATATTCACTTCTAGAGAAGTTTTTCATATATTGAATATATATAATTATTGAATATATATAATTATAATAGTAATATAATACAATTCATGCACTCTATCGCAGCTGTGGATGTTCGTTCTTTAAAAGAGCTATAGGCACTTGGTTCACTTGAAGAGCCCTACAATTGCTCTTGTTTCACAAGCCTCTCCTCGTCGAGAGGCGGCTCTTTGCCAATCTATAATGTACTGAGATTCTTTTGTAGCTTTCCCAAAACCAATAATAAATTGAAATTATTATTATTCTCGTCGAGAGCCACAGTTACGGCAAGTGCTGTTTGCCGCTTGCTAAATACGCATCTGGTCCAAAAATACCTGCATTCACCACAATCAATGTGTCTCAAGAAATTGTATAAAAAACATATTTACCAAATAATATGCGTTCTGCAAAGTTTTACATACTTTGTGTTTTAATACGTTAGGGAACTCGTACGATTTCGTTGCGACAAAAAATCTCATATAGGCAAAATTCGTTGTCGTACCAGGATAGCATTGGTATGACTAAAGCGTAAGGCAATGCACAAATCGGTGCTGGCGCAGCAATTAATCTTGGCCGTAGGAAATACTCGTACTTGATCTTGTTTTTTTGCCACAACATAAACTTATTAGTGTGACACTTTCAGCACTATTCGTAAAGTTTTAAGTGACAAATACCTTTTATGACAATATTTTTAAAATGTATATTGATTTGCTATACTACTTTCCAAGAACGGTTTTACAGGGATAGGCGGTAAAAGTGTTACCAATTTCACACTGCTGTAGCAACCAAACGGCTAATGGCAGCGAACTCATTTTTTGCCAAGTGTCAGTTTGTTATATTGCTTATAAGCATACGGAAGCATATTGTTTTATGTCGTAGTCTAAAAAAATTTTTGAAATGGAATTCAAACGGAACAGTTGTGGTTTTGTATTCGGCTGGAAAGTCGCAACCAAACAATGATTTTGGAAGCATCAGAAAAAGCCATTAAACAAAACAGCAACATCGCCGGATGTGCTTCAAAAAGGTAAAGGCCGGAATTGAAGGTAATCCACGACAAAACGCATTTCAATTTACGAAAAATTTCAAAGTGTCTGCTCGTAACATAAGGCGCATATTAAAAATTAACTGCGATTGAAGCCATACAAAATAAAAAAAGTGCAAAGTTTTATATGTACCTGCACTAAAGGCAACACGTCTAGCAAAGCGTTCGCGGCGAGCTTGAAAATATGGTATTTTCTGTTGAAAACATTTGTACGGTTCAGCAATATGTAAACAAACTAAACGATCATGTAAGGATAGAGTGCAAATCAAAAGACTATTTATGCCACGTTAACTGCCACTAGACGCTTACCAATATAAAGGGCGCAAAGTTGATTCAGCAAATCTACCATCAACATTTTAAACCGACGCTCTATTACCTTGGACACTTAAACAATACGATAAAAACCATTGGATGTTTCAACAACTCTCCACCATCCCATAAATCCTGTGGAACAAAACGTTTTTCACAAGAAAAAGTTCCCAGCTTAATTTCTTCATAACAAAGGCCACCATAGTCCCCACATTTAAACCCAATAGATTTTTTCATATGCTCCATTCTGAAAGTCAAAGTATCAACTAAAAATCTTATATTTTTTATTTTTTTGCCCACGCCTTAAAGATTGCTATTCACAGAGAATGAGACAAAATACTATCAGGCCACATTCGCGCAGCGTGTGAAGCCTTCTGGACAAACTTAGTGCTATATAATCCGCACTAAGGGTGACTACATCGAAAAATATTTTTTTCCTAAAATTTTAAATATGTTTACGATAGTGAATTGAAAAAAATTAAAAATCTACTAAATTACAGCATTTTCAATTGGTAACACTTCTAGCGCCGACCCCGGCACTTTGAAAATTTGTTATATTACATTTCGGTAAACATTTATGTGCAGGTAAATGCATTTATTTATGAGAACCTATACGATGTTAATTCCTTTCATTGCAGATCAATACGTGAATAGTGTATTGACGGACAATTTCACATCTGCGGCTTTTGATTCCCTTATACGCAATAAACTTCTACGCAAAGTGATAGTAGAAGGAATCGACGTTTTATATATAAACGATGCTTCTTGTAAACAGCCTCCTTCAGTGCGTATCTATCCTTCCGAATTACACGTGAGATCATTGGTAACCCTATTACAGCCCCGTTTTGTACAAGGCCTTTGGGGAAATGCATTGCCAGCATATATTTTAGAGGGATGTCGCCATTCGGAAGATCCTTTTCCTAGTTGTTACTCTTCCTAACCAGAACTTATAAAGAAATAAATTGATGATTTGTTAAAAAATATCTATTTTACATTTTGCGGTGTACATATCGTTTCGTTTACTTGATGACTAATGAATTCGCTGTTGTAACTTAACGTAAGTGCTGCTTCACCTTCTTTCGGTCTTTATGTTGCTGGCTCGCGTTGCGTTCGTTCGACCACCGCGGTTTGTTTTTGACTGTGGCTGAGCGGTAGAGACATTGCCCACAGCTGGGACTGTAGCTCCTAAGGGGGTTGGTTTTTGGGCAGCTCCATTTCCTATGATACCCACTTGTTGCATGCCTACTACTGGCTTGGACACTACCTGAACACTACCGCCTCCAGCAGTAACGTTCGCCACATTAATAGACTGAGGAATTCGTTGTACACCTGGCGCTGTGTTGCCATTGCCTCCGACACCGGCCGGCATTTGCTGCGGTTGCCCAACCACATTTGGAGCTACACTTCCACCAGCAACTCCTGGAGGCATTTGTGTAGGCGTCATCACCATGCCACCTTGCGCAACGGGACCGGGCACGGCGCCAACTTGTTGCTGCTCCGGCCGCTTGGGTTCACTCATGTTCACAGTTTCATTGAAAGTCATGCAGAACTCTCCTATCTTGTAAACTTCACCATTCTTGCCCGAGTACAGTGTTAGGCAGTGACGCCATATGGAAGCATATCCTTTTGTTAGTTTGATAATATCACCTGGAACTATCAGTTTACCAGGTTCGTCCCAAATGCTTACATTGATGCAGGCAGTGTGGTCGCCAACTTTGAAATTTCGGACTTCACGATTTTCCTTGGTCACCGTGGCTGTACCAATTTCGAGTACAATGAAAATGACATTTATGTTCTTAAGGCCGGGCTTGATATCCTTGATTGCAATGCACTCGCCGTTGTACATGGCAGCTAAGAGTATTCCCAATATGTATTTGTAAGCCTGTCTTAAAAACCCCAAACAAATTCCGGTGCAGAAGGCGATGTTATGATTGAAATTAATTATGCTGGTAAACTTTGGTAATTCACGATGAGTATCAATGCGTTGCTGTGATGCCATATGATAATATTTGGTTTGGCAAGGTCTGTCGATTTCAAACTGTAAATATTTGTTGTACTACAGTGATGTTACTCTGTTTGGTACCAACAGACTTAAATTTGAGCTACGATCATTGCTTGGGTTTTCAACGGAAACACTTTTTATTTCAAGCCAAATCGAGGCAAACATATTCGTCCAAGTATAAAGTTCTTGACTTAAGGTCCCTTAAGTTCTAGAACATACAGATCGCCTACGCTCTGAATTTGTAGCCGGATCTGGGGGATATGGATGCTATATGTATTTGGCGAACCAAATATGTTTTATTAAGATAAACACCCGAGTGATATTACATAAAAATACTTGTGGACAAAAAATGATATTTTGTTTGCAAATAAAGGTGTATTTTACATATCGCATGTCACTTTTTTGACCCGTCTGTTTTTCGTATGTCTGTCAAAATTATGAAAAAAACGCGGCGTTCAATTTTATGTATCCAAACGTACATGTGTAAACCACATAGCATTGTCATTAACAGCTGATGTTGTTATGATACAAAAAACCATTTTTTTAAAAAGCAATCATTAATAATTTTATTTATACTGTTAATAAATTACTTACTTTTGCGTTTTGTCTATTCATTTTAAATTATTTTTATTTTATTTATTTTTTTTTTTTGTAGTCGTTGAACACTTTCTTGCTTTGCGCTTTGTTGTTTATAATAAAACAGCTGACTGCGATACGGTTTACATACAGAAATAGAGCACGCTCTATTTCAAAAATTTACATATGTAATGCATATGGCATGGTGCATATGGCATGTTTGACAGGGGCCACACGGCATGCATAATTTTTTGGTATGTAAAAGTGACATGCGATATGTAAAATACATGTCGTGTATTCCCACCTTAAGGAATAAATTCTAGATTGCTACGGAACAAAACACATTTACTTGTCTTAGTCTGAGGTTTAAGATAAAGGTTATTGTGACGATTTTTGTGCCATTCGTTTCTTTGCATTATTTTTTTTTTCTTGATCATTTAATTCACATCGATTAGATGACGTGGTAGCTAAGACAGAATGTTAAGATAAAGTCGAGTTTATTCTTTACAATTATTAAACTCACCTATTCCGTGTGGTTTTCAAATGTCACAATTTTTCAAATAAAATCATTGATTTTTTTAACGTAATATCTTCGTATACACATGTATAAATGTGTTTTTGTTAATGATTAGGACCATCAACCGACCAAAAGTTAAACAAATTCTCTTAATAGCGATTTTTTGATATCCTTCATATCTTCATATCATTGCAATATAAGTTGTTTTTATTTGAAAGCAAATATATATAATATTAATAATCAAAAAGTAGTCATTTTGGTGAAAATCGTTGGATCTGGCGATGAGGCGGTGGTCGGAAAAAGGGGACCGGCAGTAGCGGGTCGCCATCATTCTATTGCTCTGCTTGGAATTCTGGTGAAGATATGGTAGATGAGTTATTTCACTATTGTGTGAATACTCCAAATTTTATAAGACCAATAATATTCAAACTGTACACATATGTTTAATCATTTAGTTTTTCAATTGCACACATCTGTAATACGGGTAACATCCATATAAATGAAATCATTGGGAAGCGGGTAGATGCGTCGACTCTTCCAAACAACTGCCATTGTAATGTCCAAGAATAAAGGCAAAAAATCAAACATCACTGCCACCTCGAGTCAGAAACCAATACAACCCACAAATGATGATCCCATACAGTTGGACAAAAGCGGCAATATTTGTATACGTATATTAGCCAAGCCGGGAGCGAAACATAATGGCATTACTGATATCTCAAGTGAGGGTGTGGGAGTGCAAATAGCGGCGCCGCCAACGGAAGGAGAGGCAAATGCTGAATTGGTTAAATATCTATCGAAAGTCTTGAATCTGAGGAAAAGCGACGTTTCGCTGGACAAAGGATCAAGGTCTCGTAATAAGCTAGTTGTGGTTAGTAAAGGAGTGACGACGGCGGAAGCTGTAAAAGAACTTATACAGAATGAAATTGAATCATAGTAATTAAACGCATTTTTTATAAGAAATAGGCATTTAAATATTTATTAACAAAATACATGAATTTTTTATATCTGGGGGAATGAAATCTGTGCTGACAAAAGCGCAGGCCAGAGTTAGGTTTGCTCATGAACTTAATTCTCAATAACTAGACGCTCTTTCCAGAATAATCATAAAAATAACTTGCGGATTCATTTCATTTCATTTATTGAACAGTCTTGTAATTTAAAGCCTTTTGGCCAATATTAAGCAAATTACAAAATGCATAAAATAAATATCACTGGAATTAAAAAACCAAATATAACTTAGAATATAACATCAAATTAAATAGTGACAATTTACCTATAATGCTCAAATTAAAGTGCACCAAAAAGCAGGCGATATGGAGGGAAATAAAAATAATGGGAAAAACTTAAATATTGAATGATATACAGTTTGTAAAAAAAGTCTGCAAATCAAAATTTTTTTAGGAATTTCAACTTCAATGAAGCAAAACTATTTTAACTATTTTTTTGTCTGTTGTCGACAAGAAGGTGCCGAAACTGCAATAAAAATACATGCACGCCTACAACAACAACGCTACAAACAAATGTACCTGCTTTAAGTGGTGTAAAAAAAGTGTTAAAAAAAACAAAGAAAAGAAGAACCGTTAGTTTTTTGCACGTTACTTACAAAGAAATGAAGTTTTTAGTATGCTAAGTGCATTTGGTAGTGTTTATTCATAATATTGAGCGCGTACAAACAACTAATGATCACGGAAATAAATAAATACAATGCCAGGAAA
The DNA here is from genome assembly GCA_019455685.1 of Philornis downsi. Lineage (NCBI taxonomy): Eukaryota > Metazoa > Arthropoda > Insecta > Diptera > Muscidae > Philornis > Philornis downsi. Next base: position 316,579 of record JAHXMU010000568.1, read on the forward strand.
ACGACTCGACAAAAATATTACACAGCTAGAGTATTACAATTATTACAAAGAAAATCTCACAAAGAAATTGGTGAAATGTTCTCCCTCAACTTAAGGACGGTATATAATGTTATTAACCGTGCTGAAAAGGAGGGTAGGCTTGAGCCGAAACAAACACCAGGCAGACCAAGAAAAGTCACTCAGCGCATTGAGCGTAAACTTTTGAAAACTATTGATGAAAATCCACTTTCCAGTACTAGAAGAATTGCTCTTGAGATTAATAATGAATGTGGAGTAAGTATCTCTCATCAGAGCATTTGAAACGTGCTGCAAAACCATCAATACTTTTCAAGAGTTGCCAGGAAAACACCTTCGCTTTCCGCGGTATACATTGAAAAAAGATATAAATTTGCCATTGAACACATTTCTTTTCCTCCGGAGCACTGGGATGATGTTATTTGTAGCGACGAGACAAAGGTGATGCTTTCTTACCACGATGGAGCACAAAAAGTTTGGCGGAAACCTCTGATGGCCTTAGAAAATAAAAATATAATACCTACTGTGAAGTTCGGAAAATTATCTGTTATGGTGTGGGGTTGTATTTCAAGCAAAGGTGTTGGCGAAATAAGAATTTTGGATGAATGAACTGAACACGAGTGCACGAAAAATCGATTTTATAAACCCAGGAAATCCCGAAAAGCTAAAATATAAATTATACCAAGATAATGACTCAAAACATAAATCGTATACGTGTAGATCCTGGCTATTGTATAATTGCAGAAAAGTAATTGTTAGTCCAGCACAAAACCCTGACTTAAACCCAATAGAACATTTGTGGGTCCACCTTAAGAAAAAAGTTGGATATACCAAAACTGATCCATTCAATGGGCAGACGCTTGCAATCAGTAATTGATGCTAAAGGAAGGCACACGCAGTATTAGCAGCCAAAAAATTTTTTTTTCACATTTATTTTACACCATAAAACCCGAATTATTTTTTTAATATATAATTATTACTGGAACATTGAAATTAATTTTGTTTTTTTTTATGTAAAATGTTTAAAAATATCTTTATCTACATATGTATACATAAATAAACAAAAACGGAAGGAAAAAGTTATTTATTTTACATAAAAATAAGAGTTTCTTTTAAAGCTTTTAATTTTCTATAGTATTGAAAACACTTTTTTTACAAACTGTATATAGGTCAGGTTTATATACATATATATATATCGCACCTGTTCGTCAAAAGTAACAGTAGAGGCAAAAAACTAATTCCGCCAATATAATGGAATTATTGTTATAAACAAATATACCGTTGTAAAGGAAGCTCAATAATATTTCAATAAAATAACAAAATTTATTTCTCTTCTTCCTTTTTGCGAAATTATTACGAATTTTTGATTTAATACAGCTTTAATGAAATTTTTTGATCTACATGTCAATATTATTTCGAGTTAAAGTATCACAAACCAAAATCAACAGCTATTGACAGCATTTCTCTCATGAAATATTACAAATAGAATACCAAAAATTTTACATTGGTTAGATATGGTAATCATACACTGTTTCATTCAAAAAAGTGGAAAATAGAATTTTTTGAGTTGTGTTACTTTTGATGAACAGGTGCGATATATATGTATATAGGTCGGGTTTTTTTTGGTTGGTAAATTACAATATACACAATATATACAATACTCCAAAATTTTCCATTTCTTATACAAAAAGATTTTTGGCTGTCCTGGTACTAAAAGTAAAAATATTTAACAACTTTGCCGCCGTTTAATGTATTAATAATTAAATTAATTTTACAAAATAACCCATCAATGGCAATCCAGCTTAGATGCCAGATTCCACAATTCTCAAGGAAATGGAAATGGTTATTAACATCACAATAACCAACAGAAACTAACAATAGTAAAGGGAAGTTGACATAGAAAGCCAATCGCAACAACTCCGGGAGCAAATCTTGATATTTACAAAGAAAAAATTGCCTTACTACGTCATTGAATGACTGCAAAAAACTCGGGGTTCCTCAAACGACTATCTTTTCAGCTTTCAAGATCCTACAACAACGACAACGAAAAATTAATCGCCTGATTTTTTTCTTTAGTTGTTAAAAATTTAAGATGGTTTAAGTATGACCTCATTTCCCAATATTCAATACTTCCAAAACTATTGACTAACATCAAAATCTCATATTTTATCGAGGGAAGTAAAATGAATATACGAATCCTAATTGAAGAGGTTTTGAATGTTAAAAAGGATGAAATAAAATTAGGCCAATAGTTTTTTAATATATTATTTTTTAGTACTCCCCCGAATGATTAGATCCGTTCTGTATTACAATCACTGTAATACTGATCACTTGCAGAATAACTTCTATAGCAGTTTTTTTTAAACCTTACCAAATTTAGGAATCAAATTTATAGAGTTAGGTTAAGGTAAAAGACTGACTGATAGATCGATCACCGCCCTGGCCAAACGACTAAAACTAAAGTTAAATATATAGAATAGTTGCACGAGCAGAAGCAATTTTTCTAAATTCGTACCTTTAAGGATAAAAAAGAATAAATCTGATACCGTCGCCTAGCCTTAACGGTTACAGCTAGAATCATGACAATTGGTGTTCATATTCCTCTTTCAGAGTAGACAAGCAGTAATAAGAGATACTTCACATTGACCTTTCTTACTACAAATAGGGTATAGAAGCTACTGAATATCGCTTTGTGTCCGTATTGTAACTGGATGAAGTAACAATCTATTATTTCAGTCCTTATATAGACTTTCTCAGAATTCAACTAAAAATTCAATGCATTGAATTAATAGGTTTAAAAACAAATTCGAAAAGATAAATGAATGATAAAGAAAAAAAAAAACTTGTGAATGATGTTTCATTTCATTTCATTTTTATTCATACATCGTGATGCAGGAAAGCCAAAAAGGCTAATTATCACAAATAATGTACAAAATCCTTTAATACAATATTAAATATTAAAAAATAGAAAAAAAAAATAATAATAATGGTAATAAAATAAAGTTAAAAATGATATAAATTCAAAAGTTAATATTAAAGTTTATGTTAACCCTAACCAAATACAGTTATAAAGCAAATAAAAAAGAAAAACCAAATGTCGATAATGAGTTCATATTGTAAAATAGGCTACTGAAGTTTACTTAATGCAAATCTAATATATTTGTGTTGGAAAACTTGACTTGAATAAATAATATATCGTAGATGCAGAGGGAGCCGATTCCAAGCTCTGCAAACGCGCACCGTAAATAATTTTACGAATATGAAAGAGCCTGATGTAAGAGGAGTTACAAGTTGCGGATTTCTAGTTAATCTAATGAACTTGAATTTATTTCGCAGTAAAGGTGGTGAACCAGATATTTTCGATTTATAAAATGATTTAATGATTCGAAATTCAACATAAATCTTAAAGGGAACACGTAAAAAACGTACAGTATATTGTGTTAAATGATCATAGCGCCTCAAACTATACACATACCTCACTACCATATTAAAAATCCTCTGAATTTTTCTAAAGTAACCAAGAATTATACCCGAAAAAACGTCAATACCATAACTAATTTGGGACATCAGCAAGGCATGAGCTAACCTCTCTTTAATATGAACTGGAAGGGATATATTCATATTGTACATCTTTCGCAGAGAAAAAAGTATCTTTGGAAATATAGAATCAATATAAGCACGAAAATCAAGTCGTTTATCAAGTGTTATGCCGAGGCACTTCATTCCTACGGATATTTCATTTCATTGCCACAGATATTATGGCGCTTTGATAGTCTCTTAATATATCATATAATGAATGCTTGGAAATAGCTAATATAGTTATAAATAATATAATAACACCTAGAACTTATTTTAACGATCTGTATTACTCTTTTACCAGCAGCTGCATTTTTTTAGTAGTTTCCCATACCGCCCAATCAACAGTTTCTGAAAAGCGTATTGGAAACGGTACATTGAAATCCACCGTCTGTTTTAACACATCTATTTTAGATCGATTCATCAGAATACAATTTTGGTTAAATTGTTGAGTTTAAATTGAAGTTTATTCAAAATGAGATCAATCGTAATGTATTGCGGTAACTTAAAAAAAAACCATATCATTGTCGCCGTTATTTCGAGCGACTTTTTACTAAAATAGCTTTTTTGAAATTAATTATGAGCGTTTTTTTCTTCAAAATATGAAGAAATGTAAAAAATATCCAGTCGCAATAAACAAAATCTAATGGAAAGAAAAATATTCAAAAAGTCGCAAAAAGTCATTAGAATATAAATCTGCTCATTACTCGAATCGAGGCGTCCAGTCGTTAAAATAACTTAAATTTGTTTTACAACTAACAGAGGCTATTTCTAATCACAATACCTGCATAACTTGGCAACAGAATTTCCAATTACAAAAATGATCTCACTCTCAGTGATTCTTAGGTTTTGGACGTAGTAATATGCATGAGACGATGCCTATAGTTTGAAAACGGAGTGGCCAATTGCCAAAAATATCTTAAGTTTTCTCGTCAATTGAAACTTTGCCCATTGGCAGCACTTCGTTTAGAAAGTAATTTCATTTAGGAAAAAACAATAGCGTTTATAATAATGAAAATGTGTGATTTTTTTTTATTAAAATTACACAAACATTATTTTCTTGATTTCAATTCGAAACGGACAATGTGGACAATGCGATACGCATAAAAAAAAAGAATCGGCAGAGCTTTTTTTCAAAAATTTATTTCATTTAGGAAAAAACGATAGCGTTTATGATAATGAAAATATGCGTTTAAAACAAATGTTTATAATATTAAAATTTACAGGAAATAAATGAAAAACAATATTATTCACAAAAAGTGATTTTACCTATTTTCTTTGTGTTCAATTAAGCAAAAATATCAATTTAATTAGAAAGCCAAAATTGGTTTCATTTCGAAAGAATTTTTTCGTTTTCTGAAGAAGTCATGTAAATTAATTCCGACTTCCATCGGAATGAACTACCGTGACAGGCCTAATCGACAGGCTTACATATTACCGTTTTTTTCAATATTTTTCGTTTGTATGGGAAGGGATTTTCTTCAAAATCTGATTGAGACACTCGTTTCGGAGATATGACAATATTTGTGCTTTTTGTTTTCCAAATTTTGTTGAAATTGTGCATTAATTAATCAACATGCTTATCACTATAATAGGTAGAGACCAGGTACATATTCCGGGAAGTTCGTAGGAATCCATTACATATATTTGTAAATATGGTGTAAATGCCGATGGCTGCCTTCGCGGGCTGTATACCAGAAGGTTTAAATGTTATTATTTATTCTTGCGTATAGCCTTTGAAGTTCCTTTCTTCAAAGTAGCAAACAGCTTGTGCAGCAAACGTAGACGATTAATGCATTAGAAATTGCTATGACTGTTAATGTAACGGATTATCCATTTAGTGGTTTCAAACCCGCTTGTCTGGCAAAGCTGTTAGATGTTAAATACCTGTCATCTGAAGTGTTATTTAGTGAAAGGTTTGCCATTTACGAATATGGATCGTTTAACAACCAAAGAATGCATAAAAAATGGTTAAAACTTACTAAAAAAGTTGTGATCCAAACGTGGACACTTTTCGTGCATTACGGGGTGATTATGGTCGGCCAGATTATAAAGAAATTTGAAGAGACTGGAAGTGTTACAGATGCGGCTAGGCCCGTGCATCTTCGCAATGAGGTCGTTTTTTCGAAACAGCTGTCGGCTTTGATTTGTTTTTCTCGCACTCGATGCCAAAGTGAACGAAACCAATTTGTGTTATATGCTGATTCATTTATTTTTTCTATTTTTTTTATTATTAGCTTTTAATATTTTTATTTTTATCATTTTATTACTTTTTTATTTATTTTTTATTTATGTTTTTACTATTTTTTGTATTCTATTATTTTTATACTATTGTTATTATTTTTATTATTTATTTTTATTTTTTCATTTTTATTATTTTCATTTGTTTTTAGCGTTTTTTAAATTATTTTTATTTTTTTACTTTTATCTTTACTTTACTTTTTTATCTTCGTATTTTTTTGTGATTTGTTTTTTTTTTTACTTATTTTTTTATTTTATTTTTATTTTTTTTAATTTACTTTTATTTTTTATTTTTTTTTTACTTTATCTTTTATTATTATTTTTTTTATTACTTTTATTAGTATTAGAAAAAATTTCGTCCTCCACACTTTCTTAAAATTGTGCCCCAAAAATGATAATATAAAAAAAAACTTCAAACATTTTGAATTTAATCAATTTTATTTGGTTTTCATGGTTTCTCATTTACATCGTTTATTGTTCTTTTCGTATTTAAGTTATCATTGACACTATCAATTACAAATTAACAATGCACAAGTATAAAAAAAATAATTGAAAACTAATGAAAAATTAAAACTATTTTCAGTGTTTTGGTATGTTTGGAGGAAAGGAGGCAGACAGAGAAAAGTCAATTCAAAATGTCCACTCAATACCCCTACACATAATGTAAGGAACGATCAGATCATAAATGATGAGACCACCCCCCTGCCGTCTTAGAAACAAAGGAAATAGTAAAAAAATTCTAGTTAAAATATAAGAAACTAAAAATTACGCTTGGATTTCAATGAATTAAACCTTACACAACAGCGCTCTCTTACAATGTTAAATGATAATTAAATTATAGGCCTATGAGGTGGGCTAATGATGAGTTGAAATGGAACCGCATACAACGCGGCAACAAAGTTGACTGACGAAAAATTCATTTCTGTACACCTTACAAGGGAAGCATGGAATACATGCATGCGTACCCCATGGAATTACTAGTAGTTGTTCTATTTTTCGTTTGTCTCTGTTGAATGTTATCTTAGTATTTACTTAAAAACAAAGTATTATACGAATTAAGCATTTAATCGACTTCTTCCATGTGGGAAGCATCTTCAGTGTCATCAACCAATGGGGGAGCATCTCCGACGCTTTGGCTTTCATCGGCAGCCATTGGTTCGTCTTCGTCGATACCAAGGCCGAGTTTGATCATGCGGTAGATGCGACTGGCATGAGTTTGGGGTTCTTGCAGGGAGAAGCCAGATGAAAGGAGAGAGGTCTCGAACAACAAAATGACCAAGTCCTTAACGGCCTTGTCGTTCTTGTCGGCATCGGCCTTTTGGCGCAAGGTTTCGATGATGGCATGATCAGGATTAATTTCCAAATGCTTCTTGCCAGCCATGTAGCCCATTGTGGAGGTGTCGCGCAAAGCCTGAGCCTTCATGATACGTTCCATGTTGGCCGACCAACCGAATTGTGAAGTGACGATACAGCAGGGGGACTCAACCAAACGGTTTGAGACGACAACCTTGTCGACTTTGTTGTCCAAAATGGATTTCATGAGCTTGCAGAGGTTTTCGAACTTGGCCTTATCCTCTTCGCGCTTCTTCTTTTCGGCCTCATCTTCGTACAATTCCAAACCTTCCTTGGTGACCGAGACTAATTGTTTGCCCTTGTATTCCTTCAAGTGCTGAATGACGTATTCATCGATGGGTTCAGTCATGTAGACGACTTCGAAGCCACGGGCCTTCACACGCTCAACGAATGCAGAGTTGGCAACTTGGTCCTTGGATTCACCGGTGATGAAGTAAATGTGTTTTTGGACATCCTTCATGCGGGAAACGTAGTCAGCCAAGGAGCAGAAATCGTCTCCGGAAGCAGAGGTGTGGAAACGCAAGAAGTCAGCCAATTTAGCACGGTTGTTGCTGTCTTCGTGAACACCCAATTTCAAGTTCTTGCTGAATTGGTCGTAGAACTTCTTGTAGAGCTCCTTGTCTTCTGTGAGCTCTTCAATCAATTCCATGGTCTTCTTGACCAAATTCTTGCGGATGACCTTCAAGACTTTGTTTTGTTGCAACATTTCACGAGAGATGTTCAATGGCAAATCTTCAGAGTCAACGACGCCCTTCATAAAGTTTAAGTACTCAGGGATGAGATCTTCGCAGTTGTCCATAATGAATACACGGCGCACGTACAACTTGATGTTATTGCGTTTCTTTTGGTTTTCGAACAAATCGAAAGGTGTGCGGCGGGGAATAAACAAGAGAGCGCGGAATTCGAGTTGACCTTCAACGGAGAAGTGCTTGACGGCCAAATGGTCCTCCCAATCGTTGGTGAGGGATTTGTAAAATTCACCGTATTCACTCTGGGTGATATCATCGGGATTGCGGGTCCAGATGGGCTTGGTCTTGTTCAATTCCTCATCTTCGGAGTACTTGACCTTGACAGTCTTTTTCTTTTTGCCCTCCTTTTCCTTCTTGTCAGCGTCCTCATCTTCGCCAACATCTTCGATCTTGGGCTCATCGGTGTCCATATCCTTCTTCTCGTCATCCTTCTCGCCATCCTTATCATCAGCCTCGTCGTCAGAGACTTCTTGGTCACGCTCCTTCTCGACCACCAATTTAATGGGGTAACCAATGAATTGAGAATGCTTATTTACAATTTCCTTGATCTTGCTTTCCTCCAAATAGTCAGTCTGATCTTCCTTAATGTACAAAACGATCTTGGTACCACGACCCAAAGGCTCTGAGTTGTCGGGGCGAACAGTGAACGAGCCACCGGCCGACGATTCCCAAATGTATTGCTCATCGTCGTTGTGTTTTGAGGTGACTGTCACTTTGTCGGCAACCAAGTAGGCAGAATAGAAACCAACACCAAACTGACCAATCATAGAAATATCAGCGCCAGCCTGTAAAGCTTCCATGAAAGCCTTGGTGCCAGACTTGGCAATGGTACCCAAGTTGTTGACCAAATCGGATTTGGTCATGCCAATACCGGTATCGATGAGTGTCAAGGTACCAGCGGCCTTATTGGGAATCAATTTAATGTACAATTCTTTGCCTGAGTCCAATTTCGAGGGATCGGTCAACGATTCATAGCGAATTTTATCCAAAGCATCGGAAGCATTAGAGATCAATTCACGCAAGAAAATTTCCTTATTTGAGTAGAAGGTGTTAATGATCAGTGACATAAGCTGAGCAATTTCAGCTTGGAAAGCAAAAGTTTCAACTTCTTCAGGCATCTGAAAATAAGGAAGAGAAAGGACAAATAAATTATAAGTACAAGAATTTCAATTTGGGTTAGATTAAAAGAATTTAAATTGAGGCCGTGTTATTGCAACTTTTTTGTGGCATTGTTTGCGACCGTGAGGTGATGGTTCGAACTTGCAACCACCGGCATATGAATCGTGGATTCGGGCCCCCACTTATCATTGTTTGAAAGGTGGTCACCACCTCTGTGTCTGACGAACACTTAGTAATCGTTAAATCTAGTAATTGCGTCTCAAATTAACGTCCGGAATTGTCAATAAACTGCAAGTCTTGTTGAATGTGTCTAAAATAGAACGTGTGTATAAACTGCTCAGTGAATGTAGGAAGCTCTCCCATATTTAATTCATGCGATGCAAGGGGAACTTGTGGGTGGTGAGCAGAATAGTCAATAAAGATATCGCTATGACTATAATGTTTCTTTTGGTCGTTCGAGTCTTTTTAGGTTTTTAAGACACCAGAATGACAAGTTTTATGTGAAAAAATATAGCAAAATTCCAATCGAATTCAAATTTAAACCGACGAAGAAAAGTACACATCCGAAAAAAAAACAAGGATACCGAAGATATAATAGAAATTACTTTTTTTTGTTTGAAAATTTAGTACGTTCTAACACCAAAAAGGTTCACGAATTCGAAAAAAATAAAAACTTAAGTCGACAAATTAAAAAAATTTATAAATTTATAAATTAAAAGAAAGTCAAATTTATTATCAAAAAAAAAAAGACTAAATATATTAATTTAAAAAATTAAAAATTAAATTTATAGATTAACAAAAAAAAATTAATTTATGAATTAAAAATAAATAAATTTATATATAAAAAAAAATTAAAATTATAAATTGGAAAAAACGACGATTTAAAAACAAAAAAATGCAAAAATTTTAAAAAAGTTCCAAAAGAAAACAGGACCAAAAATGTGTATATCCTTCTTAGCACACCTTCAGGTGGCGGGTACTCGAAATGATAAAATACGCATAAGAAAACAAATAATAAAGCCATCACAGTCTACAATGCAGACGACTCGTGAGCCATAATGAAACGTGCTTTTTTTCTCTCTTCTTTTTTCCGTTACCAAGTGACAACCTTGTGCCACATTCAAACCGATACAGAGGGGATGAACATGCCCGTATACCCGGGGGGTTTGTACGAGTTTTCGAGAAAATTCAAAGTTCACCGTTGCTTCGGTTAAGAGATTATAAAAATACATGTGTACATCATCATGTGTAACCAAAATTCCCTGATTAAAGGGAAACTTTAAAACCGCACTTGAAGGAAGTCGTGGCTCCACACAATTTTTCGATAAAAGAAACAACAGGCTACCATTTAATAAAATGAAAATTATGGCCCAAAAAAGGAGAGGAAAAGAATTCCTTGAAAGGAGCGGACGACATAGTTTGTTTGTGGGCAATTTGGTTACATTTCCATGCTAAATCTGCACAAATTTTTGCAAGGTTAAATTTAATTTAGTCGTCACACTATTTCTGTATCAATACCACTCCAAAGATTAAACATCCACGATAAAATTATAACCAAAAATCTTCGCATATTTGATTTGATTGGAATTTAGTCCAAAATGTGGTTAACAAATTAAATATCTCATTCACTTGGTGGCATATCGTATGACACCATAATCAATTTTCAAATCTCACAGATTGCAACAAACGACGTAAAATTGTGAAATTTCTATTAAATAAGTTACGCGACATTGAACTCTTACCTTTATAGCTTTATGTGTACTTCACAATACGCAAAAAGTTTCTACAATTGATAAAAAATATTATTTATCTTCTGCCCAGAAATTCACTTTTGTCCACTAAAAGCAATCTTTTTCACAAAAGAACTTGCTAATAAATATCACTTTTTCTTTTTTTTCTCGCTCACAAACGTTTTAGCACAGTAATTCGTACAAGACTGATGCCGGCACTTTCGCAGCAGTCCGTTTTATAGTCAGTTGAATGAAAGAAAGAAAATGCCAGAATGTTCTAGAATAAACTACTCAAACTTCCGTCGTCATCAACTCACATCGTGTGGTTGTTTAAGGGGGTATTAATAGCCGATTAGGGTAGAAAAAGAGGTCTCCGTAACACAATAGGTAGGTCGACTTACACGTTATGTATTTTTATATTATGTTTATGTCATAAATGTTATTAATTCATTTAAATTTTCCTAAAAAAATCTAAAAAGATGAAATGCAACAATAACCACACAGAGATGTATTTTACGACCGCAGTTATTCTCAAACTGTACAAATGTGTCATTGTTGCAGAAAAGCTCTCGAAAATTCATTTCTATGAAAATATGATTACTCATTTTAACAGATTCTCTTTCTCTAATCCTCTTTCATTGTGTGCCATTATTAAAATAATAAATTAAAATATGCGAATAAAGTAGCTAAATGTGCTGTGGAGTTTTGTATTTATCTTTTACTGATAAATTATTGAAAATGTATAGATTTTATAAACTTTTTTCATAGAAACTAAATCATAAACAATATTGTGTGCTATGTAAAGAGTGACAAAGAGAGAAGGTGTGAGTGAGCGAGTGAGTGAAAGAGAATGTGGAGAATACGCATTTCATCGTTGATTTCTTTGCAACCGTTAGAGCAGCTGTTCGGTCTTTAATTTGCTTTCTCTTTTGTGTTCGGTGCGGTTGTCAACAGCTGTTAATTACGACAGTTTTTGTTATTGCTTTGTTTATTATTGGTGGTATTCTCAAATGACTCGAAAATTCTTGAATGTTTCCTAAAAAGTTTTGGCGGTTTTGTTCCATATCTAATTGCTTCATAACTTCTAATTTTGTTATTACGTTCAAAACGGTATATTTGCCGAGGTCGAAATGGTGTCAACACGTGGTCCCAAGTCTCGATATTTCGAGAAGGGCGAGAAAGTGTTGTGCTACGAACCAGATCCCTCCAAAGCCAAAGTACTATATGATTCAAAGGTATAGTACACAATCAGGCGGTCTGACGTTGCTCACATTTTGTTATCAATTGTTGGAATACCGTCTCTTTCTTAGATTTTAGGCACCTACGAGAGCAAAGACAAGAGGGGGCGCAAAATCATTCAATATAAAATACATTTTCAAGGCTGGAGCAGTTCTTGGGATCGCAAGGTCAGCGCCGATTATGTTCTTAAGGACACCGAGGAGAACCGTCAACTGCAACGTGATTTGGCGGAAAAGGCGCAATTACAATTGTGAGTATATAAGAAGGCACTCGGTTTACAAATTCATTGCTATTATACATAATTGCCGTCGGAATGACTGGTATAGAAAGAAGTACGTATAGTACGAGTACATTGGGTTAGATGATTTATGAAAGAAGTATTTGCAACTCGTGCTACATTTTTGTCAAAGATTCGTTTTGGACTTTCAAGTCTTTTTGCCTGTTCGCTATAAATTTCTTCTGTTGTCATAGAAAGTATGATCAAAATATTGGGTTGGCAAGAAAGCAACGCCGGTATTTTCGTTCAGAATAAATTTTAATATTTGTTTTTTTTATTTATATCATTAATTTTAGTCTGCAATGTAAGCGTCATTTTGTATACATACCTTCACCCGGCAGTGTGTAAAACCCAGAAAGAAGTGCAGAATATTTTTTGCCAAATGCGTTTATTGCTCGATCGATGCTCTTACTTGCAAATAATTTTCAAAAGTGCAGAGTAAGAAACATATATCTTACTGCGAATAATTATGTCTACACCTACCACCATAAACATACCTCAAAATTTTGTGGAAACACATATGGAGTCTAGAAATGTTGGTCCGACTTGTTCCAGTACATAGTTCTAGACCGTAGCCAGGACATAACATATGACCCAGTTGATAATGTATTTTGTTTTTCAAAATTATATCCTAAAGTCGATTACGAGTGAAATGGAACAATACGCCTTGCACAGTATCAGCTAAATGTGATTATCCATTTTTCGGTTTCAAAAGTAAAGTTACATAAATTGTACACGAAGTAAATGACCGCCTCTGTATGACACCTTTACACCATAATGCACAACAAATAGTCACTTTTTCTGCAATGGCTTTTCCACAATCACTTCTGGGTTCTCCGAGCCCCATATGCGACAATTTTGCTAGTATTTCTCGAGTGGGAAATGAGCTACATCGCTGAAGAAAAGTTTGTTCGATTAAGAGCCCACAAGTACTACACCTAGACATTTCATACTCTATATAAGTTCGGTAGGTGCGCGGTCATCATTTATGTCCAAAGTATTTTGATGCGTTAAGAAAATCATAGTTTTCATTTTAATTCGATTTAATTTAAATTTATTTTCGCTAGTAATTTAAAGCCTTCCGGTTAATTATAAGTAAATTACAATATGCAACAATTCATCTATTAGATTTAAAAATTAAATATAAAATTTATATAACTACTAGCTGACCCGGCAAACGTTTTGCCTTCAAAATGTTAATGTGGTAAAAAAAATTCATTGCAAAAATCTCATCTCCAACGCCATCTATCACTTCAAATAAAACCTTTTAAACCTTCTGGAATACTCTACCAATAACTTAAGACCAAAATGAGCCAAATCGGTGCAACCGTTTTCGAGCTTTAGCGAGACTAACGCACAGCAATTGATTTTTATATATACACTAGCTGCCTCGGCAAACGTTGTTTTGCCTTCAAATATTCAATGTTAATGTGGTAAAAAAATTAATTGCAAAAATCTCATCTCCAACGCCATCTATCACTTCAAATAAAACCTTTTAAACCTTCCGGAATACTCTACCAATAATTTAAGACCAAAATGAGCCAAATCGGTCCAACCGTTCTCGAGCTTTAGCGAGACTAACGCACAGCAATTGATTTTTATATATATAGATATAAGATAGATATATAGAAGATTTATATATATATAGATAATATGATTTTAAAGAAAAAAAAAACAAACAAAAAAATATGAAAAAGGCTAATTTAGAAGTAATGGAAGGCATGTAATAAAGTCTGCTCACAATTTAATTGACAACAGAATTTTACAGAAAAATCTGAATATGGAATCAGGAAGAATCAGGACATAATTTAAAACATTTTAAATGGCTTGTAGTAAATTGTAAATTCGTGCTACTCTTACTACAAAAGCATGACCCATGAGTGTGGTTATTTTAAGAATAAGAAGTTGATTATTACGAGTGGAATGTGAAAAATTAAACGAAATAAAAAGAAATTGAAGTACAAATAACAACAAAAACCTCAAATCTATATAATTTTTAAAACTACAACCCAAGAAACGCTTAAAATACGGTGTTATAGAAACACGACGCTTCAGTGAATACAAATAACTCATAACTCTATTAAACGCCATCTGAATTTTCCTCATATTTTGTTTATTAGTGCCAATATATGTATAGCTCTAAACAATATAAAGGGTGTGGCATAAGTAACGTTAACGACGACTATATTGAATGCGTTCTTGTGCATCTTTTGGTTTTAACCCGTGAACCCATTGCATCTTATATGGGAAAAGATGTAACATATGTAAAATTCTTAAAACATCTCTAACTGCTGAGAACGTCGCCTGGTAACTTCATTTCGAACTGCACGAGGTCTTTCTTTCAATTGTTGGAGTGCTAGGAGCATTTCGAACATTAAGGAAATTTTGATATGATCTGAATAATCGAATGCTGACTTTCAAAATAAAATTGAACAACTTTGGTTCTTTGTTCTGTGCTGAGCTTTGTCATCATAAAGTATTATTTAGTATTATTTAGTTAATTCTGTAAAGAGACGAAAAAAATGACTTAAACAAAAAATGTATTCACTGATCAAATCTTAACGTTGCTTATGCGCCATTCTATAGAATACTAGGCATGATATAAGCATGAATCAATTTCTCTTTACTCGATCTAGGCAACACTAAATTAGTGTTATAAAAACTCCGAAGTGTATAATTTAAACGCCGGACTACATTATCCACATGATAGTTAAAGCTTAGTTTGTTATTTAAAATGACTCCCAAACAAAATGTACACTGTGGGCCATTTCAATACATGAATAGAGGATTCCACGTTAAGATTATTATTATTCATCCAACAGTTCTGATTATCCAAACGAAATCTGTATTTTCTTTCAATATACCTATAAACTGATGTTCGCCAGCACACATTGTCATCTAAGAAATAACGTATGACGCAATCTTTTAAACGGACGAACTTGTTGTAAATGTCCAAGAATCGTCCATACGGAAGTCCGTATTTGTTAAGATAAAGTGTTGATTTGATTTCCGCTTACATGAATATATTGCCTTATTTCGCATAAATATTATAACGTCAAGCTACCTGCAAAGGCTTTTCCCAAATCTAATATAATAAGAACAGCGAAATTAAAGATTCTCGATCTATGTATGTAACAATAATACAGGCAACAACGAATATTATTTTCTAGCAGAAATAATAGCGGGTTTAACATTTTCCATTTGGCTGGAAGAATGCACGAATGCATTCACTAAATGTAAAAAATGCTCAGAAATACGGGCAATGACTAATTTATTAATCAATAAATGGTGAATAATTTACTATCTGTTGGCGGCTTTCAATATTTCAGTTAGATTTACTTAACATTAGTAATATGTAATTGATAATCATCTTCGGCCTAAATCTATATATATATATTATATATTATGTATATATATATATATAAATCAATTGCTGTGCGTTAGTCTCGCTAAAGCTCGAGAACGGTTGGACCGATTTGGCTCATTTTTTCTTAAATTATTGGTAGAGTATTCCGGAAGGTTTAAAAGGTTTTATTTGAAGTGATAGATGGCGTTGGAGATGAGATTTTTGCAATTAATTTTTTTTACCACATTAACATTTTGAAAGCAAAACAACGTTTGCCGGGTCAGCTAGTTACAATATAAACTGTTAGATTTCATCATGAGTAGCGTATTTTTAAGCCAGTTCGCTTGACTGAGATTCATTTGTTTCCATTTGGGTCGTCCGTGATTGAGAGATTATAAAATCACCTTAATTTTCGCGTAAATTTTATTCCATTATTTCATTTCCCAGTTGGCCACGTCTTCGAGACATTTTAAACGATGGATACACGACCATTATAAATCGCTAAAGACATATCGCTGACAAGCCAAGCAAATCGTCCACGAAATTTTCTTATAATTGTCCCCAAAATCGTATATGGCCAAGTTAACGACATTTTCGGTTATGGTGTCGTTGACGATACTGTTGGCGACATAGTAGGAATCTGATCAATGACGATAATTTCAGGGGCATTGTCGTCCATATGACGATCGTTCTAGCGACATGACCGTCTACTTACTCATTGACGATAAAGTGGGCGATATCGTGCTCAAAAAAACATAAGTCGTAGGGAAAACGCTTCTCGCTTTAATGTATAATCTCTACTCAATATAATTTCCTTTTTCATACATAATCGTATATTGTGTTCCTTTAGATCATCAACTATGTATGTGATAGACATTTGTGCATGGAGTTTAGAGGGAAATGATTTAAGTGTCGCAGAATTAAACAGGGGTTTCCTCAAGTTTGGGTTATCTCATTAATCAATCCTGTTTAACTACTATATTTCCAAAATCTAACCGCCTCATTTGTGTTGAAAACTCTGCAATAATGATAATAAGGCATGATATTGGTGGCATATGCAAAACGTTAAGCGAACACATGGCTGGTTTGCTCAATTTCTTCAATGGACGATATGTTATCATTTTTTTTTCTCGTCGCACTTTTTATCAGTGGGCAATTAAGCGTCAAATTCCGACTTCGTCAGCTATGACAACTGTACATCAAGCAAGGCTAAAGAGATTGTTAACCATCTACAAGACAGACAGACAGACAGACAGACAGTAGTCTATTATGCAAATCCATATAGACAGCGGTGGTCGTCTGTGGGGTGATGACTGGTACGCGCAACTGGCATTCATGTAATAGTGGGTTCAAGATCCGATACAACCACCTATTTTTCTTTAAGCGGCGGTCGCCTCGATGTGCTGACGAGTGCTTCAAGAACTTCAACAATTGGTATATCTAGTAAACGCTACTGAAACTGACATGGGCAATCGTCGTTAAACGGTAGTTCCTTTCAAAGCTCTGTAAGTTGTAAATTGAGTTGAGTTTCATTGATGGGGTGCAAGAGAATTTGTGTTTTATTGTCCCTTTGAACGATTTTAAAAATAAAATAAAAATTTGTTTTTTAGTATAGAAAGGGAATGTTAGGAGTATTCAGTGGAAGAATTTGCAAATCTGTCAAATTGCCATCTTAAATGCCTTTTCACGACTTCAGAATATCATATTTATGAAGAATTTATAATTCTTTTCCCAAATTATCATTTCCAAAAGGCAGGAAACTCCTCTAACCAATGCCTGGTTCTTTGAATTCTTGATAAACCGTAACTTACAAGGAAGTATTTTATGAAAACGGTGCTTCAGCAACGATAAAATCTGTGCTTGCAAGGAAATACGACTCAACTACCAATTTATTGTTTTGAGATGATTTTTTTTTGTTTTGTTTTCAGAAAATGTTTGTTATATAGAGAATTTAGTAATAGCAAGAAACATATATCAATATTTAAAGGTATTACGTAATTTTTCAAAAATCGAAGTTTTTAAAAATTGGTATAACGTGAACTACACTGAATTCTAGGATGGGGATTTGACGTACACACGTACACACAGATCAAGTCAAAAACGGTTAGTGTTGTATATCGTTAACAAAAGTTGGCACGTCCCACCGTAGTACCGATCCGTTCTTTATTCGGTACTAAATTAATCGTAAGTAATTTGCCAAATTTTAGCATTATTTAGCATTCCATTACATTCGTTGTAGTTTACAAGTTAAAGCGATTTTTCGTTACAGCGGTTTTTAAAAAATTACGTAACATCTGTACATTTTAATATAAGCGAGAATATATTTTTTGTTCTCGTCTATGCCCGATTTCCTTATACTTTAAAAGTTATGAAAAAATGTCCATAATAGCGAATTTTGGAAAAACGCTTAACTCAAAAATTCGAAATTTACGAATTAAGTGGTTCTTTTTTGTAAGCACAGACATACCACTAATAGTTGCGACAATGAACAGAATACAACTGTATATATTCTTATGTCTCTATTAGTTAGTGCCTTTTCTATGTCTTCATCTAGACTATACCTGAAGAGTAGCATGTCCTAGTTCACAGACCAGTCCGTAAACAAATTCCAGTTTCGTAGAATATATATCAAAGTTTGTCTTTAAAATGACTTATTTTCAATTAACTTTTGCGTTTTTCTATTTTGTAGAGGCGCATACTTATACCGCAAGGAACATAAGAATAAAAAACGTTCGCGAAAGTCTGCCACAGTGAATTCCGAAGACTCAGCAGATACGAGTGCATCACCAACCAAGCTACGGCCCCGTGGATTGTCCGAGGATAACTTTAGTTCCGGTAGTACATTCGAGAAACATGAACAGTGTTACTCAGTTAAAGATGGTGAGTTTTGAAAACATCGTAAACAAAACCTCATTGGAGGGGGGATGTGCCTAATGGGTGCAATGACCTGATTGCTTATGTATGAAAACGAATGTATGTATACAAACTGGATTGTTTTTATGTATATGTGTCGATTTGTGCTCGCTGAATGTGGGTCAATGTGCGCACAAATAGCAAAAATACTTATGTAAATAGGTACATGTGTCTGTGACTGCACAACTCTCAAATTCAAACAATGCCACCCCCGTCTGTACTGTGCATAAATGTATGGATAATATTAATGCCAGCTTGGCAGTGTACTGTTAACCGTGGTAATGTTCAAATGGATTTTCTTCTACCGCTGCTCTGGTTGCCAGTTTTATTTACATCTGGCAAATATACCAAAAAATGCCTAAATGTATTGTCGTCGACCTCAGCCACAAAACAAAGTATTGTATTTCATTTTAATTATATATTTCCTTGATTTCTTTTGCAGATTGCGAAACCGATTCCTGTTGCAGTTCTGTTGAAAGTTTCCCTGATGAAGATCGTGTAATGCTGCGTTTAAGCGAACGTTTGCGCCAATATTTGGAATATGATCATGACATGATTGTTAAATATGGCAAGCAACATGCGTTGCCATCCCGCATTCCAGTAGTTGCGATTTTGGAGAATTTTGTGAAACAGACAGCTCTTAAAATGGTTTTCACCACAAATCAAACGGAAGGTCCACCTAGGCGCCGGAATACAACACAAAGAGCGGCAGAGAAGAAAGAAAAAGATGTTGATAAGATTATAACAACGTAAGTTTGTTCCCACTATTGACAAGTTTCGTGTATTTGAAAAGGAACTGCATTATTGAAATACGGTTTTTTGACAACTTTATGCCTACAGCGAGTGGTGGCGCAGGTTTCGATATGAACTGTTAAGTACCATAGAAAACACCAGCGTCATACTATTGCTGTCAAGTTTTTCTTCAAGTAAAGTATGAAAGAAACAATTTTTTTTTAATTTTTTTTTTTTTTTTTTTTAATTGAATTTATGTCATATGCCCTGATGTAAATGCAACGGAATAATTTTTTTCCTTTTCGTCATTGTTATTTTATAACAATTTACACAATTAAGTCAAATATAACAGTTGTTTTTAAACGCCCGCTAATAAAGAAAAAAGTTCAAACTAGTTTTTCACACACCAATAACGCAGTTTCTTCTCAATACGATTAACTGTTTAATTTTACATTGAAGCTTCTTAATTTATGCTAATAATAATGGTCAGATTAGGGAACCAAATTGCGCAGCAATATTTGTTAATAAATTGTTTTTTTTTTTTCACCAGTTTTCTTCTGTGTGCCTGAAGTTCACGCGCGAACTTATGCTAAATAAAAGTTTTAGATGTACTTCTGCTACAAAAATAAAAAGACAAAACAAAATAAATTTCTTTTCATTCCATGAATATGGATGCGGATGTTCTCACTTTCAGTGAGATTACAAATGTTGTATTTTTAGGCTCACACTGCCTCGGCCTGAATTACCTAATAATTAAAATAAATTTCCTTGCATCACATGAAAGAGATATGTCACATTCAATGACATTCAGACTCCCTCACGGGGACGTTGATTTCCAACGTCACAGTTTGAAAAGCTTTTTATCTGACTTGTCGATTACTTGACTACTCGAAGGGTTCGTCAAACACATCGAGAGGGCCGCCGCTCGAATAACAATAGGTGGCTGTTTGCAGGGCTGAACCCGGGATCATGCGAACGATAGCCGTGTGTACTAATCATTGCGTCACGGTCTAATCTGATAACTATTATACTATGATTATTTTTAGTAAGGTATTTATAGTCCGTATCATAATAATTAGATCACAATAGTAGTTCAAACCCTTGTACTTTTGGAGTTGCGTATTTATGAGCTCAGTATGCAAGTTTTCGTATCAACTTTTTATTTCGAATTATTCTCGTAATATTCCCTCTATTTCTGTTTAAATTTGCTAATATTTAGAATCTACAACATTTCATTTTTCGATGTTCGGAAATTTTCATGGAAATTTTTCAAGAAATAGATAAAGACTAAAAAAAAAAAAAATTAAAATTGACATATATAGGTATATACCTACTATACATAATTCTTGGGTTTCTTATTTAAACTGATTGTCATTGCTATTTAGTTTTTAGACTATTTCTTGGCCTGCTAAAATATTTTTGCAATATGTGATACAAGAGAGCTTTAATGTATCTCATCGATGTTCCCCGCTCGTTCTTGATTCGTCTTGACTATGTGTAATTTGGCCTTTTAATTATAAATGCTAAACCAGAAGTTTTAACTCGTTGTATAAAAAATAAACTAAATTTCGTTTATAATCGAGTCGATGTGTGTACAATATTTCGACTCTATATCAGTTTAGATGGTACCTCTCGCATGGTACTCGGTTTTCTGCGCTTCTTTACCGACAAATTGTGAAACCTTTCAAAAATCTGATGTATCCAATGGAGTTTTGGTCGCCTTCTGCGCCGCTCAACAAGTTCGGCTTAGATATCGGTGTATCGGTTGTATTCTGTTACGTTTGACCGTCTATATTGGTATACATCTACACAGGTCGTTAACGATGACCGAAGACTGCTGGAATTGAATTGAATTGCTTGCGTCATAACCGAGGATATTGTGTCATACCGCAGCACATGTAGCACAAGTGTCTGGTTCAGTGGAAATTGAGGGAGAGGGCTCTGTCATATGCCTTTTAATCACTTCCTAAGCCCATAATAATAATATTTTCCTAATCTCTAGGCTGGCATCACTGGTTTTATTTAAGTTGTCAACGTTGACGAAGCGTCACAAACGAATAGACTCTTTGTTCGTCGAAACATATTACTTGGTTTTGTCTTCATTTAAAACCAGAGCCATTGCTGTTTCCTAAAGCTCGAGAAGACGGCAGGAAAACTGCAGTGTTCTGACAATCATCAATATCATCATCATTCTCTTTTGTTAAATATGATATTCGTTTAAATACAGCTTTTCTCATAATCATTAACAATAATCAACTGCATGATGAAGACGTGGTTCCATAGGCTGTCGCCTTGTATACAACCTCGTTTGCTGTAGCACGACTCACGAAGATCTTTATGAAAGATAGTGTCAACCTACAAAGATGTATGCTTTTCGGAAGAATTGCAAACTCGCCCACATCTTCATATAGTTCTTGCCATCAGACTTGGACATCGATCTGACTTTCTTGGGTGTTATATAGCGTTTGTCGTAGTGTGAATACCTGGTTGGTTGTGGATTTACCAGCTAGGTGTCATGATTTACTACGCATTGATAAGGTCCAATCAGGACAGATGAAATAGACTTCAGACTTTCACCTATCACATTCGAACGAACCTTACAGGCGATGGACAAAAGACTGATACCGCAATAGTTGGTATAAACTATAAGATCGCCTTTTTTGAAGAAAGGATATAATGCACTTAGATTCCAATCATCGGCAAAGTGGTCATTGAGCTAAATAGTGTTTAGGAGCTGATTTATCATGATCATTAGATTATCGTTGTCATGTGGTGATTTTAGGATCAATAGAGATTAAACCAATTTGAGAATAGCTATACCGAACTGATCATACTAAGTCAGAATACTGAGAAGCCAACATCATGATGTGTTTTTTTAATAGTTTCGGCGTTCATCGTGAATATTTCTAATATTGTTTAGGGTGTAGAATTGTCCCCATTGTACGCATCAAGAACTTCCGCAAAAAATAATTAAATTCATATTCTTCCATTCCCATTAAATCGCAGGAGGTGTCTTCTGATGGTACTTGTGAATGTAGTTGAATATTCGAGAGAGATGATGTCCTTTGAATTAAATGCGATGATCCTGAGTTTTCTTAAAACGTTATAAGTAACTCATAGGAAGTTTATTAAAATTTGTGAGGGTTAATTTAACACCTAGTAGGTGGAAATAAAACTGAGAAAATTATGGATAACATATTAAAAGAGATAGTGAAAGAAATATTTAGGAAGGGAAATAGTAGGCGAGTACTTAAATGTAATTTTAATTCTTTTTAATTTTATTTTTAAAATTAGCTTAACTTATTGTGACAGTTCAACATGCATTGGCACAGAGGAAAACAAATACAATCCATTAATAAAAAGATTATTGTTAACAATACTCTGCTGATAGATATTATACTGTTGGCAGGAGTTATGTTGCATTTACAGTGAGCATGCGGTTAAAAACATTCCGCTAATTTTTACATGCAGCAGTCAAAAGAATAATTATTGTAGCAAAAATACTTAATGTCTACTAGAATTTAAATATGCCGAAGTTTAACATTTAATTAAGCCATGATTTCGGAAAGGGACTAATTGAGTGTTCCTTGTCCATATACTGAAATGCATGTAATAATTTATTTTGTATGTATTATGACATGTTTGGCAGTAATTACTACTAGTACAGAACTTTATTCACTTATTTATTTACTTTAGTGTAGCAACATTATATTTTTTACAAGAACGTTGTAAGCCAAATGTATCACAATTGTCTTATAGAAGACAGCAACATTCTAGAAGAACGGAAAATGTAAGGAACTATAGATTATTTAAAGCACTAAAAACATGGGTCAAAGTATTAGCTCTAATACTTTTTAGAACTATTACAATTTCCTCTATAAGCAAGCAAATCTGCGCCTTGTATGAAATTCCACAATTTATAACTCATTCCGTTTGGAACTAGTTTATAATTTCATAGTTAAAAATAGCACATTGTGCAGATATATGTAGTTTATGATTAAAAAGCTTACAAGTTGCTCGATTTTGAACTACTTTCGTGGTAATATAAATTTCATAAGTTAAATGGTATTATTTATTTCTTCCTTATCAATTTCAGAGTTGATTTACTGAAAGAAGTTGCTGACGGCTTAAGGATATATTTCGATTTCACAATCGCCGACTATTTGCTGTATAAGGAGGAGAAGGAGTATGCAATGTCGTATCTATCGGAAGAGAATTTAAAAAATTTCACCTATGTGGCTACACCAGCATTTTCCTTGGAGTGGTTTAATGTTAAATCCGATACGAATGAACCGCCTCTTAATGGTGGCATTTCGAACATAACATCTACAACGCCAGTGACACCAACAGAAAATCCGTCAATCGAAATACAAATAACGCAGACCACCGTGGGAGCCAATAGCAATGCAGCAATAGAAATCACTACATCTGCAACAACCAATAATGCATCTCAAGATGATCAGCCACAACGTCGGAAATTACGTTCCCATCGTAGTGATGATTGTGATCTGACATTGGAAAATTGTTTGTCCAGCATTGCCAGTACTAGTTCGGGCGCATCAACACCTATGAATTCAAACATTCCAGTGTCAAATTTAAATTATCTCAAATCCTTGCCACCCATTTCACCCCAAATACGAGACTTTTTGCAAAAAGTTTTGTCTTGGCGCATATTGCCGTCTAATGCTGTCCCAGCAGCGTCTATGATATTCGGAGCGCCGCATTTAGCCAGGCTGATAGGTAAATGTGCTATTCACGTTCATAATTACGTCACTTGATTAATGTGCGTGCATTTTCAGTTAAACTGCCGGAATTTCTTAATGCTTCAGCTATGAGCGATGAGAAAATGAAGATACTTTTGCAACATTTGGACACATTCATCAAGTAAGTTTGCTTAGAAATATTTGTGTTAATAAGCATTTCTTTATATTTTATCATACATTTGATTTGCATTAAACACTCTACGTAGTAACATTTTAATTTCATTCAATTAAACATGTCGCTATCGAATCGTTCTTTAAAATGTCCAATTACCTAAAATTTTATTACATTTTGGCAATTTTGTTTATTCAGCTTAATGGTATTTGGTTTGCCTTCGAAAATATTCCAATTGTCGGTTAATCTATGATCAAAATCATATCACTAGAATGAATGTCAAATTACACAGTTATAATGAATTTCAGTCGAGTTTTTGGATGAAAAGAAAACGATGTATTATAATTGGGTAAATATGTACGGGTACTTTCAAAAATATACACCTCACACAGCGAAAGTAACATTAACGTATCGTTTCGTATAAAGGTACTGGTGAAACCAGAGGTATTTTGAAAGAAACTGAAAATGGTGTATAAAGAAAAATAAATTTCCAATTTCCGATGACACGTGTGAGAATTTCGAGCAGTATTTGAAGAATGGCAAGAGTTCCTGGCAGACTTTGGAAAAAGTTTGATCGCTCCGCAACGGGAAGTTAACTGTTCACTGAATTGTTCTCGCAATGTTGGTGTCACGATTTGCGTGACAAGAAGTGGCGTATTGTTGGATCTAAACACTTCGGATATAGGCCAGTTATATAGGCCATATTTTTGAAGAAATACGGAACGATGATTCCCTCACATAAATCGTTGTTTTTTTTTTTTTTAAGTTCTTGAACATCTTCCGATTGATCTTTAGCCAAAATGCGGCAATTTTGCTTATTGAATTGGTCATTAAACCAGAAATGGACCTATGTGATGAATTATCACGTGCACGAAACCACTATACTTTCCGCACTATATGCTGAACGTGGTATATTTGGTCACGTAATATCCAGTAATGAAAATTGGGTTTCGATGGTATGACGAGTTTTACGTTCAGAAGGTGAATTATGTGGATCAAAAGTGGCTTAGGATACGAAATGCATGCCTGGTAGAACGCTGTTTTTTTTTAATATATTCTGCCAAAAATAGTACCGGTAATTGATATTACCGCTCGACTAATTCAGGAAGATATGAATTTTCTTCATAATTTCAAACGCGTAAAGATCGTTGAAGATATGCTAGCGCGAATCAATTCGGACCACACTTTTATAAAACGTATTATAACAATTCTTTGGGTATGATGAAACGCGTGCCGCCAGAATAATTCCGAAATACCAGAATTTTCTTCAAAATTTCAAACGCGGAAAGGTCGCTGAAAATATGCTTGACCGCACATTCTTTAAACACATTATTATCATTGATTTTTGAATTTCTTATGTTTAAAATGTTCGGGTAAATTGAAACCCATCTGTTTTTTAGAATAAGCTAAATGTAACACAAATTTTGAATGCATGGATCACTTCAATGACATCGTCTTGAATGTTCTATTTAATGGTTTCTACTTTATTAAATTGTAGTTACATGGAATCTCACAAAGAGTGGTTTAATGAAGACAATTATGCCCGCACCGTACCACGTAAATATTCTTCGGTAATAACAATTGACTCTGCAACGTCCGACGAAAATAAAACATCAACGAGCATAGACGAATCTATTGAATTAGCTGAAGCTCCAAAGGAGCATTTAGAGGAAGCACCGCCACCTGTAACATCTCCCACGCAAGTTACAACGGCAGTAGAAAGTGTAGTCTCATAGATTTACCATATAATTAAAGAAGTGATTACAATATTATTTGCATTATATTTGAAATAGGTGTTAGTTAAGTAATACGCATTTATGTAATATGTGCTATTACGTACATATTTCATTTTAGGATAAAATAACATAATAATATTAAGTGTGATATTATGCGTAAATTAAGGAATTACAATTTAAATGTTTAAATATCAATTCGATTTTGTAAACTAAAAGTGAGAGAGTAAACTAGAAGATGAGCTGTCAAAATATATATAAAAATGCTAGAAATATAAATCCATATCAAATTCCAATCAAATTCAACTATCTTTCCTCAATTTTGTTATTTTTTTATTTATTTATTTTTTTTTTATTTTTTATTTTTTTTTTATTTTTTTTTTTTAATCAATTTTGACTTTGCAGCATTTTTGTTCGAGTGATCAAAGAGTACTACGGCCCGAAGAGGATAATATAATTTAATATCATCCCAAATGGGGACTGGCTTTTGGACTTTTATTTTTGAAAATCATCCTTGGAGTGTTATATTTGTGCCATTTGTGAACGGATGGCTAGATTATGAGAAAACAATTTTCCAAAGGTGTATTTTTATCACGAAAGCCAACCTTTGCTTCAAAAAATAAACGCATTCATTGATTTTTCGATAAATAATTTGACAATTTCGACCTTAACTCAAGTGTATTTGTTATTTTTTGCCATTGCAAGGCCATTTCAGAATTCCCGATTTCAACCACAGGGAGGGATGGCAACGGGTTTTCATCCTGCTACCTGTTGACAAATCATAATTTTTCGATAGAAATTGAAAACACTAAATTTCTAATTTTTACCAAAGTAATTTCCCCTTCTTCTGATCAATCGTAGCTCAATTTCAATCCCGCACACAGTCACCTATAATTACTGACGAACACTTCGGGTAGTCGAGTTTGCTTCCTAAGCTGCGACGTTCGAAGTCGTCACAAAACTGTAAGAGCTATTGAGTGAATCTAAAAATAGAATGCGTGTAAGCTCACTGAATGTGGGAAGTTCTCTTATCCCTCGGTCAAAGAATGCAAGGAAATTAGCTTTTTTTTAATTTTTTCTTTCTAACCACTTTAGAACTACTTGAAGGCAAGCTCAGAAAATGCTGCTAACGTGAATTATATACCGATCTGAAACAATGATTTCGATCTAGCTCCTATGTGAAAAATGTTGAAAACTGAAAGCTAAAACTAGTAACGGGCTGATGTTGTGGTATCAGCATCGATCTGGGTGCAGTGGTAGTAATATGGAGTCAGTCCTATTCTTTAAGTTGTATGTTCAAAGCCATATATTGTATAAAAAAATAAACACACTAAAAAATATCCATCACTTGTTATTTGTATATTATCGCGTAAATTTTAATACATAAATTTAATTATTTACATCTAGTTCTGAAATAATGATCTTTTATATAATTGTAAAATATTTTAAATACCTGTAATAGAATATTCACTGATCTGTAAACTGTTTTTATTTCATCCAGTCCGAGTTTACTAGGCCAGCGCTTAGTGGCACCAGAACTAGTTCATATTTTTCTAGATCTTGAACTGTTATATGCTTACAAATGTTAGTGTGTGTGATGTTGATGTTTGGATAATTTGCAATTCCTGATGGAGTTGTTGGTCCTGGCAGTGGCATATTAGAATGATATCTTTGAAGCATATCATATCAATTGCGATGGCCGCAATTGTGGCATTCAGTTGTTTCCTTATTATCCATGCCACGGTTAGGCTTTGCCCCGTAAACTGTTGTTGCAGTGAAGTTCTTGATTCCAAATCGGTCTTCGTCAAGTTAGGTATGTGATTCAATTGTCCAATGACCTCTGCAAACTGTTGATGCATTTCTAATTTCCGTTTTATGTTCCATTCAAACTGAAGAATGATCTCATGAATATCAATGTATTAGGAGTTGCAACATCAGCAGTCCAATAATATGCCTCCTGTTAATCTTCATTGCTGGCAGGTTTTTGAAAAGCGATTTGTGTGAATTTACTTATGAACTGATAAGGTAGGAAGGACAACAGCCGTTACGTCTCGTTACTGCAAGGAGTGACGTGGCCGTCATCTCCCGCTTTTAGCTGGACGTACAATTATTTAATATGGGTTACCTAAAGCGTTATCCAATTAGTGGTTTCAAAAACATCGGTCTGGCAAGACTGTCAGCTGTTAAATATCTGTCATTTAAAGTGTTATTTATTTAGCGAAAGGTTTGCCATTTACGAATATGGATCGTTTCACAACCGAAGAACTCGAAAAAAATAGTTAAAACTTACTACAAAAGTGATGATTCAAATGTGGGAATTTTTCGTGCTGGAAGCGTTACAGATATGGTCAGGCTTGCGCATCATCGCAATGTACGCACTGCCGAAAATATCGCTTCTGTTAGTGAATAATCCGAATTGCAATTTAAGATTATGAACTGAACTATATGTGTGGTTTCAACAAGACGGTGTCACAAGCTACACAAAGTGACCGATTTTGGCTTTATTGTATGGGAAGTTTCCAGAAAACGTAATTTCAAGTTTTTCTGGCGTCTACTGGTGGCCCCCCAAGATTATGCGATTTGTCGCCGTTAGACTGTTTGTGGTGCTAAGTCAAAGACGGTATTTACGCGGATAATCTTCAAATGAAAACCAACATTTGAAAACCAACATTCATCAAGTTATCGCCGAGATACCGCCCGTAATGCGCGAAAAAATGGTTGAAAGCTACTTCGAAAGGATCCAATACTGCAACCAATCCAGAAGCTGTTACTTAAATGATATTGCATTATATTTCGTACATAATTACAAGGTTTCAGCATTATAATAAAATTAAAATTTCATTGAAATCATAGCTCAATGTGTGTTTTATTTAACTCTATTTTTGAAATCGAAAAATTGGTAACCCGTATGGGCGTATAAGTTATTACTCACAAGTTAATCTTATTTCCGTTTACAGATTATCTTTTCTTACAATCAAACTTGTTCATTTCTTTTATTAATGGCTAGTTATGAGAATCTTTTGATTGTCATGTCGTTTGTAATAAATTCAGGGGCCAGCGCTCGAAATGTTTCCAGTATATTGTGTATTCAGTATATTTTAAGAAAAATGCACTATTGTTTCATATAGCCACCTCTTGCGCGGATAATGGCATCGAGTGTACCCGAAAGAGCTTCATACGCTGCACGAATGAGAAGTGATGGTATTTGGCCAATTCTCACCGGAGAGCGACCTTTAAGACAATAATCAACTAATATTTTATAGTTAATACTTTGTCCTTCACAATGAACAATATGAACAAAATCCATTAATTTAAGTCCTTGAAATATGATGGCTACTGTTGTAAAAAAAATGAAGCTTGGAACTTTTTCTTGTAAAAAACGTCGAGTATTACGGTCTTTATGGGATGGTGCCAAGTCTTCTTGAAGCGTCCAATGATTTATATTGAATTGTTTACGTGCCTAAGGTAAAAAAGAATCGTTTAAAATCTTTCTACATTAGATTTATTAACTTACTTCTATGTGTTCTATTCAACGAGAACGAGTGGAGAACGTGCTATGGCGGATACTGCGGCCCAAACCATAACTATTCGCTGGTTTAAATTGTCTTTTGATTTGCACTCTAAGCATACAACATGTTGCTGAACCGTAAAATTTTTCTCATCGGAAAACACCAAATTTTCTAACTCTACAAATGGCAAGTGTTTTAATGTCTTTACTCTTCTTTGGCGAACTGACTTTGGCACAATTGTTTAATCTTGCACTTGTTGTGCTTTGTAGGGCTTCAATCGGAGTTAATTTTTTAATATTCGTCCCATGTTACGAGTAGACGCATTGAAATTTGTTTGGCATTTGAATTGCGCTTTGTCGTTGATTACTTTGAATTCACCTTTCGAACCATATCTGACAATGTTGTTGTTTTTGGACTGCAATATGTCAAAAAATGAGCTCGCTGCCATTAACCATTTGTTTGCTACAGCAGCGTGAATTTGGTAACTCTTCGAGCACCTACCCTTGTTGAAGTACTCACCTGAGACCACAATGAATATGTATATGTTTTAAGTATGGCTACAAACCAGAATTAATTTTGATAACAAAGCGGTCGATGCCTGGTAAGAAGAGAATCTGTCAAGCCTTTACGAGAATCCCTGAACTATATAATGTTAAAATTTAACTATATTACTGTATTTGCCACTTCTTCGGTCTGAAAGATGATTGACAATGAAGAACAACAATTGGAACGCGTCCGTCAAGGGTGAATCGTGATTATTGTGACCCAGATACAAGAAACCCCGGTTGGAGATGCTGATGTGTTTGTGTAGTAGTAGTCTTAAGCTCTTGTTTCTTAAAGATTGATTCGAAAGGCGCTTGACTAGAAAGTGGGAATGATCTTCACCGAATATTGCTGAACATCTTTTGTATAGACACCTAGCGATATGGCGAGGGAGTCGTAGGGGAACGTTTCATGAACTATCTGGTATTATTCTTCTCAGTTGATATTCTTGATTTGATGGAGTTTGTATGTAGCCTTGCTTAGCTTCTCGACCTAGTTAAATATTTGATCATTTCTTTTAGAGGGCAATTGTTAATTTTTCTTCCGTTCTTCGTTTAATTTTTCATCTTTTTTTTTTATCTTGTTTACTATACTCCTCTTTCCCAGTTTTTCTTCGTCCAATTTCTTCTTTTTCTCCTTCTGACTCACTTTTCTATTTAAGTGTGTTATTTTGGAAGGGATCTACTTTGAAGACAATACAGCCAATTAGAATGGGTACAAATTACTTTACGTTTTATTGCACCTGCTCAATTTTACGCCTGCCCTTTTATATTATTGTGTAATTTTTTGTTTGAGGTTAGTTTATTTATTGTACAAGTTCTCATATTCTATTAACCTTTCTTCCTTACGATGCTACTAATTCTACTCTTTGGCAAATAATTTTGATTATAAAAACCGTCGCAAATTTCCATATCTCGTAATATTCTCAGTATTCTTAACAATTGTTACCTTCCACGAATTTCCTGTATAGTCCAGAGTGCATAATTTGTGAGAGATAATGATTGAATTGCTCTAGAATTGGACTACGGTAAACCAAATCTACAAAATGCGACAGATAGAAAACGTCTTTGTTGAGCTTTTTTACAGTGCGTTTCTTCAGGTAAATCTGCTGCAGCATAAATTGATCAATCATGTCGTCATCGCCTGTATATATATAGGTTATATTCAAATTCTTGCGGTTGAGGAATTGTTGTGTATTATTGTCGGCACAGAAACGTTGGCATACAAACGATGGCAGGGTCTCTAGTCGGTCGTAGGGGACCAAGTCTAAACTGTGTTCATATATTCGAAAATTTGTGCGTTTGATATCCACAAGTTGCTCCAGTTGCGATTCGTATACTTTCGAGGTGCAGTAGTTGGTCAGGAAAAAGCTAGCAAAAGGAACAAGTAGATTCAATAGGAAGGCATTCTTTATGTTAAAGGCTGTAAGGACAGCTTTACTTACATTAGCAACATGATTCTCTTTAAAGGCAACGCTCATTACCACCAGAAAGAACAACAACTCAATGAGTACAATCATCAACCATACAAGGATATCGAAAGTTATAAGCAGACAGAGGCTTTTGGATAGTTCTTAAGCGGTCAATACCAATAAAACTACTTTGGCCATATATATAGGTAGAGCATTGCTTTCCGATAGCTCGGGCAAATAAAAACCAATTGCTGGAACAAAGGAAAAACACTATCATATATGAGTATTATCTTTCAATTACATTTGTCCATAAATCAACATAGCAGTACCTTATAATGCCATTGCGTTAAGTTAGAAAAACAGATACAATTTTTTGCAGATAGCCTCAATAACCCCGTTGACCTTGGTGATCGGTATAGGTGGCGAAACACGGCAGTATATTGACTGCGGGCTGCGGCCAGTTATATGAATGGTAGTTATTTAATGCGATTTATCACCAAATTGTAAGACATCACTCAATCATTTTCACTCGGATTGAGGGATATGGATGATAGATGAAGGAGGCTTGTCTATCAATCTACGCTAAAGCCGAAGTTAATCCGAATACAATTTTTATTTCCTGTTAAAGTTGCCGAGGCTGATGATATACCTATATAAGAATAATATCTTTAAAATACAATTTCCATAGTAAACGATCAAGGGTCGCGATTGTAGCATTGACCTGTGTATATGTTCTACATGGCAGGCTGAGCTTTTGTTCTGTAAACATTTGTTGCAGTAGAGTTATAAGTTTCGACTCTGGTATTGTCAATTTATGTACTCGGCTTGCTGACTTACGTCTGTGTCCTCTTGTCCGTGATAAAATGCCAAATAACAGCAAAAAAAAAAAAAAAAAAACACAACAGTTTCACAGTTTGGATCTGTCATAAACCCCATACATACTAGAAGGCTGGCTTAGACATGAATATATCTTATATTTATAACAGGCAAAAAAATTCCCTTGCACCTCATGAATGAGACATGGAAGAGCTTCCCAGGTTCAGTGAACTTAAACACATTCTATTTTTGGAGTTACTCAACGGGACCTACGATTCAGAACGTTGCAGTTTCAGAGGAGGCATTTACAAGACTTGTCGATTACTTGACTACTCGAAGAGTTTGTCAGACACATGGAGGTGACCGCCGCTCAAATAATAATAGGTAGCTGTATGCGGGGTTGAACCTCCGATCATGCGAACAATAGTCGCGTGTACTAAGGACCGCGACACGATCGGTCAACTAAGGCAGTTAAATTCCAAATTGGGCAAAATCGGTCTAATAGGAAATCACATTTTCATACAAGGACTGAACCCATTTCTTGAATAATAGAAATTATTTAGGATTTTTTCACAAATTATATCATTTATTCATTAATTGAAAACTATATATAAGATTAGTTAATTGATAACTGAAGGGTCATTATAGCTCATAAACTTTTTAAGAGACGTAGCTCATAAACTTATGAGAAATTACTTACATTACAGTTATTTGGGGATAAGGCTGTGCGTCGTATACGGTATTATGATGCAGCGAGACATTAAACTTGTTCTGGATGATTTTAGTGCTGAGATAGAAAGTGAAGTCCTACATTTGTCAAATTCAATTAAAGCATTCAAAAAGGCGATAATGAATTCAATATGTGCGGTTTTACTGCGGCAAGTAAAATTAGTTAAAGGAACTCGTATTTTTGGAGGCCTTTTAAACATTGTTGTGTCCACGAAGGGAAATATTCTGGGAACTGCTTTAAACCATAGCGCACATTACTTTTCAAGGCATTCTAATGTTCATCCATGCAAGTACCTTACACCCGTGCTTCAGTAGTATTACTACAGCCACAGATATTCTCGATGAGAAACGACAACACGGCGAAGGCCAATCCTATTCCCAAGATGACAAAGGCGTATTCAAAGTATTGCAGTGTGAGAAATTCCTGTATGTCTGCATCCCGAAACAACTTCAAATTTCCACTGAGAAGTCCCTCCCAGTAGGCATCCCGTTTAAATTTAATGAACAGTCCACTGTCGCGAATGTATGACAGGTAACGATTGAACTGATCGAAAAGAGGTGACCGGTGAGGCATGTGTACTACTAGTGGCCGATAGTACAACGCCTCCTCAAGGCTCTTAGCAATGGGATGCTTTAGGTACATCTGCTGCATCAGTAAGTAATCCATTACGTCGTCGTGCAACGTGTAAATGTAGGACATATTTAATTTCTGGCGACTTTCGATGAGTTCAGTGTCGTTGCCAGCGTAAACACGCTGGCGTACAATGGGAGGTAAGAACTCCAAGCGGTCATACGTATCCACATCCAAACTATACTCAAATATTCGAAGATTTGTGCGTCCAATATCGGCAAGATAACGCAGTGGTGGCTCATACACTTTCGAAGTGTACAGACTGGAAAGGCTGGTGCTGTAAAAGTTAGTCAGAAAGAAACCCGTGAACGTAAACAATAAATTTAAAAGATAGTTCATGACAGTTTTTGGGCCGCCTGCCGGTATTGATATAAACATAATTATGCAGAAGGCTTCCACGAAAAGTTTACCCATATTGAGAATTTGCTTATCCTTAAAAGCGATGGTTAATATCAAGAGAAAGAATGCTAATGCCGTAAAGAGAATAACCAGCCATACAAAACTATCGAATGGTATAACCAGATACAATTTTTCGGATATTTCCCTTGAGCTCAGCACCATGAAAGCCGATTTAGCCAAATATATTGGGTTGCTTTGCAGAAGGTATTCATTGTAATAGCTCAGGATAGGTGAAAAAGCGAAACCTTTTTGCGTTGCAATCTGTAGCAGCCGCTCTATGGTTACATTTTTGGCCCACATATCCATGAAGTAATAACTCACACTACCATTATGATGAGTCAGGAACACCGATATCAGCTTGTATACGTAGCCGGACCGAGTAAGATGACCATGGCGATTTATATAGCTGCTGAAACGAGGCCAAAGTTCTACAGCAGGCTGTGGCCAATTGTATAAATGGAAATTATTTAAACGTGAGTTGCCATCGAACTCCGAAATATTGTGCACCGTTTCCACCCTGATCGAGGGATAGGGATGATATGTAAAAATAAAACGGTTAACTCTTATTAAAACCGAAGTGAATCCCAGCTTCCAGCACATTTGAAATATGATTTCCAATTCGGCTCTCAGTCGCTGTGGCTGATGGTAGATTAGAATAATGTCTTTGTAGTGCAATTTCCACAGCAAACGATCAACAACATTCAGAGTGTCATTGAGACTATCCCATGTTATCCAGGCCACAGTGAGGCTTTGTTCCGTAAACATTTGTTGCAGTGGTGCTACAGATCGCATGTTGGTTTTTAACAATTTAGGTATGTGGTTCAGATGGCGTGCTGCTTCCTCAAACTGTTGTTCCACCTCCGTGTTTCCTTTCTGATTGAGATTTAGGAAAATGTTTATTTCCGTTTTGTGCTCCAGATTGACTCGGAGGACAATATCACGAATATCACTGTCACCATTTACTAGAGATAGAAATTGCAAAGTCAGCAACAGCATAAAGCGCCATGCGTTAAACTTCATCGCTTGCAAATGCTTGAATATTCAAATGAACATCTGCGGAGATTTGTGTCAGCGTCATGAGTGATAAGTACACTGTTTCCGTTTATAAAATAACCTGTAATACCATCCCTGTAATCGAAGGTGTAGGTACGAACAGAGTTTCGCAAAATATGGTGTCAACAAATTTACAAATAACTCATCTTCTTGCGTTTACAAATAACTCATTAGGAAGTTCTTTATCAACAATTGGTGTATCGAGGACAGGGAGCGTTATTCGACCATATATCGGACATAGTTATGACAAAGAGCTTTTGATATACATTAGACTGAAACGGATTACCACTTGGTTGCAGCTATGTAGGAATAGGAGTTTAAAATTTTGGGAGCAAGCTACCGCAATTGCCGCCTTTTTCTTCCAGTCAGAAGATACAAAATTGAGTATGTCGGTGTGAGACTTACTCTGTGTAGGCGAAGGTGAAGCCTTCGGATCTGTAGCGCCGTGTTGTGATGCAAATCCACATTCGAGCGTGAAGATTTTACCATCCACCCAACCCAACAGAAATAAAGCTATACATCGTACAGCTGCATGCCGCCTGCAGCCTATTCCAATAAACTCTCAATTACTACATTACATTAGTATTGACGTTCCTGCAATATAGTAGCAACTTATTTTGTAACCGCTGTAAAAATTATACCTGGGTGTGAAATTCAGACAATAAAGAGAGAGGGAGAGAGAATTACGTCTGAGGAAAAGGTTGCTTCAATGCTGCTGCCGATTGCAACGGATGTTCTAAAGGAACGATGTTAGGAGGAGAAGGAGGATGCCGACAAGCCGTTTTTATAAATGGAAGAATGGGTTATGAATGGATTGGAAGAGTGAGGATATTGAAAGTTATAGGGATACAGAAAAAACCAGAAAATCCTATCAGAATGTTAGAGGAAAAGGTTGCCATAAGCGATCCATATGTTGTGAGGACAGCAATAGAATTCTGACCACAAATTGCATAGACTACTCATTCATAGAACCAAAATAAGTTCAGAATAATATTATTACGGCTTAAGAGCAACTAAACTGATGCCCTTATTCTGGGAATAGAAATAGTTCTACCGTTCGCGGTGATCTGACTGATGCATTAGCTCCTAAGCATAATTTGGCTCAATGTATGCATGCCGGTATCCTGTGTTTGAAAACTATTGCAAAAACAGAAAACAGAAACAGTTCTACCCATCTCTTATTAGGGTTTGTCGAGTATGACATGTGAGAAACTAAAACCAAATTTTACCTATTAATCAGCAACTAAGCAGACATTTAGCAAACATATAATCTTGGAGATGGGCACACTAAACTTCATCGTCTGCTATAAAATTAATTTCGAAACCATGGCTAGTCTAGAAAGTCTATTCTGCTATCTCTCCAACAACATTTTAGAGAAGATTATTACTAAAGCTGCAATAAACAGGGCTCGATCCATCTTTAGTAAAAGTCATATGAGACATGCATTCGCGAGAAGTTACTATGGCCTTCTCAGGCATTGAGAAAAAGTTAGGACAAAGTGCCAGAACAATGTGATCGAGGATAAAACCAAGATATTTGTTCCGATAAACAAAAAATTTAAAAATTTGATGTGCTGCGTGAACGGTAACATCTATAACTTTGGAGTGTTGGATGATTTTATCAAATTCGGTTCTGTCATCAATAAAACTGATGCTATCTGCCTGGATATTAGAAGTGTATCGCTTGCAAATAGATGCTACTAGTGGCTTAGTAATCGATTTAAAGGCAAAGCTCATTTTAGATTTATAAAAATTTGACTTACATCAGACATCAGCTCTACCTCTTTTGCGTGCTGCCCAGGATCCTTCGGATATTGTTCGAGAGAAAAAATAATCTGTAAAATATAGGGACCAGAATGCTCCGCCACGAAAAATCTTCGACAAAGAACTCGCTAGGCGACAGAGAACAGATCGACCAGACCTACGTTAGAAGGATCGAGTTACTATAACACTGTCATTGACGTAGAAGATCGAAGCGCTTGGAATTGTTTGTTACTTCTTAAGTGCAGCATAGATAATAGATAAGAATGTATTTTATAGTCACCATCTAAGTAAGTAAGGGGGGTTTCAGTGGGAGAAAAGATTTTCCCAAGTATTCCCGAACGAAATACTAAATATCAAATATGTACTGTTTTAGTCGATAACTTGTTGCCATTTTGGAGGTAATTCCATAATGGCAAAAGAATGTTCTATAGCACTATAAGGTTTATGCATATAAAATTTTCCACTGAGCTCTCATTGCTTCTGACGAGTCAACATCGATGTGTGTGGCTCGGCATTGTCCTTATGCAGCACAATTCCTGTTTATTTGCCAAGGCTGCTCACTACGGGACGATTGCTTTCTTCACAATTCAATGGTGACTTTCCCAATGGTGATCTTGCACAGATTGCATTTCGAATTGCTGCCTCATCCAGTGGTCCTCAGTGTTTATCACTTGTTAGGAAACATCAAAAGATTTTTAGCATATGATGAAGTTATTGCCGAGACTGAATGTTTAGATCCAGGGCAATCGAAACGGTGCTTACAAGACGGTTGGACTTGACGATTTCCATTATTTTATCGACATTTTCGACAATTGGTCTTCCAGAGCGAGGATCATTTTTGACATCAAAATTAATGGAATGGAATCAACGAAAACAAAATTGCGCATGATTGATAATTATAGTATGAGGACAATAAACATTGCTTTTCAACAGCCTACCTTGCGTTTTCGCCTTTATTGGAGAAAAACTGTAAAATATCGCGGCTATTCTATTTGCTGATATCAAGTTTTGACTCAAATAATACTACGTCAAGCAATCTAAAAACTGTCTAAGTAATTTTTTGAGCACTAAATACACAACGAGACATAAAGATTACTATAGCCATCTATAGGGGAAAATGGTATAGAAAATGTTATTTTTACACAGGAAATGGTATTCCATTAATTTTTCAAAATTATTTTATTATTCATAGCAACAATAACAACTATTACATTATTATTGCCTCACTTATTGGCCTCATCCAAAATAATGCAAAATAATTTCTTTAATCACCGGTGAATTTATTATTTTCCTTAATTTCTCCCATGTGAGTTGTACAAATCGATCCTAATGTGTCTCAGAGACACACAGTAAATAAACCTTTAGGCAGAACAAAGAAGGCAATAAAACAGAGTTTAGCTGAATTAATCTCACTTCGCTGAAAAGTGGAACCTACACATAGTTATCATTTTTTGTTTCCTTTCTACATACAAGCAGTCCAATAAGATAAACATTGTATGTAATGTGGTGCTTGACTTAACAAATCACAAAAGTATTTAATAAAAAAACCGAAGCTGAAATCCCATAACAATGTTTTAGTTAATGCCGGAGTGTTTACGGCGCAATCTTTACTTATAAAATAATAGTGATGACGATACTACGTTCTTTTATGAGGAATACAGCGGTTAGTCAGCAGTTTATTTGCAAACAGCTGATATAAGCAATTTCATGAGATTTTTTTTTTTTTAATTTTTAATGTTTTACTTCATTAAAAAAAATATAATACAAAACCACTCAATTTCATAACTTCTTGCGATTTTAGTGTTGGAAAACAACACATCAACGACTTGACAGCACTGATTATTTTCCATGAAGAAACAAACTTTTAGGAAATTTTCTCCTCGTGAAGAGAAAGCAGTACAAAGCCTTAACGATTATGCACAATTTTTGTATTTAATCTGATAAAAACTACCAGTAAGTCCCAATCTCCCCTAACAGAGACTTGATAATCTTTTTCAAAAGTAGCAAAATTCAAAAGACGCTTTTTAAAATTTCCTGCCGTTTCCATTAAATAAAAAATTCGACTCCAAATAACATACTCGACTCCAAAAGATAAAATATTCTACTAGTAGGCTTAAGCAGATTTTTCTTGCTTGATTGAGTTTTATAACAATCTGGTTCAAGCCTATGCTATTTACAATTTATTAGCTATATGAAACCAATAGAATAACACCAGCCAGCTTTCAAGGGGCATAGAAATCATTTCATCAAAATTTGGAGACATTTAATTTGCCCGAGCCAAATTGGCGTCTTAAGTGCTAGAAATAGTTGAAAGGCACAGGAATAGAAATGAAGCAAGAAAATTCTAAGAAAAGGTATAAAGATAAAGTATATACATAAGATGAAGATATAGAAAGAATAGCGCTCTCATCCTAAGAGAAGAGGCATGCGAATTTGTTTACAGATGCAAAGAGTGTGCTGCAATCAAGGAGAGAACATTTGTGTAAGTTACTAGAACTGAATGGCGGTACCAGTGAAGGAGTCATGGTTTTTACTGGCGATGGTATAATTCGCCCAAAACAGGATTTGGGCCGAGGAATGGATGCCTGAAGATTAGAATTTAAGTGTATTGTGTTCTGCGTTTAAAAAAGACGACCCTAATATACAGCGTTATTAGTCTTTAATCCATCGCTTATAAGTTTCTGTCGTATATGGTATGTGAAAAGCTACAGTCTATTTTATCTGACCTCATTGGAACTTATCAGCGCGGGTTTAAAGTTGGTAAATCCACAACCGATCAGATACTCACACTTGAAAAAAACAGGCAGACATACATTATCTTTTCGGTGACTATAAAGCTGACATCTACATTGTAAAAAACCTACGAGATATTACTGCAGTCTTCTCAATCGTTGAGAAGGAATCAGACAACGGAGTCTGGTGGCAAATTAAGACAAAACACAGCACAATGTGGACAACTATAACTTTGGAGTGGCAGATGTATTCATCTACATCGGCTCCTCAATGAACAATACCAATGGTATCAGCCTGAAAAATAGGGGAAAAGCATTGCTTGCGGTCAATTACTATACTGTGGGATGAGCAATTATTAATTTAATGACGAACAAATATTCAACATTACGAGACACAGGATCCAACTGCTTTGCTGTGCAGCGCTGAATTCTACGTTACGACAAAATCAGATTAGAGAGTTCTGGGCGTATCAATATCTTATAAACTATGAGTTGTGTAGATACATCGACGTGGTCAAGCGCATCAAAATACTACGATTATCTTTTCTAAATCGTGCAGATGGACACAAAACACGAAAAGTCTTGGACAATGAACTCAATAGAATAAAGAGGGCGACTAAAACTCTGTCTGAAGGACCAGGCTTAGTAAATACTATTACAACTTAGCTCGACGATTTGGAGAAGTGCAGAAGCCCGATGCACTTGACGTATAATAGATAAGAATGTCTATTGTCTATTGTAGTTGCCATCGAAGTAAGTTAAGGACTTGTTTTAAATCTTTTTGGAATATTCCAACTATGTCCTGTAAAAGTAGTCTTGGAAACAGCAATTAAATAATCATCAGAAAGTGTATATCGATTTGAGTTAAATATAAGGTTCCTAAGGACGATAGTGGAAGCAGTTTCCCCAACATCGTCTCTTCCTCTTTTGGGACATTAGATTTAATTATATGAAATAAATTACACGTCAATTGGCAGTTACCGCAGGGTAATTACGGTGTTCATGTATATTATCTTATCCCCACTTATAACCATGATTGTTTTTTTTTTCCTCCCACAGATATGCTTTTTACGCCGTTGATTTAATAAACGCCTAACATGCCAACTTCATTCGTTCGCAATCACTTCACGCACTAAGCATTGAACGGCTTGATAATATAACATTAGCACAGTGTATACTTTTTTTGATACTGTATCTAACAATTGTGAAAACCTTTCACAAATGGGTTTTGGTGCTTCGAACATACATATTAACAATAAAGTTCAATAATTATAATGAAATATAAGATAGCAAAAAGGAATCCATTATTTATCCGATAGTGGCTCTAGCAATCTGAATGGCGTTAGAGAGATACGGCTTCGTACCTATAACTTTGGCTTCACCGATTACGTTCCGGTGATTTTGATGTCAAAAATGTCGATAAAAATAATCGTCAAGTCCGATTGTTAAGTGAACACTGCTAAGCATTCCACAAAACCTCATTTGAACAGGGTTTCCGTACGAGATCGCGCCAAAAAAGTTTATGGACCTAATTTCCACCGACGTATTGCGATTCAGCGCAATAAATTCGACCAATTTCTGAAGCAGATGGTGATGGGTATATTTATATTTATTATTAATAATGTAATAACATAATATACGAGTATAATAATACAACTTACAATAACGTCAAATGAAAGCGATCTTGGTCGAACGCGGTGAGCCTGTGCGAACAGTGGCCAAATCAGGGTTGACAGTCAGGAAGATTTTTCTGTACTTTTGTTGGGATTGGCTGGGAATCATGTTCTATATGCTTCTCTCCTTACGGCGAAACCCTTAATTCGGGCCTGTACTATCAATCCTAGTGAGAGCATCACGTGTGTTGTTGATTAAAATCGAAATCACTGATAGAATCTTCGTGGTCGAATGTAGAGGCGCATAGAGTAGGCCTCACCTTCGACAATGGGGATTATGTTTCATACTAGCATAATCAATTTTGTATCTCCTGCCTGGAAGAAAGGGTCGACGGATACGGTAGCTTGGAAGCTGAATTGTCGTCGTCTATTCCTAGACAGTCCAAGTTTACTCGGCTATTTTACCCATTGCACTCGAAATATGCCCAATGTCATTAGCACACATTCACGGAGAGCCTCACATTAAATCCTCGTGGAATTTTTACTGCCAACAATTGGATCGTCTGCAGAAAGCTCAGAGCAGCCAGTTTTGGCCAATAGGAGAGGAATTGTGTTCCATCGGGAAAACACCAGACCACCACATAAATCGATAGTGACTCATCGAAAGCTCTGGGAACTTGGTCGAGACGTTCTTATCCATCCATCTCATAGTCCGGACTTAACAGCAGGTGATTATCACCTGTTCCTGTTTATGACGGTTTTTTTTTTGAATAAGAATAAACGGTAATACCAATCGGCTGTTACTAAATTAATAATTGATATTCACTATTTCAATGAAGCCCACAAATGTGGATGATATCAAGCAGATCTCAGAGTGCATGTGATTGCTTGATGAAGGCAATGGTCTCTCATCTTCACTTGTCCGAAAGGATAACTGGGGTAGAAACAGAGTACGTCTTGTTCGGCCGCTTATATGTCTAAACCGCGAGACGGTGCGTCTGCGACTCTCAGTTGGAATTAACGTGTTTCTGCCTGGTATCTGTAGTAGATGTTAAAATTTGTGCATATTTCTTTGATATCCGTTATGTTTGCTTTTATTTGTCAAGAACATTCGTCAATTTAAAAAAGGGCATCTTCTGTGTAAAGAGTAGAGAAATTCCAGCTGCAAGTCTTTAAATCGTGGTCTTGTAACGTTTTTGGGTGTTACCAGAATTTAGGAGATTTCATTCCTTTCCTTCCTTTTATGCATCGGTTCTAATATATATGATTCAGATTACACAACAGGTAACTATCTTGCCTGAAGATCAGATACCGTTAGCTGGTTAGGAAAATTGATAAGGGTTTCGGTTGTTCCCAAGCAAATAACAAGCGAAGGGTCGGAATTTTGTAATCCTCCATCATTAGGTTGGAATAAACACATCCATGCTTTTGGCAGTGAACTTGTTATGTGCTTTAAAAACAAATTTCTATTGAATCCTAGTACAAACTCTTATGGTGAAAAAAATAACCGTTTATATTTACGCATTTAATTGTAACGTACCTTTTGACCAAATGCGTTTCATGAGTTTGTAAGTTGATTGAGGGATATAAACCATGGCCCTTCTGGTATCAGTCAAATTGTGTACGCATTAAGCAAGCAAATGATAATGTAGGTTCTGAGTATAAAAATGAATATTACTGCGATCTAACTATACAAATAGTTCGATTTTCCGAAATCCAGTTTTTCCTCTACAATTTCTAAT
This sequence comes from Philornis downsi, assembly GCA_019455685.1. Classification (NCBI taxonomy): domain Eukaryota; kingdom Metazoa; phylum Arthropoda; class Insecta; order Diptera; family Muscidae; genus Philornis; species Philornis downsi. Next base: position 359,419 of record JAHXMU010000568.1, read on the forward strand.
TAATAGGCAATAACCTAGACTTTTGTTCATTGATTGATTTGTAATGCTTACTCAAAATTGAAAAAAAATCGAGACTTAACCACACCCCTTCTACTTAAAATGCAAATGATTGATTTAAGCCATATATTTTTAACTTCCTATCTTTTATGACTTTGTACTGAAATTAGTCAAATATGGCACATATCATGCGCTAGATATGAAAAAGGACAGCATTTCTGCGCCCATTCTTGTGGATCTCAAACAAATTAGCCGAGTATAATCCTTAATTCGCAGTAAGCCATATCTTATGATGTATACTCGTACATTGCATCGGGGCATACCGGACGGCGATTTAAAGATGACATTACGTTTAAAAAAAAGTGATGAAGCCAGTTATTGATTGCAACATTTCAAAATGGAGGTAAAATAGAGAAAATTCGATACATTCTTCAGTACAATTTCTACTATGGTGCGTTCAGGTACAAATATATGTATGTGCTGTGTATGGATCGAAAACCATACCGAATGTAACAGCAAAGCGGTAATTTCAAGGATTTCGTTCCGGTACGGTAAAAATGAGACACGTTCTGGTAATTCAAATGTTAAAAATGTCGATAAAATCACCAAGATCTTATAAACGAACGGGATGTAAGCACTTATTCCAATGCTCAGGAACTGAAGTTTAGTCAGAAATCCACACTGGATGCTATTTACGAATCGACCCATTTTTGAAGTCTGCGACTTTCTGCTAGTAAAATCATGAAAATCATCGAGTCGGACTAACAATTAAGCACATTTTCTATTGCCCAGGTATTGCAGTTAGCCAGGCACCCATTTGCATATGGATATGTATATCGCGCTGTTTATCGCTAAAGAACATTCTCGATCGTATTGACATCTGCGAGTGGCTGAAACGGAACGAAATCCATGCATTTTGAAAGCAGATGGTAATTGGCGACTAAAAATGGATCACACATAAGAACAAGTTCCGAAAAAGACCTTATTCGAAGCGTAATGAACCGGCCTAAATGATTATTAAGCCGGATTAACATCTAAGAAGGTTTTGGTGGATGTTTGGTGGTATTCGGAGGAAATCATCTATTATGAGTTGCTTTCGCCAAAATAAACATTTAATTCGGACTATTATTGTTAACATTTTTCCAGATTGAAGCAGGCGGCCCGCTAGAGAAGACCAACATTCAACAGTAGACGAATGGTGCTGTATCAAAGTTTTGGATGGGAGGTTCTACCGCGCACACCGTATAGTCTAGGTCTTGCAATTATAGATTATCGATGACATACATATTTGCTGATAGGGGTGGGAGATTTCTTTAATCTGGGAATTGCCTTCAAAGTAAGCAAAAGTTATCGCACATATTTGATCCAAATTTAATAATCGTAATTTATGAAAATTTTGTCGTCATAATAAAGCTAAAAAAGGCGTAGAATATTTCTGCTTTACTTGATACAAATTGGTCGATTTAGCAAAAAATAAATATTAAAATGGTTTAAGCTTCTTTTCTTTCTAGCGATATGCCACGCCCTTTTTGGTTCTGCACATTTTTCCGCTAACACAATAAGATGTTTGGAGTAGGTACGCGTAATTCGGTTTGTCGGTTTTTTATACTGGGTTTATTGATGTGTATTTCGTTGAATTTATTTACATATAAAATAATACAACACTTTTGGCTTACGATATATATATATAGGAATGTATTCTTAGAGTTACTGCAAGTTTATGTTTGCAGCTCGTTTGTCATGTCACTAATGTAACTTGTCTTTTAAATGAATCGTGTGATTGATTTCACTAATTTTGATTTAGATCCCTTGAGGTTTATTGTTGAATACCGGTTGATTTGTCGATTTTAATACTGGTTAGAGATTTAGGGTTATTTTCCTCTGGTCCACAAAACGAGTGACGTATATTTGATTTGCTTTCAGAGACGTTCCACTGAGTGATCCAGTGAACAAATGACTTTTATTATTCAACGTCGTTTCGTTTATCCTCCGAGATCTTGATTTCCCCCTAGTTGACTCACAGATATTTACTATTAGAGCTTGGATTACTTCAATTTGGTCCACTGAGTGAATAATTTTTATTTTTTAATCCCAGTTGATTCATCTTCGGGCAGCTAGAGTTTGATTATATTCGAAGAGCTTGTGTTGCCAGGAATGTTTATCGTTTAGTACTAATCGATGTAGAATTAGTATTTTTTGCACTTAAAGAGCTGATGTTATTTTTAACTGATCCACTAAACGAGGGACGTTTATTGTTCAATGCTGGCTGATTTACTTTCGGAGAGTTGGGGTTACTTTTAACTGGTCCGCTGAGCGAGTGACGTTTATTGTTTAACATCGTTTGATTTACAACGAAAGCGCTTGAGTTGCCCTTAGTTGGTCCACTGAAAGAAGGACGTTTACTATTTAATACTGGTTGGTTCAACTTCGTAGAACTTGGTATACTTTTAGTTGGTCCACTAAGTGAAGACCTTTTGTTTTCTAACATTGGCTGATTCACCTTCGAAGAACTTGAGTTTCTCTTAGTTAATTCACTGAAAGAGGGACGTTTACTATTTAATACTGGTTGGTCTAACTTCGTAGAACTTAGTATACTCTTTCTTGGTCCACTGAGAGAAGAACTATTATTTTCTAACAGTGGTTGATTTACATTCATTGAACTTGTTTTACTCATAGTTGGTCCAATACGAGAGGAACTTTTATTTTCCAGCACAGGTTGATTTATCTTCGTAGAATTGGGGATACTTTTTAGAGATCCACTAATTGATAGGCGTTTATTATTTAGTAATGTTTGATTTGTTTTCGGTTTGACGGCGTTGGCGCTTGGCGAAGTTTTACTTTTACAGAGGCGAATATTTGGATTTTCTTTATCGGCCCGACCTAAGGATGTTCGTCTACTGGTACTGAAACCAAGGGAAGATCGTCTGTCCGTGTTGATACTAGATACATTTGGCGTTGGACTTTTACTGGGATTCTTTTTATCATTCACATTTAATGAAGATCGCCTACTGCTTACGCTACCACTTTGAGCTAAAGATGATCGTTTAGTGCTGTTTGAATCGGATAAATTTGAATTTTGAGTTTTAGATAAAGGTAAATTTGAAGTTGCTTTACCATTCGTTACTAAAGATGATCGTCTATTTGCACTGGATCCTGAAGCGTTTGAAAGTTTTCTACTTTGACTCGCTGAAGAGCGTCGAGCGATATGGGATCTTACGAAAGTTGCATGAAGTGTACTGCTGTTGATGCTAACTCGAGGAGAACTGCTGTTGGAAGTACAAGAAGATCGTAAGGTGCTACGGCGATGTGCAACCGATTTTTCACTGGTACCGCTCGACGAAGGATTATGTCGTATAGAGGAAACAATTTTACCACCACTGACTGTACTTGAAACAGAAGAGCGTTGCTTCAGAACTTCACGATTGTTAACTACTGAACTTTTAGTAACTGTAACCTCTGGATTGGGGCTAGAGACTTTGTTGTTGGTTAAGCTTGATTTTCTTCCAATTACGGGTTGGGATTCTGACGGTTTGTGTGCACCTGTTAGGGGATTGTCTTTGTGTATGGCATTTACATTCGTTTTTGAGTTTGATACCTTATTTTCAGCCGAAGGAGTTTCCGGTTTCTTGTTTTGAGATTTACCTATACGAAAAGTATTGGCTAAACGTTTAGAAAATGTTTTTATAGTTGAAGTTTTAGCTTCAGGGGCTTTAGTGTCTGCAGATTTTGCTGCCACAGCATTCTTATCGGACACTTTTGGATTTGTGGCCGTTTTTGATTTTGTATTGAAAAGTCGTTGCCTAAGACTTTTAGTGGTTTTTCGTTCCTCACCCGGTGATGACTTTATATTTTGATTTTCTGAAACCTTTAAGTCCTCCTCTTTTGGGTACTCAGTGGTTGCTAGTTTAGTAGTTGTTAATATCGGCTTTGAAGTTGGTGGTTCTGCAAAGACTTCATCATACAGTTCAGGTTTGGGTTCGGATGGGAAATCTTTATCCTGTGCAACTCTCCAGTCGCTTTCAGGAATGTCCCTATTTAATTTTTCACTTCGCGGTGAAGGAGATTCTGGTCTATTATGTGGATTTGTTGTTAAGTCGACCTTCTGTTGGTGCGAGTCATTTTTAGTTATTGTGTTGGTTGCAAAATTCCTTTGAATGGACTCCTGAAGCTTATCCTTGTGTGGTTGTAATTGCATAGTATCTTCCTTGATGAGATTTGAGTTAGAATTTGTTAGTTCTTTGCTTGAATTTCCTGCATGTTCATTAACGCTGTTCTCTTCAGTAGTCTTCGATCCCTGAGGATTCATCTCCCACTCGCAATCTGCTATAAGCATATCTAATTGATCGGTCAGACTTTTTAAGGTATTATCGGTTGCTTGATCATTCCCAAGGACTGAACTGGCAACCTTACTTTTCGGGTTCCATGCTGACACAGGCGCATTAACGATTTGCTCTTTAGTACCACTAATTTTTGAAAGTGTACGTGTGGAAGTTGGTGAGATCCTGTCATGTGGTTCAAGTGGTGTATTAGTAAGTTTCGTTATCATATCTTGGTTAGATCCAGATCCAGAATTTATATCTACAGAACCACTATTTAAATGGCCAGGTCTCTCATTGCTTTCATCCTTCATGAATTTAGATTCTTGTAAATTAATCTCCCAATCACAGTCTGCTATTATAGTGGCTAATTGATCGGATAGATTTTCTAGAGTACTTTCAGTTGGTTGCTCGTTCCCAAAAGAATACAAATTCCCAGTAGTGGTTCCGTTACTGTTGGCATTAGGTTTTTTACTGCTTGAATCTCCTGGTTTGACTGTTACACCTACGTTTTGATCGATAACATCGACAGCATCCGCTAGCGTTCTTGTAGACGTTTCAATATTTCCATGGACTTCCAATAAAATATCATTTGTCTTCTCATTGGTTAAGGTTTTATGGGGAAGAGTCATCAGTACCCTATTCTTATTTGGATCCAGAAGTGAAACTTTTTCGTTAAGGGATTTTGAATTAGTACCTTTATGTTCTTTGCCATTATGACTAGAAAGTTCATCAACACTTTCCACTTTGGTTACCTTAGATTTTTGAAGATTTGTCTCCGAGTCACAATCTGGTATATTTTCTAATTGCTCGTTTAAAACTTCTAGAGTTTTTTCAGTTGGTGGTTCACTTTCGCTGAAGTTGAAGTCGGCCTTAGTTGAGTCAAAACCGTCAGTACTAGGATCTTTACATTTCTGGTAGCCAATATCTGATACAGGCTCTCGAAGTGTATGCTCGTTTGGTTCCAATTGCTGGGAGTCTTTGTCATTGCATGTAGCGTTGATATTTGTCGACCCATTTCCCCCATTCTCCACTTCCTTTAATGTCGATCCTGAAAGATTCATCTCCCAGTCGCAGTCGGCTACACTTTCTAGGATATTCTGATTTGGTGGCTCCTTTTCTGAGGCGCTTAAATCGCTAAAATATTTGTCACTACTACCAGGTTGCACATTTTCATCAACATTCTTGTAATTTTGGGATTCTGCCGCCGTGTTATTGGAAATTTCCTTTCCATTTTTTTCTTGATCGTCCTCTATAGTCTCCACAGATTCTGGTGATTGTATGGGACCTTCAATTTTGTTATTTTCGATTATTCCCTGTAGCTCATTGGATATGCTGGCTTCCTGTGTGTCATAAGCTCCCGTCTGGTCGAAAACAAAAGTTGCGCCGTCCGGAAGTTTGTCTTCGTTCCGAGATTCATTTTGATTTGTCGCATTTAATTGATGTGCCAGGGAGTTGTCTAAAACTTTATTCAGAGGCTCATTCGGTGGCAATGCTGTTTTTACTTTATCTAACCGTAATGGTTGAACTGGCAGCTTCCACGCACAATCTGACAGGCTCCGTTGTTCCTCTTCGTGAAAGACTTTTGGAGAAGAAGCTCCAACTTTTGTCGAATCTTCGGAAAATCCACTATCCAAATTATATTTCCTTGATTCGTTCGGTGTAACTGATATATGGAATACTTCAGAGCCTTCTAGTGACTTTTGCTCTTCATTATCCTGTTTCTCGGCTGCTGTCACTGGGGTGACATTATCAAAATTAAAAGCTCTATCTTGCATGGCATTCACTCGTTGATTGTGCGCATCCCAGATGTAGTCCGGAACAATTGTTGGCGTTCGGAGACCTCTTAAGGCCTCCTGCAGATCATCTTCATTGATGGAACTATAGCTTCTGCCTAATCTGGAAAGTTTTGCTATGGTTTTAAATGAAACTCGAGGAGTTTTAGTATTCCCAGAAGCTGTTTTCATTTCATTTGACGTTTCAGCATCCGTTGTCACTTCATTCGACTTTGACTTATCGTTGGCTTCTAGGCTTTCTAAACTTTGATAGTTTTTATCACGTTGCTGTCTATGTTCTGTAGTATTGCGTTTGAAATATTCAGGATTATTTGGATCTATTTCAAGCTGGGACAATGACCGCACAAATCGTCGGCTAGATTTTGAGTTCAAGTCACCATTTTCCTGGTAGTCGGGATTTGCACTTATTTCCTCTGATTTGGGGGAGGTCTCCACCACTTCTACTGTGAAAGAAATTTGCTGATAGACATTGCTTTGGTTTCCAGCGTACGATGTAGACCGTAGAAGCGTTTTGGTATGTCTCTGGTGACGTAAGACTTTATCAGGCTCAGAAGTTAAACATTTTTCCTCCGGCAGTGTCGCTAAGCCTAAAAATAAAAGAATTTCAAAAATAAAATAGGAAGTTGATTCTCATAATTATCTTACCTGAGTCAAATTGTAACGAATGACCTCTCTGATAGCCAATACCGTGTCGTCTTGTTTTGCGCATTTCTATTCTATCTCTGTGAGTGTCTACGCTGATATGTTGATCACCATTTAATCTGGAATAGTTTTAAATGTTAGCCTTGGGTGGGAGATTTGTTTTGTAAACATATGCTTATTACCCTGTATCGGATATCGATGGCATTTCTTCTATTGCCGCTGGAAGCGCGGCAGTAATTTCCCTGTTGGTAGCGGGAGATACACAGCGTTCTCTGCTGCCTGAGCCTTGGCTGTCCCATACATCTGGCCGATTTTGATATGAAATGCTAATACGAGATTTTCTACCTCGTTGTGGTTCTGAAGGGATATGTAGTATCCGTATTAAAATTGAAAATTATTGTGCGGAATTTCAAAGTTTGTAGGCAATGGTAGTGTTTAAGAACTTCATTATTATTTCTTATTAAAAGTGTGTCGATTATTGAAAAGTTTCAGGCTTAGTTACACTTTTTTATTCTATTATTCCTTAGTTGGTCTTATTCGGAAAATTTGGAAATTTTTTCGAGTTTTTAATGGAATGTACGAGTATATTGTCTTTGAAACTCACGGATGAAGAATAGAAATATAAAGTTTTTGTTTCGCCATGTTAAGATATTGTAGGAAGGTGTCTGATTGAAAATTTTGATTTTATGCATAAATTGGCTACCGCTTTCAAATCCTACCACAGTTCGTTTAAGGCGTATTGAAACCCAAGCAAACATACCATTACGTGTGGAAGTTTTCAAATAGTCCATAAGTTCATCTCCTTCTGGTTGACTTGTAGTTTCAGCATGAGTGGATGAAAATTGAATGCTTATACGATGTTTCTCATATCCCGAAGAAGGGTTGCTCTGAAGTCGCAAACGCTTTTTCTGTACATCTGGTAACGTACCGGAATTTCCTGAAATTATTTGTAATTAATTAAAGTTTTAGAGAAAACGGCAAAGGTTTTAAATTAGAGAAAAGGGGAATGTAATTTTTTTTTTTCAAAGCATGTTCACGTATACTGTCTGTCAAAGAGATTAAATATACAAGAGGACAAATGTAGCCGCTGTCTTTTCAGTAAATCTGTCTTGACACATTTGAGTTATTGCTACTATAGTGTAAGTTATGAGGAAAGCTGTTGCAACTAAATGTGAATATGGGAGCCGTTACAGGTTGCTAGTGATCAATACGCTGCTCTCTCCTAACAAAGAAAAGAGTAAATGTACAAAAAAACAAATGTAGCCTCTGTCTTTTTAATAAGTCTCTCTTGCCACATTTGTGTTATTGTTACGATGGTGTAAGTAATGAGGAAAGATGTTGACTCCTAAGACAATGCAAACGTATAGATACATTTTTTTCTCTGAAGTGAAATTCGCTTGCGTACAACGTTCACTTAAGTACGTAATTTTGCCCTCTTCCACTCTATTTCTCAACGTACAATTTCAATAGTTTAGTATTTTTTTAGCGTCATATGGAATGGTATTCATACATTATTGATCAACTTCTACAATCTGCAAAAATAGTAACCAGAAAATGCACGATTATAGAGTTGTGGTTTAAAAAAAGTAACGAAGAGAGCAGGATCATCTTACTCTCTTGGCTCTCCAATCATTCTAACATTGTTTCCAAAGAAAATTAATTTGAATATAAGTTTACATCGTCTTTGTTGAAAGTTATTGCGAATATAGGAGCGGTTACATGTTAATAACGATCAATAGACTATTCTCTCGTAACAATAAATACCAAATTGAGTGATTTATCCTCTTGTACAATTATTCTCTTTGGTAACAATAAATACACCAATTGAGTGATTTGTCCTCTTATGCATTTGTTCTCTTTGGCTCTGCAACCAAAGGAATTACTTCGAGCACTCGTTACATGTGCGAACATAAATTGCTCCCAATATAAAAAAAATCATAACCCAAACCAAAAATCATAAATTTTTATGGAAATAGTTGTAAAAATCGGTATTTCTACATTGTGAATCATCAAAAAATTGTTAAAATGTAGAATTTTTTCATAAATAGAAATAGTATTTGAATAAAATTTCGTTAAATCACGCAGCCGATATAAATATTTTCGTCCTTTTTGACTTTATGCGTATACAATTTTTAGTAAAAATTATTGGAATTGTATGGCTTTAGTAATTTGTATATTGCTTGTATAAGTGTGATCGTTTTATACTAATTGGTATTAAAAAGACAAGATTTCCTATTGAAAGAACCTCTTAGACAGTTTTCTGATTGCTTGCCTAAGTACATTTTGAGCGCGGTTCAAAGTTGGATACCAGTAATGAAAAAAAAAAAATACGCCATACTTTACAGTTCTCTTCGAAAAAGGCGAAAACGCAAACCTATGGTCGAAAATATCGATCAGCAGGTGCGACCATCAAGTAAGTAATGTTCTGATTGCCCGGGCGCTAAACATTGCAGTGAAAAAGAAGCTCGATATATGGGGTGCCACACGAGTTAATGCAAAACAAAAACGTCAAGAATGAATGATTGAAGAATGAATCGCAACAAAATCGAGTAATTTCTTAAGCGAATATTGGCTGGTAACGAAAAGTTAGTCACTTACGACAACATCTAGTGAAAGTTGTCGTGGTCGAATTACGGTGAGCCGATGCAAATGGTGGCCAAGTCAGGATTGATGATAAGGAAGGTTCTGGTGTGTGTTTGATGGGTTTGGCAGAGAATCATCTACTATGATCTGCTCCCCTGCGGCCAAATTCTTAATTCGGACTTATACAGTCAACAATTGGAATATATGTACGTATAAAAGAAGCAGTCGCCAAGAAATGGCTGGCTTTGGCTAATAAGAGAGGAATTGTGTTCCGGATAGGATAGCGACTCGCCAGAAGCTCTGAGAAGATTCTTATGCATGCATCGTACACTGTGGATCTGGCAACAGATGATCACCACCTGCAGCTGTCTGGGGCGAATGATTTTGCTGGTGAAAAGTTAGCCTCCAGAGAAGATTGTGAAAATCGACTGTCCCGGTTTTGTTTTTGCTTATAGGAACAAAGGCGTAATGAAACTACCTGCAAAATGTTAACGAGCTATCGAACAAAACGGTATACATTCGATTTAGATCGGATAATTCTAACTATGATAAATAAACCCTTCAATGTTATGTATAAATAATGGATTTCTTTTTACTACACTTTATATACGGCGCCGAAGCTCACGATTTTTGCTATTAATCATTTTTATATAATCGATAAAATATATAAATAAATGAATCTGTATTATTATACAGATTTTCAAGAGAATTGGTGTTATTTAAAGATGTTGAAGAGGTTTTTTTTAGCCAAAACTGCACCGAAGACGTAAGCAAATAAGATGGAGCAACTGTACACTTAGCTAGACCTGCTGTGGCGGCAATTCGACGAAAATTTGCAAACAAATTAATTTGAAGAACAAAACCAGAGAACGTGCGAGAAGACCTTTCACAAAAATTTTCTTTTAATTGAATATCGTTGCCACATTTATATTTTCCCGACATTGCATAGGAAAAATGTTGACCTCTTTAATTTTTTTCTGCGGTATTATTCGATACCATGCCGGTAATACAAAACAATTCAGATCCTTAAGGCGAATATCGCGCAAGCCAATCGTAAGGTAGGATCCGTCACCAAAATCTTGAATGCAATCTTGTTTTCATAAATAATAGAAAAGTTTGTTTTTTTGTTTTATTTTATTTGCAGACTGGTAATTCCAAATATGGTCGTTTCATTTACTAGCAAACAAGCGATTATGTCTCAGTGGCAAATAAATCAGAACAATTTAAAATAATCTTGGGACATGGGACTAATTATGGGGTTATAATTCAAACAATGCCACAGCATATCTTGCATACACGTTTTCTAATATATAATAAACCAACTTGTTTAAGCTTTTAAAAGACGCTATCAGGTCACACTTTGCTCCCCCCAGTCCAGGTGTAAGTTCTACGTCACATAAATCTCCCAACTTACCTATTTTTGTTTTCCTTGACGCCTGCTCCTCCCTTTGTTTCTGTCGCATCAATGTCTGCCTTTCCGCTTGTTGACGTTTTTCATTCTCCTTCAGCGCTTGCGTGAAATTCACACAAAATGTATAAAATATTTTGAAACATTCATCTAAACGAAATTTCGGAGCATCTTCACAAAAGAAATCGGCTAATTTCAGACGTATTATTTCCAATTGTTCCATAGCCTCCTTCAATTGATTGATTTTGTGGTCGGCCATATGAAGGAATTCTTCCATTTGATCCTTGATATTTTGCTCGATGTTCGGCATTTGCAGTTGTATGCTAATTTTTTGCAATTGCTTATCCAGATCCTTGATATCGCTAGCTATTTGTTCTAGATTAAGCCTAAAATATGAATCATTTAAACACGTCTTTAGTATTTACATATCAAGATACAGTTGTTATTTTTGATAGATAGTAGATTGTATTTACTTGGCGACATTTTCCAAAAAGGCTAAATCTTTCGGGAAATTTAGCAAATCAGGGTAGAATTTTTCTATTTGTATTGCGACGAAATGCATGAGATTCATACCGGGCTTATTGGCTCGAATATCGGTCAGTGTTGTAAGGGAAGAAAGACTTACACCGGCGGCATTGCCAGCATAACCACCCGAATTAAGGAAATTACCAGCGATCATGATAATGTATAGTATGTCCAGTATAATTTTGTTACTCATTAAATCTGCAAGAAGATAGATTTTCAGAGTTGGTTTTGTTTTAAAAGCTTATGTAGTGGATGGGTTACCATTTCCAGCCTCAATCATGGCAGCTATACTGGGTTCAAGATAGGTAATATTGGCTGCAAACTCCTCTTTTAGCAGCATACACTCAATTCTTAATTTGTAGCTGAAATTTAAAGATAGAAAAAGAACGCAATGGAATTAAGTCTCGTTTGCGTCAGTGTAAAGGAATTAGTGGTCATTAGAAATTGTCATAATTATTCAGTATTCAGTTCAATATTCCAACAATGCAAAATAATTTCTATATTCATTTTAGAGGTCCAAATATAAATTTTTGTTTTAAAGCTGGTATTATGTTGATTTTTCGCGGTGAAACCCCATACGAAAAAGTAGTAGTAGACTATTTTTCACTGGGAAATTTTTTTTTAGTGGCAACAACACATTTTTTGTTGTTGTTATACAAAACTGAAATCGGAATAACTTGTATAAAAAGGATGTAAAACTCTAGCTTTGCATTTGGATTTTTTTTTTGTTTTGGAAAGTTAAATATTGGAATATTTAATTTGTCAAAATCAAATAATTCCATACGTCTACAGTTGAAAGGTTGAATAATTTAAAAAGTCTACTCTTTAAATATTTCAATAGCATAATTGTGTTTCGTTTAAATAGTCGAATAATTAAAACATCAAATACGTCAGTAAATGTATAGTAGTTGAACAATTGAAAAGTTGGGTAGCGAAATGGTTAAAAAGTTTAAAGAGTTAAATAGCTGATTTATTGAAGAGTTCAATCGCCGTATAATTTAATAATATAATTTAGAATAATTCGAGGATTAGTAACTGAATTATTTTATAGATAGACAGATAGCTCAAAAGCTTAATAGTTAATTAGTTAAATAGTTGAATAATGTAATGGGTGGATTTTGAATATTTGAACCCCTAAAATAGTTGAATTGATAAATAGAAGGAAATTTAAGTATTTGGATTGATCGAAAGCTGTATAATTGAATAGATAGGCAACTGGATACATGAACAGTTAAGTAGTCCCATAGTTAGGACACTGAATAATAATAATAGTGAATATGACAATAGTAGAATAATAGTTGAACAGTCTCATAATGAGTATGTGAATAGTTGAATAACTAAAAAATTGTGTAATTGATTAGAAGCGTATATTAAAAAGCGACACAATTTTACAATCTTCCAAATATACAATTATAATTTTACAATTTTCCAATATCAGTGTTGGAAACCTATACAAAAAAAGTTTGTTGTCAATGCCGCAAAATTTTTTCATGAGGTAAGATTGGAATAGTATAGCACCTAGATGCAGTAAGTTATTACGAAACTTATATCTAACAAATCCTTCGGAGGCTATAAATCGTTCAAGGGAAAATGGCAAAAATATTTGAAAATTTGGTATATTTGCTTCCACGGTGTTCCATTGTGATTTTTCACGAATTTGAAAATATTAGACCATTTGTGAAATGAGGGTGTACCATTGAAAAGGAAGTTTTTTTTATAAATTGTGGGTATCGGGGTCACTGAATGTGACTGATGTGGCCATAAGTGTGCGATTCAATCCGAGAACACCGACGCACCATCGATTCTAATAATTCAAAATTATTACAATTGCTGTGAATCGAATACAGCCGAAAAATTATCTATTTCGACTAGGCACATTTTTATCTTGTTCGGCAAAATTGTCACGCTATTAGATCAGAAAACCCGCACATTGTCGTCGAGAAGATAACGAATCCGAGTTAATAAGTTCGGGAAACATGTCTTCAGCCGCCATAGGTATGTAAATTGACGCCCTGAGAAATGCGATTTCACTCCTTTAAACTTCTTTGTGGAGCGTCTTCAAAGATCGATAATTTGTGGATAATACAAATAATACATAACGGAAAAATCCTTTAAACAAATATCGCTCAGCGTTTCGCGATGCAGAAAGGTCATTAAAATCTTGCAAATTTGAGCTGACAGGTACATTACGGCAAAGTTAGTTCTGGAAGACATATAAATGAAATCTTGTTTCATAAATAATAGAAATGTTCCTTTGGATAAAGACATAAATAATATCCCAAAAGGCTAATTTTGGTATGCATTCTTCTGTACACTAGAAATGTATTTTCATAAGAGAATTATCGTTCACCATTACTGCGAAATCAAAATATTCTGAAATTTGAGTTTCGTTCATTTTATGTGTACAGTCTATTTCCATAAAACGTTGAAACGTATGTATATCATGGTTTTTACAAAATGTATAGGTATAAAAGCGTTCTTTAACTACTGCCAAGATTTTCAAAAAACAATGTTACCATTACATATTTTTTCAAAATTTCTTCATATTGGTTCTCTCAAAAGTAATAATTTTCGGCAAGTCTATTTATTAAAAATCAAAATTCCAGAAAATGCCAGATTATTCATTTCTCGGTTTCAGAAGTAATGAAGAAGTAATTTCCATGAAACTTTTATTTAATTATAACGCCTTTTTATTTTTATTTAATTATAATAATTTTTGTGGAAAATTTCAGCATTCTAGTAGTCACTATCGGATTTTCAGGCATACTAAAATCTTGTCAACCTTTTACTACGATCTCCATATATTATGTACATATGTATATATATATATATATATATATATATATAAATATACGAATATATAAATAATTATAAATTAATATTTATATATATTATAAATATATATATATATATATATAAGCTATATATAAGATAAGTTTGAAATCGAATAGAAATGTCCAACGTCAAGAGTTTACTAAACAGAATTTATCGCAATTTGAACAAGTAATTCGCATAATAGGAGCCAGTAAACGCGTGGTTATCTGGCCGACATTTCCAAATATTACCAAGTATTATAATGCAGTATAATTGATAGATATCTACGAAATAGGGATTAGAAGGGAATAATTAAAATTTCGATAAATTGATCAATTTGTATAGGAGGCACCGTAGGGGATGCGGCAGTACCGTCCAGTTATATTCTCAGAAGTAAGTTTATCAAACGAATGACGTGTGCCATATTTTATTGAACTTGGAACATCTGCGTGAACGACATGAAACTAAAAAGATATGAAATAACCAGCCATTTCCATTGGAAGTACCAAACAGGGCATGATTATTGAGTCGATTTTTCTCTGATCTTTCCAACTATTGCATGTTAATACAATAGATAAAAATCTAGATTATTATTTAAAAACCACAGAGGAAAAATTGGCTTTTCCATATTCATTTTTAGATGTAATTTTACCGAATGATTAATATGTAATTTAACTGAATTTTTTTGCAGCTAGGTAAGAGATATGAACTTAAGAATAAATAGAAATTTGTATGGGAGGTACCATAAGGCAAATGGAAAAAAATTGCCAAGCATTATGAAGCAATACAATGTATAGGTATACAAATTATTTTTTTTTTTCAGTCAACGAATTTGAAAAAAAAATGTATTTACAATTCCGAACTTTCATGACACTTTCCCATATAAAAAGTGTTTTTCATGATACTCTTCTCTATGAAAAGTGTCTCTCATGATACTTTTCCATATGAAAAGTACCTTTCATGATAGTTTACTATATGAAAAGGGTATTTCATGACACCTTTTCTATATGAAAAGTGGTTTTCGTGACTATTTTCAATTTTCTTATTCAAAGTGTGTACCATGACAGGGTGTACCATGATAGGGTGATGCCCTAATATTCCTGAACATGAAAATATACGAGTGTTGTATTTATTTACTTACTAATTTTAAGTTATAAAAAAGTGCTTGGCATTTTCTTTAAAAATTTGAAAAACATCAATTCCAAACAGAAAATAATTGGGTTTTAATTAATATGCAATGATTGTTTCACATAAACTGTCATTGGATGGTCAATATCAATTACGCTCATAGTTATATTGCGAATTACTTATTAACTACGTACTTTTTATATCGTTAGAAAAACTTTTTTTAATTATATTTCGAAAATTTGCAAAACAATACGAATAAACTTTTTTATGCAAAAGCCGCAGAAAATTAAAATCATTTTTTTCTATTAAAATTTGAGTAATTTAAATTTTATTATTATTATTTATTTTATTTTTTTTTTATTGAAACCTATTTTCAAATAAAACCTAAGTTCAGTTTATTTGGAACATAAAACCGGTGGCACCGAATTAAAAAAACTGGGTCGGTTTTTTAGCTTTTTGATTACTCTAGTCAAAATATATGTGTACATTTGTTATTACAAAGAACTATTTAGTGCTTAGCTGCTGGCTGTTCATGTTAGAGGCGTAACCGTTCGTTTTATCTTAGCTTGGAACTCTAGACTGATTTTTGGCCAACAACACACCGAAAGAAAGAGAGTAAGTCTGTTTGTTTACAATTCTTTCTTTTATCACAACAACAATTCATCTCTTGTGGTTCCATGATAAACTGTTCTTTTCTTTGTTGTGATCTTCGTTCTTTAGTCTAATTAGAGTGGTGGAGTGCGTGCAATTCATAACTTCTTTAAATTAATTAAGTAATTTACCTGATTACTGTGCTTTAAATAATAAAAAAAAGCAAAACGTGTTATTGAGAATAATTCTTCGTTGTTTCTTAGTTGATGATGAAATTAGTAAGAGAAATTGAGGCGATCGTTGTATGTATGTATAGGTATGTATGTACATGTATTCCCCGCTAAACTGTATTCAGAGCAAAAGGTGTCGGTCGGTTCGTGTTTCTTTTTGTAGCAACAATTATGATTATTTAGTGAAGTTCTGTGCGAGCTCGGTGAAAAAGCAAAAGAATGATGAGACCAAAACGAATATAAATGTGTTAGTGTTACATTTCGGATGTTCAGTGCAAATAGTGTGGCCTTCAAGGGTGACATAGGGGAAAAGTTGCTGCGGGTGAGGCTGGTCTTGTAAAAACTGATTCTTCGTCGACAGGTAAGTGCAGTTGCAACAACGTATATATGTATACATACGTATGTGTTCTGTAAGGAATGTTGTACCCGACATAGGGTATAATTAAGAGACTAGTTAGTAGTTGCAATCACCGTTGCAGTTTATATACATATACCTATATATGTATGTAGTTGCATTTGTCAAAATAAAGTCACATTTTAACGACATATATGTAATTTTTACTATGCTAATTGCAACTACCTATGACAAAATGGGCTTTGGGGGGAAACTGCGCTCTATTACCGATTAAGCACCTATGTAGACAGCTTCGTATGTGTCAAGATGCTTGCTGAACACCTTCCGACTTTGTGAGGGAAAATTCACACGGATCCAAAATTTAATTTATTGTTTAATTATATTATTCAAGATGTTAAAAAAATGGAGATTTTTGAAATGTTATATAAAGACACTACACTACGCCTTTCTCCTTGACACTTTTCTTCTTGAAAAGTATCCCCGATAATGCTTTTCTTAATATCTCCTTCCATAAAAAGTGAACTGTGCTTGTCATTACACTTTTTTCATATCCCATATTTTTTTCCACATGAAAAGTGTCTTTCATGACATATTTTATATGAAAAGTGTCTTTCATGATACAAAAAGTTTCTTTCATTACACTCTTCTATATGAAAAGTTTCTTTCATGACACTTTTCTTATAAAAAGTGTTTTTGATGACACTTTTCCGTATGAAAAGTGTCTTCCATGACAAGCGTCGTTCGTAATACTTTTCTATGCGAAAACTGCCTTTCATGGCGTTATTTTATATGAACTTTTCTATATGGAAAGTGTCTTTCATGACACTTCCATGTGATGACCAAAAAGTCAATAGACCGGTTTGGGTTTTTTGATTAATCTAATCAAAATACATTCATTTTTTATTGCAAAGTAGAGCTTTAGTGCTTAGCCGCCGACAGTTCATGTTGGGGGCGTAACTGTTCATTTTATCTCAGCTTGGAACTCTGATCTCTGGCGAACAATAACACCGAAAGAGAGTAAGTCTGTTTGTTTACAATATTTCTCTTATCACAACAACAATTCATCAAATGTCGTTTCATGATAAACCGTTCTTTTCTTTGCCGTGATTTTCTTTCTTTAGTCTAATTAGAGGGTTTGATGGAATGCGTGCAATTGATAATACGTTTAATAATTTATCTGATTACGTTGCTTTAAATTAAAATAAAAAGTGTTATTGAGAATAATTCTGCGGCGATTCTTAGTTGACGATGAAATTAGTAAACGAATGTGGAGTGATCATCATATAACGCCCACTAAAATGTGTTCAGAGCAAACGATGTCGGTCGGTTTGTGTTTTTGTTTCTGTAGCAATAATTATACTTAGTGAAGTTCCGTGCAAGCTCGGTGAAAAAGCAAAAGAACTATAAGACGAAAGCAAATATTAATGTGTTAGCATTATGTTTCGGATTATATTTCAATGGTAGCAAAGGGGGAAGATTGCTGCGGATAAGGGAGCCTTAAACTGGTCTTGTAAAATCTCATCCTTCGTCGCCGGGTAAGTGTAGTTGCAACACCGTATATACTTATTTACACATAGGACATAATTAAAGCACTTAGTAGTTGCAATCATAGCTGCAGTTAATGGTTAATGTAGTTGCACAATTGCCAGAATAAAGTAAAATTTTAAGTGAATATAATATTTATTATGGTAATTACATCTATGACAAAATTTCGCTTTAAAGGAAGAGGAGAAGAGAAGGAAGTTGTTCTCCTCAAAATGGCCTTTTAGTAAGAGAAACCAAGGCCATAGTTGGTGGGGAAAGCGCCCTATTATCGATTAGACACCAATACAGTTCGTGTGGATCAAGATAATTACTGAACAACTTCCAACTTAGTGTGGGAAAATTTGCACAAATCAAAAATTTAATGTACTCGTATTGATCAATTAAATTATTCAAGGTGTAAAAGAAATTGGTACTTTTTGAAATTTCATATAAAGACGCTATACTACGCTTTTTCTCTTTGACGCTTTTCTTCTTGGAAAAGTATCCCTAATGACATTTTTCTTAATATAAAAGTGGAAAGTGCTTCCCATTACACTTTTTTCCATATTCCATATTTTTTTTTCCACATTAAAAGTGTCTTTCATGACACTTTTTATGTAAAAAGTACCTTTCATAATACTTTTTCATATGAAAAGTTTCTTTCATAACGCTTTTCTATGTGACGCTTTTCTATCTTCTTGTACAAAATGCATACCATGACAAACTTAGGATGATGCTCTCATATTCCTGAAGACAAAAAAGTATTAAATCTATTTATTTAATAATTTTAAGTTTTAAAAAATTGCTTGTATTTTCTTTAACAATGCTCAAAACATCAATGTATATCTCAAATAGAAAAGAAGTGGTTGTTAATTATTATTAAATGGTTGTTTCAGATAAACCATCTGTCTGATATCGACTGGATGGTCGCTTTTACGCTTTTAGTTAAATTGCGAATTTTAGTCAATATCATTTAATGCAGATCAAATATGCTATGCTACGACAAGTGCGTAATTTTGTCTTTTGAAGAATTTTGTCTGTTCCACTGGTTAATCAAATACTCAAAAAGCCACTGGACAGGTTTTCGCTTTTTGATTTATCTAATCAAAATACGCACATTTTCTTTGCAATAAAGAACTATTTAGGGCTTTGCCGCCGACAGTTCATTTAGGGGCGTAATCGTTCATTTTAGCTCAGCTCGGAACTCGTGTCTGATTTTTGACCAACAATAATACTGAAAGAGAGTAAGTCCGTTTGTTTGCAATTTTTCTTTTATCACAACAACAATTCATCTATTGTTGTTTCGTGATAAACCGTTCTTTTCTTTGCTGTGATTTTCTTTAATTAGTTTGATTGGAGAGTTTGGTGGAGTGCGTGCAATTGATAATTCCTTTAAATTAATTAATTAATGTTTTAGATGAGAATAATTATTCGGCGTTTTTTAGTTGACGATAAAATTAATAGGCGAAATTGGGGTGATCGTCATATAACGCCCACTAAAGTCTGTTCAGGGCAAACGATGTGGTTCGGTTTGTGTTTTTGTTTCTGTAGCAACAATTTAGTGAAGCTTCGTGCGAACTCGGTGAAAAAGCAAAAGAACGATGAGATGAAAACGAATATTAATGTGTCAGTATTATATTTCGGATTTTCGGTGCGGTAAGTGTGGCCTTCAATGACAGTTTAGGGCAAAGATTGCTGTGGGTGAGGAAGTCTAAGGCTGGTATTGCAAAAACTAATTCTCCACCGACGGGTAAGTGCAGCTGCAATAACGTATGTTTGTGTACATACGTTTGTATTCTGTAAGGAAAATTGCTGTCCGACATAGCGTGTAATTAAAATACTCTAGTTAGTAGTTGCGACCATAGTTGCAGTTAATTATTGGTGTAGTTGCATCTGTCAGTATAAAGTAAAATTTTAACGACATTGTAATTACAACTACCTATGCAATTTCTGACAAAATTTCTCCTTAACGGATGAGGTCAAAGAAATTGTTTCTCAAAACAGCCCTCTATTAAGAGAAGCGAAAGCCATAGTTGGGGGGAAACGCCCTTGGGATCTAGAAGCCCAAAAATGTGTCCTTCAAGATCCACTTTTTTTTAATGTGTAGATATGTACATTAAAGACTCTGACCAAGTCACAGTGTAACCTTGTTTTGCGCCACCAGCGACTATTGCAAAACTTTGATTTCCAAATCCGATGCGAGGTTTACATTACAGTCTTTGGAAGGACGGGGTTTCTTACAAATGAAAGTTCCTTTAGTTGTTTAGCGACGAAATTAAAAGATGTTGGGATATTCTATTATCGACATACATATACATACATATATATAAATATCGACAGTTTGTATGTGTCAATTTGGAACTTTAATTTATAGATCAGTTAAATCATTTAAGATGCTCTAAAAGAAATTGAACATTTTTAAAATTTCATATAAAGAAGATATTGTCGGTGCGGAAATCGGAAAAAGATAAATAAAAGGAAAGGAAAGATAAAAAATCTCTAATATGTTAATTATTGCAAAGAAAAATTAAAAAAAAAATCGAAATTTGGCTTTTGTCAAGATATGCCAGCTTTACCATTTTTCCTGAGATTAGGAATGCATATCATGATACAAATTTCCGGTAGCGCATTAAATTAAATAAAGCCACTTTCAAAATAAAAAATTTATTTTTTTAGTGTTTCTAAAAAGAACCGATTTTTGCCAGCCCCAGTTCCTGACACTTATAGTGGTTGAATTTTTCTCAAATTTTTTTTTCAACCATATTATTTCAGGCTGAAATCAACTGAATCAATTAATTGCCTTTTTCATTACAATTTTGTAATTTTGTTAATCACTACTATGTCATTTCCACGGTATA
>JAHXMU010000568.1:380195-404106 GCA_019455685.1 Philornis downsi
TTAGCTAAGATCATCGTTTAATGCAATTGGAATTTGGCACGTCGATGAAGGACTTTTTCATTAAATAGCTTACTAAGATTAAAGTAGCACATAACGAAAAACAGAACTCTTCTACAAAGTTTCATGCTGACATTAAATTTTATTGGCGACGGTGCCGATGTAAATTAAATCATCATGTCAAAGTTATAATTTTAAACGTTTGGTCGGTGCTTGCTCATTACATCGAGTAACTTGGTGCTATATTAGCTTACAGCCCACTTTTGCTAGCTACTTTTCAACTCTTGAGCAGGCCACAGTAACACTTCGAGGTTTTCAAGTAATGATGTTTGTATAAAGAGCTTACGCAAGTCATATACTCTTTTTTTTGAAGATCGTGCCGATCGTGTTATTGCCAGGTTTTCTCATAATTATCTCCAACAATATGTTTGAGTGGTCGCAAGCTTGGCTATCCCTTCGTTTGCTGTAAAATGGTGGACCAAGATTTTCCCTTGTGGTAGCTATCGAGATCTTGTTGATCAACAGACATTCCGTTATCTACAATTATAAGTCTTGTAAGTAGAAAGATCAGTAAATTGATCGCATTGGGGATATATATATATACGTTGAAAATAGCCTCTTTCCAGCCAAATTGCTGAGTTTTGAATATGTGTCGCTTCTTATTGGTCACTACCAGGGTAGCGATTCCAGTCCAAGAAAAATTTAAACAGTGATTCGTCGTGGATTCACCTCTGGTATTTAGAATGATTTTTCCTGGTTAAAAGAGTCGACGTTAAATTGCGTAACCGTTATGACAAAAATTACCTTCATCTAAAGATATATATATATATTTTTTTTTTTTTTGTCGAAATGCGACCCTCAAGGACATTAGCTTTCGTAAAATCATTCACTGTTTCCACCATACCATTTGCGCAATAATATAATACGCTATCAAGTATAAGAGCTTTAAATACATCAACACATTTTTAAATAACATTTACATTTACTTCTATATTTGAATTACAAATGTCCGTTCTTATTTAGAAGGTTTCGTTCCGTCGTTTCCAATTCGCCCATCTATCACATCAATTTTTGACAATGTTTCAGAAACTTGAAGACTTTTCATTCTGCTAATAATTCGGCGACATTCCAATGAAGCAGTGCGACTTCCTAGACGGTTATATTTGGTTAAACTTTGCATTCGTTAGTAAGTAATATTATTTTCCTAATTTTCCGGCCTACATCTTCGGTTTTATTGACGACGATATGGATAGAGCTAAAATTATCCATCATGAAAAAGTTGTAGTTGCCAAAGTCTATAATGATCCAAATCAAATGAGTTCTTTAGTCGTCGAAACAGTTAACTTCATATTGTCTTCGTTTACCTACAGATCAACATTTGTCGTCTCTTTCTCAATACTTGAGAATACCACAGTAACATCCCACTTTCCACCAGTGCTTGCTATGTCAGCATCATGCACAAATAATAAGCTGTTTTCCAAATAGGTTATTGATTTTGAAATGGAATAATATGTGTGCAGTATTAATTAAATTCTTTTTTTTTTGAAAAGGAAAGGCCCATGTATGCAATTATATGTGAAATATAACATCGTTCAAGTTTGCATGGGTGCAAATTTGAATAACGGGCGCATAAATCATGCAGAATTTGAGCGATCGTCTGCTTTTATTAAATTTGAGGGCGTCGGTTGGTAGCACTTTGTCGGCACAGGACAGCGACTTCAGAAAACCTCACATGAAAAAGTATAATGGTGTCAAATCGCACAATCTTGATGGCTAATCGATAGAATGTCTATTGTGACGTTCTTGCTGAAACAGCATGGCGCCCACATCCATATCGCCAATAAATGTTAGCTATCATCGATCGGAAGTCCTCGATGTTGACGTTGATGGGCCTCTCCAACAGTTTTTTTTTTCGAAAACCATACATTTCTAGACTTAAATAAATGGTTAAGTTGAACGAAATCGATAAAAAAAACTTGTTACTTTTTTTCCAAAACCGGCCGGCATCAAAAAGTAACCCATTTTTAACTGGTGAACTTCAGGTGGGTTAGCCTCGTCCCATTTATGACAATTTTGTTTGTTAACATAGCCATTCGTCAACAAATGAGCTCCGTTGGCAAGGATGACTTATCGGCCAAAAATAGACATTAGTTTTAAGTTACCGGATCAATTGTGTCTTACCAAAACGGTCCCAAAACTAGCCGACCTGGCGTATAGATGGTGCCAGTAGTTTGGAAAAATTATTTTGGTGAAGAATGGCAACATATGTTTTAAGTTGCAAAGCGTCGCGTTGTTTAGTTCTTTTATTTGAACCATCAAAAATAAACGATCTCAGTGAATTTGTAAACATAGGAAAAATTGGTTACCGTTATGCAACCCATTTGAAACCAATATTAAATCCCAGCTAGATTCTACTTTGCTGGAGTCTGCTCCTTCATTTAGGACTGTAAAATAAAGGGTAGCAGAGTTTGAACGAGGCAGAATAGGCAGGCTGTCAAGATGAACGCCGTATTGGTCGACCAATTGAAGTCTTCCACGTCAGACACGGTTAAGAAAATCCACAGAATGGTGTTGGATGATCGTCGGCGGAAAGTGCGTGAGTTAGCTGAAATGATTGGCATTTCAAAAAGTGGTCGTATATTGACCAAAGATTTGAAGATCAGAAAGCTGTGCGCAAGATGGGTGCCGCGCTTGCTTTCAATGCTCCGGTTCACACATCCACTATTGCGATGACCAAAATTAATGAATTAAAGTTCGAGTTGCTTCATTACGCACGTTATTCGCCAGATTTAGCTCCCTCGAACTATTTTCTATCACCAGACTTGAAAAATGAATGAAATGGTAAAAGATTTGTGCACAATGTAGAGGTGGAGTCTGCGGTTCAAGCTATTGAATATCGCCGGGAAAAGTGTATCAGGCGAAAAGGATATTGTTTTTTTTCCAGCATTTTTGTGTCTTCTTTGTTAGGTCGGCCAGTTTTGGAACCACCTTCGAATGTGGGCACGGACCCTTTGGCCGAACCAGAATACTCCAATTAGAAGTTTTTGAAATTCCGCCGAGTACGGCTAGGAATTGACTGCCGGATAGCGACGATGTTCTTCCCCGTTTGCGATTCTTTTGACATGTTGGCTGGTGTTGTTCACCAAACGTAGGAGAGTCGACGTTGAAAGTCCACTGCTTCTTCTATAAAATGGGCGCAATGCGCACAACGTTTATACTAATGAACAAACATTTCGATAAAAAACTTATCATTTGCACTTATATATAATTTAATATGATTAGTTAGTTAATATTTCCTGTCGGTCTGTGTCATATAATCGTCGAAGGAATAGCAAATTCGGTCGTGACTTCATAAAAATTTTGCAATATCGAATGTTGACTTGCTTTTCTTGGATCTTCGCCAGCATTTGCTGCAATATGGGTATCTGGACAGTAGATTTGGAAGTCCTAAGCCTGACAATGTCAAATCAGGCCCGATAGAACGGTCTCTGCCTGCAGATCGTCGGCTGACATAGTTATGATGTTCTTGAGGCGTGATCTTACAGTTTACCTCGTTTTGAGTCAGCGGGAACAATCTATGTACCTATATATGTCGATAATTGAGTCGATTTCTGCACTTGAGTTGTCATCCGGATTTAGCAAATTGTCGAAAAGTTATTTTCATAATTATGCGTATCGGTGGCAAAGTTTCCTTAGCTTAGCCTTCCAGGAAGAGTATGCATTTCGTGGGCTAAAACTCCATATAAAAAAGACGCAAAATTTGAAGCTAAATTTTTCAAGTGGCAACGCCAACCATTTTTTGATGGTTTCTAACACTTAAAATGGAATAAGTTACGTTCTTGCGTCGTAATACGTTCGATAATACATTTGTAAACTTTTGATATTAAATAGTAATAAAAAAACACAATTTTAAAATTTTGCAAATATATTATCGATAATGTTGTCCAAAAGAACACATCACTTACAATCATTGATAACCAATGGTTAACTCATGGGTGACATATGCTCATTTCTGCTTCAATATATGAAAAATCAGAAAAATAACCATATCTCGGAAAAGGAGCATGCAGTCGATTTCCAAGGGGGTTAGACAAAATGTGTGCATTCACATAATACCAATTTTTTTTTTTAAAATCGCCTTTTGAAAATTTTACTAGACTATAAAAATGTCTGTAACTCGGTGATGGAGCGTCTAATCGTAAAAGTAGCACAATTATTGATGACGTATACCACATAACACCATTAGCGGCAACCAGGTGGTGATTTCTACCATGGCACTAGTTGTCCTGCCTCCAGTCCATTGTCATGTGATTAATCTGGTCTCTCGTGTATTGATATCTAAGTTGCCTTGTTAATATGATGGGAAAAAGGAAATAGTATGAATCCGTTATAAGAGGTGTTGGTAAGCAAACTGGATTTGACGACTCTTGAACTAAGAGTATCGGTCTTTTCCATGTGATAGTTCTAATGTCGCAGCGGTCGTTTGTTTCTTTTAGGCACTCACAGAATGTATCTTTAATCTCATCGTGTTTGTCTTCCGACGCACGATAAAAATACTTGGTCTTGATGCAGATTATGGTAGACATAAACTGCGGGGCAAGTTGTTTATCATAATTATAAAAATACTGAAATAAATGTCACAGTGTTTGCGTCGATTGCATTCTTGTCCTGTCCATTTTTAATCCCTGAAAGGCTTTGTTATTATATCCGTGGGGGGCATCCGCCAAACATATAGAAGCAAATTCTCTGTAAATAGTCCGGACATTCCAGCTAAGGATCATTACATTTGGAGACTTCATTTCTTTTTTCTTTCCTCTTATGTTTTCGTAATAATTTTATTTAACATCAGTGGCTTATTAGGCCATCGCACCTGATTAAATACCAGGCTGGCATAAAAGTTGTCTGTCAGTGTCAGTAATAGACATGCTTACATGCTTTATGTAAGAAGCTTTGGTTGTAACATGCCGTTTAAGTTACTCAATTTTACACTTTTTACATCGATACAGCAGTTCTAAGCTTACCTACCATATGAATACCAGATGGCGTTACCAGCGACCTGAAATTACAAAAAATAACGTCCACCTAAAAATTATTTATACTTGCAAATTTATACACAGATCGATGTCCACAAATCAGATGCAAGTAGCTCCATATTTCCGATTTCGATTGTTTTCCACATGAAAGAAATGGAGACATGAAATTTTTCAATGAAGCATAAGTGGATTTCTTGAATACCCCTTTCCGACGAAATTCACATTCCGATATATAAACAATATTTGGTTTAACTGACGCGACGTAAATCTTAACCACACTTATGTGAAACTCATCATTTTTGATTACAATTTTGTATGATTATTATTTGTAAACGGATTGTTAGTCAACACACTATGAGAACACGTTTTTCTAATATTAAACTAACAAATGGAATTACTTCGGATGTAATAAATCACAAAGCCATTTTAGCATCACAATGTCTTTATGCATATCTTGCAATATATTATACACTGGGTAGTTTTGCGGTCAATCCAAATCAGATGTCTTAAAATATATGTCTTATTCTGATCACATTTTTCAGTTACACATATTATAAAATGCATATTTTTTCATCCAGATGTGAAAATCCGAAATATTTCGCCTTTGTATTTGCCTTTGGAACCTGAAATCAACGAACATTACAATCAGCGAACCTAAAATCTGCACATTTGCCTATTTTTAACCCGATTTAAATATAGAACTATATTTCCGATGTAATTTAGGAAGTACAAGATAACCGCACAAATATCTTACATGTTTACAAGTTCCGTATTTGCACCGCCGGCGTTATTCGATAAAATTTGTAATGTTTTCTCCATGATTTCCTTAAAGCTATTTTTAAAATATTTTTTAACTGTTGTCTACATAAGTAAAGTATATTTTTTAAGTTATAACTTGATGTTTATTCCGATTTGTGACCGTTGTGCAGAGATTCGAATATTGTACTGAAATTGTGGACATTTGAGATGACTGCAATAATTTACTCTTCGATAGCTATGTGGACAGAGTTGCGGTTTACAAACGCTGTTGATTCACTGTAAATAAAATCACGGCGAAAATGTAGCCCTGTAACAGTGGTTAAGACCCTGTTGTAGGTGCTGTATATCAAATAGTATTATATGGATGCGCGAAGACTACATTGTACTCTGCCTTATATTAGAAAACCTGACATTCTCTTTTGTCAGCAACATTAGTAAAAATTAATAAATTTTAGACAGATGCATTGACGGACACGCGCCCTATTATAATCGACCAAGTTCAACCGGCTCGAACAATTCTTTTGGAAGCATGTTTGGAATGTATATATATGTAATGCAGTTGTAATACAACGAAATTTTGTGGGTAATTTATATGTGGACTATATTAAAATATGGAAAATACGGAAGGTGCTCCCAATAAAGTTCGTTCTCGGAAGTAATAAATTCCAGTTTGGCGGGTCCATTTGCTTCAAATTTAAATAAATTTAAATTGTGGTAAAACCAAATCAAATCAAATTAAATGGAGACTATATGAAACTATGAACTGATACGGTGCATTTTCAATGAGTGTCTGCTAATGAAATTCAAATGTACGCTTAGTGGGTCCATTCGCATTGAATATTTGGTCTTTTCTGATGGGAAAATGTGTACAGTTCGGTTCAGTTCATATAAATAAAAGAAAACAAAAACAATGATCTTGTATGGTTAGAGCACAAATCAAAAAGCCGTTTAGCGAATCGTTTTTTGCCTGCATCAGTGATACGATAGTGACCCCAAAACTAGCCGATTTGACGTATAGGTGGTGCCAGTAGTTTGAACAAAATTATTTTGGTGAAAAGTGGCAATTTTATAAAACATGTGTTTAAAGTTTTAAGGCACCATGTTGTTTAGTATTTTTATTTGAGCCATCAAAAGTAAACGATCTCAGCGAATTTATATGTATAAGCACGGAGAAAATGTATAAACATGGAGAATTGATCTCAGTCCAAATAATATTAAAGCCGAGCTAAATTCTACTCTGGGGGAGTCTGCTCTTTCATTTACGACTGTAAAATAATATTGGGTAGCAGAGTTTAAACGAGGCCGTACGGGCTGCCAATACGAACTCCATAGTGGTCGACCAATTGCTTTGTCCACGCCAGACACCGTTAAGAAAATCCACAAAATTTGATTGGATGATCATCGGCCGAAGGTGCTTAACCTAGCTGAAATTATAGGCATTCCAAAAAGTGCTAACATCGTATATTGACCGAAGATTTGAAGATGAGAAAGCTGAGCGCAATAGAGCAAAGACGGCGTTGTGAAGATGTTTCAGTGGCGTGTTCGGCGACGTTTCATCGCAATAAAGACGAATTTTTGCGTCGAATTATAACCATAGATGAGACATAGGCCGACCACTTCACATCTGAGACAAAGGAACAGTCAAAGCAGTGGACTGGAATGGAGAATCGTGTCTAAAGAAGGCGAAGACGGATCCATCCGCAGGCAAGGTCAGGGCGTCTGTTTTTCGAGATGCGCATGGGACAATTTTTGTTGATTATCTTCAGTAAGGAGAAACCATTAACGACGAATATTATTTTAATTTATTGCAGCGTTTAGGTGATGAAATTATGAAAAGAAGGCCGCATTTGGCAAAAAACCCACCATTGCGATGATCAAAATTAATAAATTAAAGTTCGAATTGCTATATCACGCACCTTATTTGCTAGATTTACCTCCCTCGGACTATTTTCTATATCCAAACTTAAAAAAATGGCTCGGTGATAGAAGATTTGCCGAAAATGAAGAAGGAGGAGTCTGCGGTTAATAGCTATTTTAAGGAGTTTGATATTTATTACTACGAACAGGATATAGAAGCCATTGAATATTGCTGGGAAAAGTGTATCGAGCTAAAAGAGATTATGTTGAACAATTAAAAGAATGATTCCCAAATTTTTTTTGTCTTGTTAGGTTATTTAGTTTTGGAACGGTCCCAAAACTAAATAATTTGCACCGGCATGACTGCCACAGGACACTCACCACTGGTATTCGTTGAACCGGGCGTAAAGGTAGATCGGCAAATCGTGGAAAGTCTTAAAAGATGCCTTATTACCTTGGGCACGTAAACAATTTATTAGAAATCATTGGACGTTTCAACAAGTCTCGACTTCGCTTCGTAAAATCAAGAAAAAGTTCCTAGTTTCATTTCTTCACAACAATGATTACCGTACTCCCCAATAGATTTTTTCCATACGGTCCATTATGAAGGCCAAAGTCTTTAATTAAATTACGGTCAACAACGGTCGCCGCCTTAAAGATTGCTCTTCGCTGAAAATGACATAAAGTACCATCAAGCCAAACTTGTGTAGGGTATGCAACCTTTCCGGACAGACTCCTCGATGCTATCAAAATTGCAAGGCGCAAAAGTGGGTATTTACCAGAATACTAAGTATCTTTTGACCAAATATATTTCAAGACTTTTTAATTCAACTGATGGGTTGGTAAACATCCTAGTAGACACAATATCCGTATTAAATCTTTATAAATTTTCTTGGTAGAGATCAATACTTTGCGACCATACATTGACCACGTCAGTCAGTTCCTTCTGGCGCAATCGATACTAATTGGCCATTTCACAGAAATTTTATTTTTCCTCTTTAGTTTCTAATCAGTAGACTTTCAAAAAACTGCACATAATTTTATAGTACCTTATACTTCTCGGTATCTCCTATATAAATTAACGATTTAATCTATCAGGCCTGTCACAGAAAACCATTTCGATCGAAATGGTTTCCAAATCGTAATTTGCTTCTCCAGACAATCAAAACCGCAAAATTTTTTTCGTTTTGAAACCACTTTCAATTATGTAAATGGTTTTGGTTTTTTTCCTATCTTAAACTAAAAAAATGTCTTTGCAATTGGTTTATATCAATAAAAGGTACTGTTTTTTTAATAGATTGCGGTGAAAATAGACGTATTAATGATTAATTTATTATTATTAATAAATTATTGCGTATTTTTCGGGGGTAGCACAGCAAGCAACTTTTTTTTGACTACTTTTTAATGCAGTATTGCCACCTTTTTTTTCGTGTAAACCACATATTTCTTCAAAGTAAAAGTAACTAATTTGCAAAAATATTGCATACTGGCAAGTTTTGACGAAACAAAACGAAAGGCACAACAAACAAAATAATTTGTGAAAACATGTAAGTATGGAAAAATTTTCTTAAATTATTTTATTTAGTAACAATTCGCGTTATTTTAGGAGAAAACAGGAGTCCCGCACAAGAGCGTATATTGGCCGAGTCTATGGATGCCCACCAGGACATAGCTCAGGGGTATGTAAAGGGAGTTAGGGTGGCAGCTGAAACGTTGTGGGCTGAACTAGCCGCAAAATTAAATTCCTATGGTCCGCCAACCAAGGACATCAATGGGTGGAAAAAAACCTGGGCGGACTGGAAGGTGTTTGTAAAAAAAAAGCTGTGCCACAACAAAAAAGAGGACAGACATCGTAATTGTTATCCATTGGGAACATATGTGGCGTTCAATGGCATCAATAACCCGCCACATCAGCGTCGAGACAGTGCTTCTTCCTACTGAGATGTCAACATCTTTTGCTATAATGATATTACGATCAGCAAAGTTGAAATACTACTATCAACAAATTCTTACCTATTGCACCTTGGAAACTAAACTAAAACTAAACTAAAATAAAACCAATAATTATAAAATAATGCTGTTGTAGTTATGTGTGTATGAACATACACTGAGTTTGGGTATGCCAAAGGATCCGAGGCATCTCTCAAACTTCGACGGCGCAATTTTTCGGCAGACCAATGACGCTCTTGTGCCTCCATCACAGCCACTACGGAAATTCCGGGCATGTTTAGTTGTTTTGTTTTTTTTTAGTTAAACTTTTACTTAAAGAACTGACAGTTTTTGCTTTACGAACTTTAATTACCGTCTTGTCACTTGTAATAATTTTAACACTTTTGCTTATTTTAAAACATATGGTCTTTGCTTTTTTCTTTGCGTTCTTTATTCTTTGCGTTGCCATATCAAAAAAAACGGGATATCTTCAATTTGGGAATTAACAAAATCGATCGATTTCTGAAGAAGGTTAAACCATATCGATCGATTTGGAAAATGTGAATTCGAAACCATTCCGCAAAATTCTGTGACAGGCCTGTATATATTCTTGGATTCATATCTTTAATTCAGATGTACCATGCACCAAGTGTTTGGTAAATTTTGACCTGAGATTTAAGATCGGCTGCATTGTCCTTCTGATACCTACCATGCTAATTGACCGAAGTTCAATCTCAATAATTTATAACTCCAGAAAGTTGCAAAAGGCTTGATTTTAGTTTGTTTGTTTGAAAATGACAATAAGTAATAGGCGGCTGTTGGGACCTACCATACAAATCCACAGGTTTAGCGAATTTCAATCTTTCTTCTGCAGTTTCTAATTGGTAGGCTGTAGTAATTTTCGTCGATCATACTCATTTACATGGCAAAATTAAAAAGAAATTTAAACCAATAACTACTCCCCATCCTCTAACTTTTATACAAATTACCTAATTTAATGTAGAGAAATAAACTTAGAAAAATGTTGATACGATTTTCCAGTTTAACAACCACATTTTAAGCTGGAAGACAATGATATCACCTCATGTACAACTGATATTGGGAATGCCAATTTTTTTTTTATGTATAATTATATATATTTTTTTTTTTATTTTTTATATTAATTTTCTTCTCATACATTTTTAACGACTTATTCAATTACATTTTCTTACTAATATTAATATTAATTTTGTTTTAGGTTTACAAATTAAGAAAAATGTATAAAAATTGTAATTACAATTAAGGGGGAAAGAATAAAAATAAAACAGGAAAAAACAATAAATTAAAATTCTAGAATTAATTGTTTTAAGTTAGAGATTTAAAAAAAACTATTAACATTTGCATATTAATTATTAATGACATATGTGTGTGTGTGTGTACTTATGAATTGTGTACTCGTTTTTAACATTAAACTCTCTCTAGACACATTAGTTGAAATAGTAAATTGTAATTTGCTTACATAACTAATGCAATTAATTAATTAAACAATTGTTCTTTTTGTTTTTAGGCAAATACTTAGTAATAGTACAGGGGAATTAGTTGAAGATTGTGTTAAATTCTGTTAAAATACAAAAATAATATTAATCACTTTAAATTAATAAACAATTTCTTCGCTTTAGGCTAAAGTTAAAATCTTAGAAAATTAAGAAAAGTATAAGTATATATTATCAGAAATGTCTTTAAATAATTTGTGTGATTTGTTGGTGTTTGGTAAAAAAATAAATGTCTTTTAATTTTTCATTTGTTAGGAGGATTGCAAATTGCCAATCTGGCGTTAATTCTTGATAGTTTTTAATTTCTGTTAAAATTCACAGAGCTTTTGATGCTACTTTAGATTTTTATTTTCTGTTTGTTTATTTGTTTGTTGGTTTTGTTTACTTTTGGCTTTCAACCAATGAGGTTTTGTGACTTTGGTGTGGTGCACCACCGACAAAATGGATGTACAATAGTAATTTTACAAATCTTATAAATTTTCTACAAAAGGGAGTTCGTTAATCTACTTAGTAGAATCTAGTTAGGTAATTTCAAAATCTAATAATACTACCACTTTGCCGACTACAGCATTCTAGTCTGTTTTTGCATTCTATTCTGTTTTGCAAAATTGTAATTACATTGCCCACCGGCAGATGGCATCGCGTTGACCTTTGAATAACCTTATTAGGATTTAGTGTTTTTTTTTCTACATTCTATTCGATTTATCTTGTTTTGGCTTTGAATCTTATGTAAATAGTCGTTTGTATATGAGTTTTTATGTAGGTATGTATATAAAAAAAATTCAAAGATTTTGTTATTGCTTCGGGTTTGACTTTGATATTTTACCGAAAAAAACTTCTAAATTTCTCAAAACTTGTATAGGGGTAAATGGGAGGTTTCCAACAATATCTATGAAAATTTTGATTTGAACGGGTTTTAACAATTCATTTGGACGGTTTTTGTTTTACATTGATTTTTTGTTACATGAAAGGACGTTTCATTTTTGGTTTCTTTAAGGTATTTGCAGTAATTAAATTCTATATGCGTATGAAATTTGTAATTTTTGCCCAAAATGTTAAAATTTGTATATGCACGAGAGATACGAAAAAAATCCATTGAAGATATTTACATTTTGTATGTCGTTTCTTGCTTTAAACTCTATAATTTTTTTTATAACTGCATGATTCGAACGCGATATTGCAAGAAAATTTGATGCTACAAATAATAATTTGTGGAAAAATTAAAAACATCGGCCGAGGTTAAAAATTGTAGAAATTACAGAATTATAGACAGACAGACCAATATTTTTGCGATTTTTTATTTAATATCGTACAAACTTGGCTGGATTCATCCATTTCTATGCTATGAAAGTTTTGTAAACGCTTTTTGGATCAAAAATTGCGACTGGTTATGAACTTGTTAATCATTGTAATATGTGGAGGCCAATTTCAAATTCCTCATACGTTATAACTAAAGGTTGAACCAAATGTTGAACATATCTCTCGCTGATTGTTAGATACAGTTCTGAAATTGGTCGTACAATCACACATTTGTGGAGACTTTACCATCTCCTTTGAAAATACCAAACTTACGCAGCAAATGCAGTTGACTATTGCTGTAACTATCAATATATTTTGGGGAGTCATTGTCTTTGGTAATTTTTCTTTTCATGTAGGCCTTATTAAGCAATAGTTAAGTTCTGGTTTAGTTCTGATTATTTTTATTCTTTCTGATTTTTTTATAGTTAAAGAAATAGTAGGGTGCATTTATCGAAATCTTACAAAGCATTAATTAATTTCAAACATCCGATTCAAATTAAAAGATTTTTAAGGTAATGATAATCGAGCCTACATTACTTTCCTCTTCTCATGGATAATTTTTTGGGTCGTAATATCGAAGCATATACGGAGTATGAATTAGTTAAATTGGCACTAGTTGTAGAATTAGCAAAAGTTTGCCGTAATGATAGCTGCAAGTTAAAATTGAACTAGAATTACTTTAACTAGTTATCGGTTCATAATACTCTGACAAAAATTTTCAGATATTTTTTCATTCAAATGACAATACTATATGTATGATCAACATGAGCATTAGTACAAAGATGCTTTTTTAAATAATTTTGAATTTTTTCTGGCCCAATAAATGCTGAAATAATTCTGTTTATTCAAACTTAACAGGTCATTGTCTGATCAAACTATTTTTGAAATTTTACTCATACGAAAATTAATAATACATTTTCTGTTATTGCGTCTCCCTATCCTGTTAACGTAGTAAGTACTGCTAATACGATATTGTGTCCATTGGAGCATAGACAATTATCTTGAGTTCAATATACTTTCTTCAAGACTGCCAGTTTTGATGTTCCAAAATGATTGCGTTGCGCCAGGTCTGCGTACACAGTTTAAACATAATTTTTGCCCCACAAAAGAAATGCAGGTCCATTTAGAAAGCTTTTCTTTTTCTACTCTTTTGTATAATACACAGCTCTTCACGAAATTGTCGGCTGTAAATGTTGTTACAGATGTGTAGTGCCGTAATAAGTATGTATTCTCTTTTCCTTGCTGTTTTCACTTGTGAATTCAGTTCCACAAGCATAGGCGTGTATGTTCCAAAATCTAGGGCCACGGTTCTTTAAGATTTCTTCAAGAACCGAAAAAGAGTTATGGGCCGTGTACAACTCAGAAAATATGAATCTATTGTGTCAATTTGATTTATTTCATATATATGTATATATATTGTTTTAGAAAAAACTGGACTTTCCGAAATACTGATAATTCGAGTAAATCAAAAACATATTTTCATCAACAGTCGCTTACTTAAGCATATAACGTTGACATTCCTTGTATACATTTTCATATTAACAGAAGCCATCCAAAAAATGTTTTCAGCCAATTTGTTTATGTTTTTTGTTATTTGCAGCGACAGTGCTTTCTCTTCTAATTTTCTCCAATTCGTAACGCCAGTCGGCTTTCTGTCGCGCTTCCTTGTTGAAGTTTTCACAGTTAAGATAATCTTAAAAAAAAAATTGTTTTAAAAAAGTTTTGCTTATTTTCAAGTTGAGGAGATAGAGCGAAGTAACGAGGAGAAACGACTTTAGGCGGATTTACGGATTATTGTTGTCCTTATTTAGGCGCTTAAATATTGATATAAGCGGGAATGTGTTTTTTGCTACAATTGTTTACGTCACCAAGACGTAAATCGTGTAAGCACGATTTCAAAATTCTGTATTACACTCGAAAGTTATCAAAAATTTTTTGAGGAATACTTAATATCCGAAAACAATTCACTCCGACTAAAGTCGTATTTTGTGTAATCTTAGAACCCGGATAACAACTGCAAGCAGTTTAATTGAAAACTACTCTTAGTTAAAGCGGCAACATTTACTTATTACATTCTATTCAACTGAATATTTCAAGTTGTAATTAAACGAATTCGACGCCAGTTCTTGTGGTCCCCCATAATCTGATTGCTTTATGCTAGATTCTCTCAACCGTCTCTACAGAGTTCACATATTTTCAAAAAGCAGCTTATTCCAGCTCAACAACATGCTATTTCTCTACCTTGTCTGGTAAAAGAATTGTAGTTTCGTAATCTTCAATGGATTCTTGTATATGTCTTTGTTAACCTATTTTCATATGATGAATATTAATGCAATTAAC
Source organism: Philornis downsi (assembly GCA_019455685.1). Taxonomy (NCBI): domain Eukaryota; kingdom Metazoa; phylum Arthropoda; class Insecta; order Diptera; family Muscidae; genus Philornis; species Philornis downsi. Next base: position 394,942 of record JAHXMU010000568.1, read on the forward strand.
TAACAATTTGTTAAATGACTAAATTATTACAAATTGGTGTTTTCCAACGATACGATTGAAACCTATAGTCTCTTCCCTGTTTATCGTTAATCTAGTCTCAATCGTTAGTTTTCGTAATCTCATCATATTCCGGAATGTCTTAGAATTTCCGCATTCTCCCTAAAGCTCTATTTAGAGCGTTTTGTTGCGCTAGAAGCCGTGGGTCTCATGAAACTGCTCACATTTCGAGTATTCGAACTGCTGCGGGACGTTGAAGATCTTTGAGCTGCATGTGGATTTGTGATTGCTGCCTTGACCAGTATGGCCGAACGTGCCGATTGGGATTTTGAGGAGCCAACGTTAGTTTGATTCTCCTTGAAACTGGTGCTGCCTAAATTTGTTTGGGACACATGTCGCTGCGTGGTTTGGGGGGCAGCTGTCATTCTGCTGCGTACCACCATAATGTTGGGGCCAACACTAGAACCACTTGAGCTGGAGCGGCTAGCAGGAACACCACCTAGGCGACTGGCCGTAGTCTTATTGTTTTGTGCGGTCAAGGGCCTTTTGCTGGGCGATGAGTCCACGGATGCTGTTTGTAAGGGAACTTTGTGCACACCTCCCATGGGCATACGTTTCACGGTATTCGTGGATGTGGCACTGTTAATGGAAGAGCGGGACGATCGTAGGCTATTGCGGGAGCTGCTGCGTTCTACATCTCGTTTGCCGGCACTGTGTATAGATTCCGTCGCCGGTAGCGTTTTACGGAGAGACGTTGCTCTCCTGATGGCATTATTCGTAAAGTTGCTCATGTGAACGGCTGCCGTTGAGCTCGCAGGACCCTGAACTAGTAGGCCGTTGGGCATGCGTGTCGCTCTGGAACGATCCACTGAAGCGGAAGGTGTTCTACGCGATGTTGTGGTGGTCGCTGACGTTGTGTTAGGTTGAGCGGCTTGTGACTTCGTGGATGATCGTAGTCTTGAGATTTGTAATCTGTCGGCCAAACGGCTGGAGATTTTCTGAATGGGCGTTGGTTTTTGTGACATTGGCTTTTGTGAGATTTTGTTGACATTTTCGAAGACCTCATGGCAGGAAGAGTTTGTGCTCTCCTTGCCGTGGGAGGGCGTATCCGAGACTAGACTTTGTGTTTCTTCGAAACCTTCGTCGTTCAATTCGTGGTTCGAAATTTTGATCAGTGTGGAACCATTTGCCGCGGTTGTGGTCAAATTGCTGCGCTGATTGAGTATTTCTCGCGGAGGACTCCACAGCCTTTCCGGAACATCTGTGGGTGATTTTAGATTTCTTAAAGCTTCTTGGACATCTTCTTGATTTATGGAGCTAATGTGGCGTCCAACTTTCTCTAGTTTGGTGATAGTTCTTGACGAAACACCCGTGCGTTTTGTCTTCGCCTCTTGCTTCGTTTCGGTAACAGGGGGCGTGGGTGCCGGCTTGCTTTCTGTTGGAGGTTGGGGCTTTATAATTTCATCAGGTTTGTTTATTTGGTTTAATGAATTTTCTTCACTAGAATCTTTGGCTGAAGTTTGCTCTTCATTACCGCTGCTGTAATCGGTAGGACGTTTGTAACGTCTCGTTCGTCTGGCCATCGAGTAACGATCGAAATGACCCGGTGTTTCAGAGGATTCCAAATCATTGTCATTGGTCACAGACGTGTTATTGGTATTCCTTTCAACCGGTGCCGAGGTGCCCGGCCGGTTGACGGTCACTAAGGTAGACGTGGGACTAGATATGATTCTTCTTGATACAGGAGGTGTTTCAATGTTGTCGGCGTCGATTTCCTTGCGCTTCGAGGTTTGTATATCGCCATTGTGGGAACTGGTCGGTATGTCATAAGTGAATCTATTCGGTGGCGCAGAGGGGGATGGAGATTTCATTTTACGTTGGTCGTTATTAACTTTGGTCGTACTAGCTGTTTCCTTTACAGTTGCTTGTAATGCCGGGGAAGACTGTTTTATAACTTCAACGGGTGCCCGTCGTTGGTATTCTTGATCATCTCCGGAAGGAGGAGGAGATCTTATGTAAATTTGTAGCCGTTCGTTGGCATCCCGCTCTCCCATCTGCTGGATGAGTGACTTGCGACGTTCTTCTTCGGATATGGTTTCAAGCGTCGAGTTGTTATTATTTTCCAAAGAGCGTTGTCTTCTATATACAACATCTTCTGATTTCACTTGAATGTTGACCGATTTGGAGGAACCAACATCCGATTCCGATATACAAGGTTTCTCCATTTGTTTTTTCGATTGCTCTCGAGCGTTATTAACATCTGTAAGAGGAATAGTAAGAACGGTATTTCAGCTTAAAAAAATAACATAGGATAACTTACTTGCTATGGCCTCAATGGTGCCCACAATATCGGTGTCCAATGTTTTCGAGGGTTTCCAGTCTGCATAGACTCGCTTGTAGCCGTCTTTGTTGGTGTTATTATGGGCATTAGTAGTAGCGTTGTTGGTTATAGTTTGGTTAGAGTTTTTAGTACAAGGATTCGGCGTAGTTGGTACGAATTTCTCCTCGGGTAAAGTATCCAATTTTCGTTCGCTTTCTATAAAAATATTTCAAGTTGAATTCTTAATTAGCTCTTATCCTTTTTTAAAATGATCGACTGGAGTCTCACCTGTATCGTTTTCAAGCGAACGCCTATTAATGTTAACCAAACGTCGCTTACGTTTGTATTCCTCGTCTTGTTTTTCATCGTTTTCGTTCGATTGCAACCAGTTTTCGATTTTTTGACGCCACTCACGAGATATTCTGATAGAAAGAATAGCATAAATTAGGGATTAAATCTTTCAAACCATCATCGCCGCTGAAGTTTATCGGAAGTCGTGTTGCTTCCACATCGCCATGAAAATTGCTATGTTCAAGGCGATGTGAAAACAACATCGCGACCTCAGCGGCTTTATCATTTAAGCATTAAGAGGACATACCTTGGTTTAGTTTCGTCACTAACTTGCGGCGCAATTTCTCCTCCATTTGGTGACAATGGCGATGCTTTTTCCGTCACATTTATGGGCAGTGGAGAGGCGGCTCTTTCTCTATCATTTCCAAAGTCAATATTTAATAAATCGGGACGTTTGCGACTAGAACTACCAGAACGGGCTCGACGTGCCCATGAGCGATCTGCAAATTTAGAAGTTTTTGTATGTAATAGCATTGACATTTGCTAAACTTACCTAAACTGCCGTAAGCTGCTTTGCGTTCTCGACTGTTACGTTCATGTCCGGAGGTTCTTAAAAATTCCATAAGATCATCCTCCTCGGCCAGCACACGACTTCTGCGCCTTCTCATGCTGCCATTGGGTGTAATGTCCGGTGACAAACCCTCACAATTGCCATTCGTGGCCTCAGATCGTATGAAGCTGTTGTTTATGTCCATTGTGCCATTATTGAACGATCCATAGCGTTTGCGTGACAATGCTGGACTGGCTCTTGGATCGAAAGGTGAATCCAGAGACAATTGTGAATCGTAATCGGATCCAGGTGTACCATTAAGATTTACTGAAATACAGACAAAACAAAAATGTTAAATTGGAAGATTTACAGGGCATAACAATGAAACATCAATTAGTCAGTCACATTTTGGGATTTGCTTTTGAAGAGGCACCAAAGGACAAAATGTATGTGAATGACCTGTGATGGGGATATTCTAAATTGGGTTTTGGGACTCTGTTATTCATTTGCAAAAGCTCACGACGTTCGTACTTCGAGCATGTCTGGTGGTAGCTAAAGTGAGATTCGTCTTAGGTAATCAGGTAACAACTGTTAGAGACTCAAATTCCATATCAACCTAGTGATCGTTGACAACAATAGGATCGGATAAGGTGGCCTATTAAAACAGCTTAAATCTTTAATAAAATTACTACCCAGCAAATAAGTGCATCCAAAGAAGCAAATATTCATCAAAATTTGTGATAGGGAAGTGGTGAAAAATTGCGTAATTACCAATGAAATTAACATAGGGTTGTCATGGGAGGGTAGCACTATTTTGTGATGCCTCTTCCCCACATATTCATGAATGAAGTGGATGTAATAAAAATTCAAATTTCCATTATTCAAAAAATTGATTTTTTTTATTGTATGTTTATTTGCATTAGAAGTAGGTTTTTTAAAAACTGGCCGCAGATCCCGACGGTTTTGGTACTTTCTACAAAAAAAATTAGACATACATTCACTAAATTAAAAGGACGCCTAATTTTTCGTAGGGCCGAAGTTTACACACAGTCTGCCATGGACTGCAGTGTGTTATGCTAATTATGTACATATCTGTTTCATTCGGTCGCTAAATATTTGTACTTTTTACGAATAGAATGACAAACTTAGCATATCGGTTATCGCATAAAAAAGGGCAAATAAAAGCTTAAAAGGAGCTTCTTTAAGCCAACTATCAACAATTACATCTTCAGATCATATTATGTCTTTTAAAAATTGTTTTTGGAGTACTTCATAAGAACACGCTTTGATTTAACTGTTAGGAATCACAATGAAAATAAAAAACAAAATTTCACTACAGCGGTTTTGGAAGCGGTTCAAAATTTCTTCGTTGGAAGTGCATGGATTGCATCTATAGAAGGGGTGCAAATGTGATTCTTTTTGAATGTCTTCCACTTTTTTGTGCTGGGTACGAAAACACGGAAAAAAGTAAGCAACTGTTGATGATATAAAAGATTGATGATATGTAAGCAACAATATTATAAGCGAAAATATTGCTGCAACCTGCACCAGGGTGAAGTATTTGTTTATCACGCTGATTTATTCACACGCCTCGCATCAATGGGGGGTAAACGAAAGAGTGGGGAAATATGCGCCTCAGCAAAATAACCTCCAAAAAAATATATATTGAAATTACAGCAAAAAAAAAAAAACACGTTTGGGGATATTTGAACAATTTTGTTGTTATTGTTGTTATTTTACGAATAATTTTGAAATGAGATAACCTCCAAATCAAGCAAAAGGTATGGGAAATTTTATTTGATTTGTTTTTGCACCCTATTAATGAGGTATGACAGAGTTTCTCGTATTCAGTGAGCCTTACAGCCTTATCTCTGTTATTAGAGATTGCTACTAGAGATTATTTCATTTAATTTGGGGGTTATATCACTTTCTCAAAATTAAATTTTTGTAAATTTGTAAATTTGGAACTGCAACCGAAACCGTCATAATTGTTACTCAATAGTTATTGAAGTAGTTTTTGAATGGCATAACCTATTCTTGATCGGTTTTTGACTCAAGTTGAGATTCAGAAATATGAAAATATTGAAGCCAAAAACGAAGGAATTGCGAATTAACAATTTTCGGTATATACAAAATCTAATTATAAGTGCTACAGGAGAAAGTGTAAATCTCAGGCGTATCTGATGAATGGGGAACGTTTGAAAGTGATAACTTTTAAGATCACTATCACTCACAGTGACCCATATGATTTATGCGGGAAGTTAAAGCCCTTAATAAATTAAGGCAAAGTGTAAGGAAAGTAAAAATTCTTAAGAATTGAACGCTTTAGGCAATGGTAGAGAGTCATTTAGAAGTATTTTTTCCGATATGCACAAATTATCCATTTTTCGGTTTCAAAATTAAAGTTAAATAAAGCACACATAAAGCTATGATTTCGATAAAACTTTTATTTCGTTATAATGCTTAGATCTTGCCATTATGAACGCTTCTTGACTGGTTGGAGCAGTGGATCCATTTGAGATAGTTTTGACCACTTTTTCACACATTTCGGCCGGTATCTCGGAGATAATTTGGTGAATGTTGGTTTACTCAAATGTTTGGATATTATGTGCGTAAACACGGTTTTTGACGTAGCCCCACATAAAAAAAATTGTAACTGCGTCAAATCGCATGATCTTGGTGGCCAATTGATGTTGACAAAAAGTGAAATTACGTTTTTTGTAACGTTTCCACGCAATAAAGCCAAAATCGGTCACGTTGTGCGGCTTGTGACACCGTCTTGTTGAAAGCAGATACAGTTTAGTTCATAGTTTTCAATTGCAGGCCACAAAAGTCGGTTATCTTATGGTCATATCACTCTGAATGAAAATTCGGATTATCTGCCACATTGCGATGATGCACAGGCCTGACCACATCTGTAACACTTCCAGTCTTATCAAATTTCTTTATAATCTTGCCAATTCCTTTCACAGTAGGTCAACTATGACGACCCTAATCACAGCGAAAAGTGCCTACGTTTGAGTCACCACTATTATAGTTTTAACTATTTTTACGCGTTCTTCGGTTGTTAAAGTATCCATATTTTTAAATGGCACGTCTTTCACTAAATAACACTTTAAATGACAGGTATTTAACCGTTGACAGCCTTGCCAGACCGGCGGCCTTGAAACCACTAAATGGATAACCCGTATCTATGCTCCTTATTCCAATTTTTTGAAAATCTCAATAGTGACGACTTTTGTGTTTAATCAGTTTATGATAGGAAAAACGCCGCAAATAAAAATTTGATATAAAAAATTACGCGATTTTACTAATGATTAAAAAATCTAATCAATAGCTATGTCCATTCATTGGAGTATTTAAATTCAAAATATGATTTTGGGATACAAATTTGTCAAACTACGAAATACCGTATTTTGGACTCCCTCTGTGCGGCTCTGGTTATACCTGAGCCTTCGAAAATATCTATGTGAAATTGCATTAAAAGTGGCCAAACCGTTAAGGAGTGGCATAATACTTTCCCGTTTTTTTTTTTGTTCACCCCCACTGTTCGATGGAAATAAAACATATATTTTGTGAGCGTCTATAAGAACCATACTACTGTTGCAGTAGTCACGGTATTACAATTTTCCAGGACTTTTCAATGATACATAGGGGAAGAAGATGTCCTTATTTAAACAGTTCGAAAATTTGGTTCCCCCGAACCGTAAAATGATACTACCAGACTCCCACATAAGGATATACACAAGGCAACTTGGTCTACATAGGTAGTTTGTTGCTTCATTAGTACAATATTTACAAGGTAGTGGCAGGATATTTTTAGGTTTTTCAAAGCTTCACGTAGAGCCTGCCTCATAATTGCCGCCTTAATAAGTTTGTTTATACTACTCTTATATGATTTACAATACTTACCATATTTGGCTCTTCTAGCCAGTTGTTCTTCTCTCTGTTTCTGTCTCAAAGTTGCCTGTTCCTCTAACTGCTGGCGCCGTTCATTTTCTTTGACGGCTTGCTTGAATTTATCACAGAATGTTTGGAGTACTCTGAAACATTCTTCCAGCTTAAAAGTAGCCGGATCTTCACAGAAGAATTCAGCCAATTTTAAACGTACACGCTCTACTGCATCCATGCCAGCTTTTAGAACGGAAATTTCACTGTCTGCACTCTGCATGAAGTCCATCATCTGTTCTTTGATATCGCCATCGGTGTTGGGTAATTCAATTTGTTTTTTGATCTTTTGTAGCTGGGAATCAAGATTCTTGATATCAATACCGATTTGTTCTAGATTAGTTCTAAAGGGAGAAAAAAAGGTGAAAAAGATGTACAGAGGGAGTTGGAAATTAGTTACAATAATTGCAGAAAAGTTTCTCAACACAAAGTTGGTACCTACTTGGAAGCATTTTCTAAACAACTCAATTCATTGGTGAAGTTCAATAGGCCGGGGTTGCGTTTTTCAGCCTGGATGGCTACAAAATGTATGAGATTCATACCCGGCTTATTGGCCCGTATGTCCGTTAATTTGGTCAAAGAAGACAACTTAACTCCAGCAGCGTTGCCAGCATACCCACCGGAATTCAAAAAGTTGCCAGCTACCACAACTAGGTAGAGGACTTCTTGTAGGGATTTACTGTTCATTAGATCTGCAAATGGATGAAAATCGTTCCGAATTCCATTAATTAATAAAAATGTGATTGATTACTTACCTTCTCCTGTTTCAATCATGGTGTTTATACAAGGATCCAGATATGTAATATTGGCAGCAAATTCTTCCTTCAGCAACATGCTCTCAATGCGCAATTTGTAGCTAAAAAAATTCGAAGTCAGTCGAATTAGCGAAATATTCCTGTTATGATTCAAGGGTGAAAAAACTTACTTTGGAACTTCCATGAGAAGCAGCAAAAACTTCTCCGCCCGGCCCAAACGCTGGCGGTCTCCATTGAAGGTTTTAAGCATATCGATTTCGTCGACTTCCGGGAGGATTTTCAAAAGACCTCGTAGTTTTTCAGCTCCTATAACCTCGTGATTACCTTCATGTATAAGATGGACAATATCCTCATTGGAGTTGTAACTAATTGAAGTAAATCGATTATTAGAGGATTTGAGAATAGAAAGAATTTGTAATTTTTGTTTCTTACCCTTTGAACTGCTTGAGAAATATATTTACATTAAGTGTCCTTTTGCCGTCCAACAAATTGATTTCGGTACTTTCTTTTTTGGATTTGCGGTCTAGAGTGTCATAACCGCCAGCACTAGTGCTGCCGGATCCATCGGCTCTTCCCAATTTCGGTGAGCCTTGGGCGCTGGTGGACTGTAAGCAGAACAGACCCTCCATTTCATTCCAGTCGATGTCTTCCATGTTGGTGTCCTGGTGATTGTTGGCCACTATGGTCCATAGATTTTGTTTGCCAATGACTTTGTGCGGTGGAATCTTGCCCCAATTGAGGGTTTTCATTTTAGCCTTAGGAGCCGGTGTGTCCTGTTGCGGCAACAACACATCGTAGAGTCGAGGTTCTGGCGTCAGGGAACGGGCGGGCATTGTAGTTTTAGCAGAGAGCAAATTTCCACCAGGTGGTGGGGCAGGTGGCGCTCCCGGTATGGGTGGTGGCGCAGGGGGGCCATTACACATCTTCATGGGTGGCGGAGGTGGTGGCGGTGCTCCTCCTGCCGACCCAAGCCCCGCTTTGGCGCTTTGTGGCGGCGGTGGTGGTGGAACTGGGGCTGGTGGTGGCGTTGGTGCTGCGGGACCATTTGATTTGCGAGTTGGACTAGTGGCATCACTGCGACAATTGGGGCATGTAAATTTCTGGGCTGTCGTGGTGCGCAGCAGACGCACCGAGTCTTCATGGTTCTCCAGCAATGTGGCGCGATGCACTAACTTCTCGGTCGTATCCCAGAGAACATCGCTCACTGGCTCTTTGGGATCAATGCGCAACAGATGCTGTAGTATACTAAGGAATGGCACTTCCTGTGGCGTGTCGGCCACCTATAAAAGGAAAGTTGAACATCA